>CM056049.1:613560453-614147953 GCA_029574335.1 Rana kukunoris | reverse complement strand
CTGTCTAACACCAGTTAGACAGGCGTAATCGCTCTCTGAATCTGGCCCAAAGTTTTTTTTAACCCGATCATTAAAATGGCCTTGCCTACACACGATCGTGAAAAAAAATCCTCTAGCAAAGCGCGGTGACGTGCAATACGTAAAACGGCACTATAAAGAGGAAGTTCCATTCGGATGGTGCCACCCTTTGGGCTGCTTTAGCTAATTTTGTGTTAGTAAAAGACGATTTACGCTTTTCAGTCTGTTACTGCATGATGAATGTGCTTACTCCATTATGAACGCTAGTTTTACCAGAACGAGCGCTCCCTTTTCTGAGCATGCGCGTTTTTTCACTTTGTTAAAGCCCACACACGACCAATTTTTACAATCTTAAAAACGACAACGTTAAAAACGTTGTGAAAAAATAGAGCATGTTCGAAATTATTAATGGCCATTTTTTAGATCGTGAAAAATGCTCTGGAGCCCACACACGATAATTTTTAATGACATTTTAAAAAAACGTAATTTTTTTAGAACCCGAAAAACGGTGTGTGTACGCGGCATAACACTCTAAAAATGAGACAGGATGTTAACAGTGGACCACAAGGTCTGTAATTATCACAATCACTTGTCCTAAAAGTAAACCCTTGTTTCAAGGTGTTACTTGATCCTGTTCCATGCTTAATCATGCATCATCCTCCTTAATGTGGATCTCTAAAAACTATTTTTACATTCTTAATGAAAGAATCAATCTTTAATTTCCTACACTGAAATCTTTGCTTCTTCTCTTCATCTAAGCCTCCCCCATTTTTTTCCAGATGGGAACAAATGGAACAGTGACCTTTTTTCTCATTTAGTCCTGCAAAATCAGACAATATTCATGGTCGTTGTGAAGCAGTCTCAAATACCGCAACAGGGAGCAGGATATGTAGTGACAATTGTCCCTGATATTCCTATAGGTTTTAATCTTAAAGGGGAGTTCCACCCACAATTTCACTTTTTAAATATAAATACCCCTGTAATACACAAGTTTAATGTATTCTAGTAAAGTTAGTCTGTAAACTAAGGTCCGTTTTGTTAGGTTGTTACAGCATTTAGATTTAGTTTATAATCTAGAAATAGACCGTGGCCATCTTAAGTGTGAGCATCATGAAGCCAGACTGTATGACTTCCTGGATTTCAGCTTTGCATATCTCGCACATGCTCAGTGCTGCACAAGCAATGTAATAGGTTTCAGTCAGGTTTCCATAGCAACGGAGTGTCAGAGGAAGTTGCCGCCCCTTATCTATGCAAATCTCTCCTCCCTCCAGGAACCAGTAAATATACTAAATCATTTGTTTATATGCAGATATATCTACATAACAAGATTATATATATATATATACATATAGGGCCAGATTCAGGTAGATGAGAGCATCTTTGCTCCAGAGTAACGCTTCTCATTTACGTTACTCTGACGACCCTTTCAGCGCAAGTACTGTTATTCACATAGCAGTTGCGCGTAAACTTGCGCCAGAGTAACGATAATGCGCTGGCGTAACCCGACGCAAGGGGAAGTGGGTGTGATCATATGTAAATGATGGGCGGAGCCCAGCGCAGAGGCTTACGTTCAGCGCATCAACCACGGAGCATGCGCAGTGAGTGAGGCTCCACTCGCCCCCTTTGTGCGCATGCTCACAACTTCCGTCGGCACCACTTCACGGGAAACGTCAGCGCAATGCCTTCCGTTGGGCGTTTAAATGCGCCCGTAGAAGTGCCATTTCGGCACTAAAGTATATCCTGCTCCCCCTCCCCGCAGTGATGTTACTTTTGTTCTGAGATGGCTGCTCCCGTTCCCCGCAAACACACAGGAGAAAGCTGAACTTTAATGGCCAGGAGCTGTCAGCCGTCATCTCGGCTATGGAGACCTATGATGTCTTCCTCCATGGCTGTAAAATTTGACAGACAAGCATGGACAGAGGTGTTGTCCTGCAAGTGGGGGTGCTCAGCTAGCTCTTATCGTTGGTAACGCTGCTGTAGCTGCTCTCCTGCTGACCTGTGGCCATCTGGAGTAAAGATAAAGCAGCCTTTTGTAGAAATAACTTTGCGCCGGACGGACGAGATACGCGCGGCGCATGTAGCCAGCGTATGGTGCTAATCCGTTCGTGAATTGGGAAAAATCCCTCATTTGCATATTTGCAGGGGAAATCAATAGGCGCGACTGATGCGCCAAGCGAAATTAAGCGCTGACGATACTCTGGCGTCGGAACGTTCCGCCGGTCGCAAATGGCCCGTTATTGGGCGCATTTAGTTTGGTGGGTAAGGGCACATAGAAACGACGGCGCATCTTCACAGTTACGCGGCGCATATCGAAATACTCCAGCGCAAGTGTTGCTGAATCTGGCCCATAATCTCTTGTTATATATGTATCTTGTGGTGTGTGTGTATACATACTAAACATGTGCGCTGTCAATAAATTCATTCTGTTTCGTTTCGCATTAGCCGTTATTTCGTTTTTCGTGCCTAAAAAAGTTACCAACATTCGTTATGATGAATTTAAAAAGCTGGACGCTTAAAAAGAACTAATAGTATCTGCTGTGCTCATTATAAGGGGTTCCCACCATCCCTGTGCTGTGCTGAGTTCCCGGGTTTGTACCCCTGCTATGCCCATTATCCCTGTGCTGTGCTGAGTTCCTGGGGCTGTACTTCTGCTGTGCTCATTATGAGGGGTTCCCACAATCCCTGTGCTGTGCTGAGTTCCTGGGTTTGTACCCCTGCTGTGCTCATTATGAGGGGTTCTCACCATTCCTGTGCTGTGCTGACTTCCCGGGTTTGTACCCCTGCTGTGCTCAGTATGAGGGGTTCCCACCATCCCTGTGTTGTACAGAGCAGTGTGACAGGCAGAGATGGATGGGTCTGTGTGAGGATGGAAGGAAAACAAGATAAGATAGTGGCTGAGAGAGGGAGGGAGATGCCGGGAGGAAGAGACATTAGGAAGCTGGACACAAGGTAGTTACATGGCAGAACTGACCTGTATGAAAAGAGCCAGTGAGGGGAACTTCTTAGATCCCTTCTCTGCTGGATTGGCCTTTGGACCTTCATAAAAAAAAAAAAATCCACACGTCACTCAGCCACAGACTGAGCGGCTGTACTCAATTCGGATAAAGGGGGGGGTGTGGAGGCGCTTGCTAAATAAATACTACTAATAATAATAATAATAATGGAAAGGGGGCATTAGTTAGTGCCCACATCATGGGATTGTGGCCGGCTGACCTATAGCAATTAGTCTAGGGTAACTATATTAAAAAAAAAAAAAAAAAAAAAAAAAGGGGTCAGGTCAGTAGGCATAAATCAGCTGGAAAACGTGACGCTCAGTGTGAATGAGTCATCACTGATGCAGGTGTAAGTCACATGTTTCCCGGGTTTTTGGCATGTTTTTTGAAGTCACATGTTTCCCGGGCATAATACAGGTGTTCTGATTCACCTGTTTCCCGGTCTTTTTCACGTGCAGGGGGCTATTTAAGCCCCACTGCTCTGAGGCTCAGTCAGCAGTGCAATTGCGAAAGAGTGTGCTCCCCCCCCCCCTCTCTCTCTCTTACCAGCAGCTATGAAGGACCTTGTCAGGCGAATCCTGGAGCGGGCATCGGAAGAGGGCGGCGAAGACTGGCTGAAGAAATGCCTGGCCGAATTTGAGTCGGACCCGCCTTTGGTCGCGGAAGAAGACGAGGCCGTTGCAGGAGCGTCGGGGGTCTTCCTGGACCCACATCTCCCTCTTCCTCCATCTCTCCCCCACAGGTACCCCCGGAGCCAGCCGCCCGAGCGCCCCTCCACATCCCTCACCGCACGAGAGGAGGAAGAGTCCATACGGGGAAGAGCTCCCAACGTCACCCCGCAGCGCACCAGCCTCCGGATCCAGAAGAAGAAAAGGTCAGCCTCTCCCTCTCCAGTGCGCGTCACTGGGGGGAGGGGTAAGGGCCGTCAATCACCACCCAGGGGAAGAAAAGATTTTCTATCTTCACAGGTTCGCATGGATATCGAAGAAAACCCAGCATCACCTGTTGCTAGGCAGACACAGCTGGTTGATGCGACGGCGTGTCGAAGGCTGGAATCTCCTTCCAGGCCATCCAGCATTCCATGCAAAGCAAAAAAGAATGTCAGCTCAGCGGCCCAGGCTGGAGCGAGTCCTTCCACCAGTGGTGAGTCTAATAACCAACAAATGTTAAGGCAGTTACTGGATTCTGTTAGCAAGTTGCAGGATGCTGTTTTTTATCAGAGGCATTTATCCCCAGCAGATGTTTGGTCTGCACAATCATTACCTGCCATTTCTCAGCCTGACAATGCAGTTAATGTCATTCCTATGCAGGAGCCTGCCGCTACTCCTCAAATCCCAGAGATTTGTTTTAAAGAGCCTTTACCTTGTGAAATCTCCCCTTTGGGTTTTCACTTAACTTCTAATATAAAGGAAAAAATCTGGAAAGGAGAGTTTATTGAAATTTTAACTTTACTCCCTGGCAAGGAATTTTCTGGGAAAAATGACAGGAGGTCAGACGAATTATTGGATGATCGGCGTCGCTCTGCGCCCAAATCTTTTTATAATTGGTTACAATCTTTTTGCATTTATTCTGCCATCATGGGCGAAAAGTTTCCCGAAAAATGTAGTGGTTTATTTCAGCATCTGGAAAAATATTCTGGAAGCTTACAGAAATTTCGGTGGCTTTGGGTGGTATAATTACGATGAGTCATTCAGACAAAAAATGTCGGTTTATCCAAATTTAAGATGGGGTATGAAGGATGTTGGTTTGTGGTTAAACCTTATCCTTCCGCAAAAACCGGCCTTTTCAAAACAACCACCCCCCCAAAATGCGATATCTGTTTACAAAAAAGGCTTTTGCTATGCGTACAATGAATCTCAGTGCAAGTGGTCAACGTCGTGTCGCTACAAGCACGAGTGTTCCTTTTGTTTCGGGACTCACCCCGTCGCAAAATGTTTCAAAAGGAACTTTCCTGCTACCCAGGGTAGAGAAAAATCCAAAAGCTTGCACTCCGGTGAAGCTGGAAAAGATGTACCCTTGGCTAATGCTATACCCAGACAGGGAGAAAGCGGAGGTTTTAGTTAAAGGTTTTTCCTCAGGTTTCTCCTTACCAATATTTTCTGGTATCGGTTGCAGTACAGTGAGCAACTTAAAGTCAGTAAAAACACATCAGGAGGTTGTAAGAGAAAAATTAATTAAAGAGATCACAGCAGGGAGGGTCGCGGGTCCTTTTAATGCCCCTCCTTTCAAGAATTTTCGGATTTCTCCTTTGGGTATTGTCCCCAAGAAGGAGCCAAATTCTTTTCGTTTAATCCATCACTTATCTTACCCAGTGGGTGATTCATTGAACGATGAAATTGATGACTCTTTAGCTTCCGTATCCTACGCAAGTTTCGATGATGCAGTCCAACTTATAAAAAAGTTCGGTAAGGGTGCCTTGTTGGCAAAAGCTGACATTAAGTCAGCCTTTAGGTTATTACCTATCACCCCTGAATGTTTTAATTCTTTAGGTTTTTGTTTTGAAGATAAATTTTTTTACGATATGTGTTTGCCAATGGGGTGCTCCTTATCGTGCCGGTATTTTGAAACGTTTGCTACTTTTTTACAATGGGTGATCTGCCACGAATCAGGTTGCGAAGGAATCATCCACTATTTGGATGATTTTCTTTTCATAGGCCCTCCTGACTCCCCCATTTGTCTTTTATTGCTAAAATTATTTTTGAGTATTTCTCAGTTTTTTGGCATTCCTATTGCCAATGAAAAAACAGTTTTTCCAGTTACCACCTTGGAATTCCTGGGTATCAGCATTGATACTACCCTATGTCAATTTCAGCTACCTTCAGTTAAAATTTCCAAAATTCAATATTCAATTTTTTCCTTTTTGCGTCGAAAGAAAATACTATTAAAAGAGCTCCAGTCCTTTTTGGGGTTATTGGCTTTCGCCACCAGGGTTATGCCAATAGGCAGAATCTTTTCTAGACGTCTGGCTTTGGCCATGTCCGGCCTTAAATCCCCCTTTTCCCACATCCGCCTTACCTCAGATTTAAAGGACGATCTTTTGGTCTGGTCTCAATTTTTATCTGATTATAATGGCCGTACTTTCTTTCAAGAAGACTTTATTTTTTCAGACCACTTAGATCTCTATACAGATTCAGCAGGTTCGTTTGGTTTTTCAGCCATTTGGGGCACCCACTGGTGTTGTGGTTCTTGGCCCCCATTCTGGATTACCAACAAGGCTACTAAGAATATAGTATTACTAGAATTATTTCCCATTATAGTCGCTCTGGAATTATGGGGCGAATACTTTGCAAACAAAAGAATTCTGGTGCATTCTGACAATAAAGGTGTCATATATGCGTTAAACTGTCTATCTTCCAGATCAATAATGGTTATAAAATTGTTAAGATATTTTGTTTTATTGTGTTTAAGGTTGAACATTTGGGTTAAAGCAAAACATGTCCCTGGGAAAAGTAATCTGATAGCTGACAGCCTGTCTCGTTTTCAGATGGCACGTTTCAGGCAGCTTTTCCCGGAAGCAGACCAGTTTGGTTACACATGTCCGAGTCATTTATGGGATCTGATCTAGCTCCTGTTATATCATCTATCAGGAGTTCGATTGCCCCAAAAACATGGATCGAGTACTCGGTTGCATGGAAAAAGTGGCTCTTGTTTGTTGAAGAATTGGGTTTCCCTGATTCTCCACACATCGAGCAACCGGTTCTTGCCTTTCTTTGTTCACTTATGCAACAGAAGTTATCTTTCAGTCATATTAGCAAAAGCCTAGCGGGTATCTCCTTTTTCCTAAAATTACATAACCTTCCGGCATGTAACAGTTTTTTCTCAGTACGCCAAGCATTAAAAGGTTATCGGAGACAGACTTTCACGCCTGATACACGTAGGCCCATTACAATAGATCTCTTAAAAAGAATTTGTTTAAGTACACCTCGAGTATGTAGTTCGGATTACGAAGCGTCACTTTTTCATGCAGCTTTTGTACTTACCTTCTTTGCAGCACTAAGAATTTCTGAACTAGTTCCAAATAATAAAAAAAGTATTTCTGGTTTAAAATTCAGGGAAGTTTGTATTACACAAGGTAAGGTACAGGTTTTTGTCAGTAAATCAAAAACAGATTGGGCTGGCAGGGGTCATTGGCTCACGCTGCATGCATGTGGCGACCATATTATTTGTCCTTATTTAATCCTATCCAATTATATTTCGTTAAGACCTTCTTGTGCGGGTAATTTTTTGGTCCATCTAGACGCTTCCCCGCTAACGAAATTTCAATTTTCAGCCGTATTACAGCGCTGTTTGATTTCATTAAATCTCGGTCATTTAAAATTTTCATCCCACTCGTTCCGTATTGGAGCAGCTACAGAAGCTGCCAGGATGGGCCTGAGCGAGGCAGTAATTATGAGCTTGGGTAGATGGGAATCTAAAAGGTTTAGTTTATATGTCCGCCCTAACCTTTCTCTCTGATTCCAGGTTCAATATTGGCCGTCTGGATCATTGGGCATTCATTTGTCCACTGGGCGCACAGACGGGCTTGCCAACGCTGTTACTCCAGCAATCTGTCTTTTTCTCCTGATTCTGTTAAAATTTCATGGAAAGGTATTCGTGGTCTTCGATGGGACAATCTTTTTTATCACATTTCTTTATTGTCTAATAGTTTGCCTTACCCTGATATTTTAATTCTCCACCTTGGTGGTAATGACATAGGTAGATGTTCAACATTAGAGTTAATTTGCAAATTGAAGCACGATCTGCAGCACATTCAGTTGTCCTTTCCAAATACTAAAATAATTTTTTCTGAAATGATTCCTCGTCTGGTCTGGCTATCCTATCCAGAGAATAAATCTCTGGAGAAGATTCGGAGGCGTGTCAATCATTCAATTCAAAAATGTATGCCTATGCTAAATAGTTTCTCATATAGGCACACGGAGTTGGAAGGAGGTTTCCCCGGCCTCTATAGGCAAGATGGGGTACACCTGTCCGACATAGGACTAGACATTTTTAATGTAGATCTTCAAAAAATGGCCTCGGTGTTGGGGTAGGCCGTTTTTTGTTAGCAGACAAAAACCGGCTGGTGGGGACTTTGTATTTATTATTATTTATGCTATTCGCTCGAGTTATATGACTGAGCGAGATCTTAAGAGATGATTTGAAGTTTGAAAGTTTTATATTAAGAATTTAAATATTGAAATTTGTATTTCATTAAATTTAAATAATATTGATAGAATATTTATGATTATTTGATTTATTATACCAATAAAGGTGCCGCGGCCATTTCTAGTACCATTAAATTATAAAATTATTTATTTAATAAAGATATTTGAATTGTTTTCCAGTGTACGGCCTATTTATTATTTAGTGTTAAGATTGGGCCTGTCCGGCCTACACTCCCATGGAAAGGGGGCATTAGTTAGTGCCCACATCATGGGATTGTGGCCGGCTGACCTATAGCAATTAGTCTAGGGTAACTATATTAAAAAAAAAAAAAAAAAAAAAAAAAGGGGTCAGGTCAGTAGGCATAAATCAGCTGGAAAACGTGACGCTCAGTGTGAATGAGTCATCACTGATGCAGGTGTAAGTCACATGTTTCCCGGGTTTTTGGCATGTTTTTTGAAGTCACATGTTTCCCGGGCATAATACAGGTGTTCTGATTCACCTGTTTCCCGGTCTTTTTCACGTGCAGGGGGCTATTTAAGCCCCACTGCTCTGAGGCTCAGTCAGCAGTGCAATTGCGAAAGAGTGTGCTCCCCCTTCCCCCCCACCCTGTCGCAAGCACCTTTTATGTGGTTTGTCACCCTTGAATCAAAGGGGACTTTGTATTTATTATTATTTATGCTATTCGCTCGAGTTATATGACTGAGCGAGATCTTAAGAGATGATTTGAAGTTTGAAAGTTTTATATTAAGAATTTAAATATTGAAATTTGTATTTCATTAAATTTAAATAATATTGATAGAATATTTATGATTATTTGATTTATTATACCAATAAAGGTGCCGCGGCCATTTCTAGTACCATTAAATTATAAAATTATTTATTTAATAAAGATATTTGAATTGTTTTCCAGTGTACGGCCTATTTATTATTTAGTGTTAAGATTGGGCCTGTCCGGCCTACACTCCCATGTCTCACTCCTAAAAGGGGCAACGAACCCTCTCCCCTATCATAAGGTTGATGGGGGGTGGTTCTAGAGTGATATTGATGTGGTTAAATAACCAATTGTAGACAAAACGTAATATAGTGCAAAGTGCTACAACAATGTTACAAGATGATAGCTTTCAATGACGTGCCAATGAGATGAAGCATAACATACTGTAAAAATAGATGCTTGATGATAGTCCAATCAAATTCCATAAAGGTGCACAAATCACTGTTCAATTAATGATAAATAATCTAAAATACATATAAGTAAAGTGGTTCCAAAGAAAGTGCAACTGTGCTGACAAGAGTCCAGTAAGAGTTGCTGGACAACCCTAATTAAAAAAGGTGCTAATATACATTCTCCAAAAAAATCTATAAAGTGCTTCCAAATAGTGCAATGTCCCTGGATGTTCATCCAGTGATGAGTGCTAAATAGAAAGGGGTGAAATGGCTTGATTCCACCGCACACTGTAGGTCCTTCAATACCATCCGTCTGAATACTTTAATATGCCCTTCATTACTTATAGGTGGATTAAACACAGATTTATTTCTTAAATTACTGTATAGAACATCACTTTCTGTGGTTATATTTCTTACAAACCCTTCACCTGGTTTATTCAGCATATACTTTTTAATATGAAGGCTTCTGGCATAATAGAGAGACGTGAACTAAGATATATATATTACTTTTTCTCATTCAGGATCAACAAAGTGTGGTTTATATTAGGGTTTTTGAAAGAAGCCCATCTATGTTTCTTATTAGCTTAATCATCGTTACTATATAAGTCACCGTCAGTCTTCAGGCTCTCATTCCTATAACTAAGTGGAGTGACCTCCACGCAACGCGTCAGGAAGGAGGAGAGCCGTCGGTGACGTCACTCCGCTCGCGGCCGAGAGCGGAGTCCTTTCATCCATTGATGTTATGCTGTGTGCTGTTATCTACTGTCCGTATGTGAGTGTATCTTCGTTTTTAGAAATAAATTGTTTTTACTGTTTTGCGCAATGAGGACCTTGTTTGTTTCTTTACTGAGATTTACTGCATCCCGGGAGACTTGCTGGTGAAGTAAGGGGATTGACTGCTCGTGGGACGCTGAGGTTGATCTGTAGTGGAAATTGGTTATTGTCAGGCTGAATCACAGTCTCTAGAAGGTGAGAGGCTAGTGCTTGCGGTGTCTTTCACTGGGTGTCTCTTTTCTTCTGGATTCCTTGGACACAGTGTGCGGTGGAATCAAGCCATTTTACCCCTTTCTATTTAGCACTCATCACTGGATGAACACTGGATTTTTTTGGAGAATGTATATTGGCACCTTATTTAATTGGGTTGTCCAGCAACTCTTACTGGACTCTTGTCAGCACAGTTGCACTTTCTTTGGAACCACTTTACTTATATGTATTTTAGATTATTTATCATTAATTGAACATTGATTTGTGCACCTTTATGGAATTTGATTGGACTATCATCAAGCATCTATTTTTACAGTATGTTATGCTTCATCTCATTGGCACGTCATTGAAAGCTATCATCTTGTAACATTGTTGTAGCACTTTGCACTATATTAAGTTTTGTCTACAATTGGTTATTTAACCACATCATTATCACTCTAGAACCACCCCCCATCAACCTTATGATAGTGGAGGGGCTTCGTTGCCACTTTTAGGAGTGAGACATTATTATTATTATTATTATTAGTAGAATTTATTTAGCAAGCGCCTCCACACCCCCCCCCCTTTATTCACTGTACATCTTGTGTGTGAGCACTTTTTTCTGGTGGCTGCTGCTATATTTAGTTAGTTCATTAGCTTATTAGTACTGCACATTAGTTCCCCCATTTTTCATATCTGTACTCCATTCGGGCTGCTCTGTCTGTCGGTGGCTGAGTGAAATGCCCAGCTGGGAGATCTCTCTGTACTTGCAAGTGTCCAGGAGCCCAGCCAAACGTGAGAGACTTGATATGTCTGCTTCAGTGTCTCCAGGGAGAAGGGGGGCAGCAGGAGAGATTACACCATGCCTGCAGTTCTGCTTCCTCCCACCTGATGCACTAACTCCTCCCATTGTCATCTCCTATCTTCAAAATAACGTGAGATTTCGGCAATAGGCTATTTGCAAGGACTACTGGGAAACATGATGCCTATCCCAGAAACCCTTGCAAATAGCCTTGTGACTTAATAGCCTAGGCTAATAAGGAGGAGGAAGTAATGAAGGACTACAAAATAAAGGTATTTACAAGCAACAAAATAAATAACAATTGTCCATTCTGAACACTATGAGATTAGGGCATGCAGCACAGACAAACATAAAAAAATGGGTGGAACTCCACTTTAATACAGAGATAGAGAACAGGGTGGTCCCACTCTAAAGGCCATCAAACACTGAAGAAAACCACATATTCACATGGGAAGGAGGGAACCATGAAGATACAATAACAATCAAAAAGTCCATAAAAGGAGCCATGAAAAATGCATATCCATTTCCCTCAAACATCCCATGAAGAAGAACTTTAGTCTGGATACAAATTAAAACAATAAAGCCTCGTACACATGCTCGGTTTACTCGGCAAGAACCAGCAAGAAAACTGCTGACAGAGCTTTCTTGCCGAGTATACCGAGCGTGAGTATGAGGCTTTCAGGTTTCTCGTCAAGAAAACTGCCTAAAATCTCGACAAAAAAAATAGAGATCCTGCTCTCTATTTTCTCTTTGTGATTCTCTGCAGTGTTTTCCTGCCGAGAAACCTGAGAGTGTGTATTCTTACCTGTTTCCGTGGAAACCCGTGCATGCTCGAAATGACTTCAACGCATGCGTGGTAGCTTTCTAGGCATAGGTAGGGTGCAGCAAGATGGCGGCGACGGCATTGAATGTGACGAGCACATACTCGTTGTACGCGATAACATCACTGCATTCTTGCCATTCAAAAGAAACGTGGTTCTTTTGAATGGAGAGTCTATACACTTGCCAAGAATCTCGTCAGGAAAAATTATGTTTTTTTCCTGACAAGATTCGGGCCTGTGTGTACAGGGCTTCATTGCTTTCATATCACTTTAAGGATCTGCACATCTAGAAGTCATATTTAAAGGTGGAGCCTGCCAGTCCTAGTCAGGTATATTGTATATGTCATGGATACACTAAGGAGCCTATTAATAAACACTTTGCTGTGTGAATGTCTCAAGCATTCTCACAGCCATTCTCACAAATATTCCCTGTAGTTTGTGTGATATGTTTATTTCCTGTGATCAGCTCCATCTTGTGCCCATAAATATCTCAGCCAGGAAAATACACATTCTGGCAACTCGATGAAATAAACAGTAAATAAATGATATAAACAAGTGAGTCCAATAGAGAAAGTTTGAATGTCGTATCACCAACTTCCTCCACCTTGTTTCACCACCACCAAAAAAAATAAGATGTGCCCTTTCCAAAGAGCAATGACCTTTTATCAACCGCCACCTATTAAGGGTGGGTCAACATAGGCTTGTATGTCTGGAAAAGAGGTCCACTCAACAGAAACTTCAAATCACCACCGGGGAAGACACCAGATTTATTTTACTCCAACCGTGACATCAGGTCATATACCCCAAATGAGAGACAAACGCCACACTAGTGTAAAACCTTTTTTTACCAGGATTTAATGAAGTTAATGCACTTACATGAAAAGACAATTAAAACAGCCTGTACTGGACACTGTGATTTTTAGAGGTAGATTTTTCAAACGTGATGACAGGAAATGACACTATCGCTCATTTCCTGTGATCGACTGATCAGTCTTAGGTGTGAAGCCAGCAAAAATTTCCCTTGCATAATTCCTGACTTTTTTTTTATCTCAATATATATTTATTAAAGTTTTGAAACATTAAGCCCACACTTGCAGAAACAAAGGAAAGAATATAATTTTTGTCAAATATTGGGACAGAGGATTTTTATGGTGCCAAAAAAAGAGAGAATAATATA
Source organism: Rana kukunoris (assembly GCA_029574335.1). Lineage (NCBI taxonomy): Eukaryota > Metazoa > Chordata > Amphibia > Anura > Ranidae > Rana > Rana kukunoris. The sequence goes on along the minus strand of CM056049.1, from coordinate 614,134,870 downwards.
TTAAAACATTACTTTTTAAAAAACAGTATTTGGTCAGTTTTGTTATTGGCCAACCCATTAAAGAAGCTGTGATACGTACACCATATACACATAACAGAGATATAACTTTGTATCAAATCACATTGCTTCAATGCTCGACATGTTTCGCTTGTTTGCTTCTTCAGGAGCTATAAAGCATGTGGAACTACCAGAAAATAGATATAATCAATATACTGACTTTTCAACCAATATTAACATACAAGTCAACAAAAGGTGCAGTAATTAATTTACCACTCAATACATAGTCATATTGTGTGACAAATCTCTAAATGAATAAGCATAAAATCTATCATATATACCTCAATATTCAAAAAAGTTTACAACCGGTTGATGAAGGTCTGAACGCAAATTAAGAGGCAGTACAATATTGCTTACCATATGCATAAATGATATATAAAATCTACTGAACATGTTTAAAGATCCTACAGTGGACATAAGGAGGAGTGCCAGTGAATAGAATGAATAGAATTAGAAGGAACATGAGGTTACACATGGGTTAGCCTTGCAGGGCAATAATGATGTTCATACAAACCAGTTTTAGATTTTCATGACAAGATTTGTGTATTCAAGAAACAGGCAGAGGTAACCCCTCGTAATAGTCACAAGTGTTCAGACCTAGAAACTCAAGCACAGAAATATCACCAAAAGAACTTAAGAACTTAAAGAAGAGCTGCAGTCTGCTCACATAATTTGTAATAAAAACATCTTTGCCATTCTATAGCTGCCCTCCAACCACTTTGCATATTATTTTATGTATACAGTGATTCTGCACTTGCCAAATATGCTGCAGAAATCTCCCTCCACCAAGTCTTCCTGCATCTATTTTAACTGTAAGCAGCTGAAGCTGCAGCCTGTTCACTTCCTAGATTTACACAGACACACACCTCCAGCTCTGTAGCTCTCATTGGCCCTCTTATGACCCATCCCCCCTCCCTTCCTGGCAAACTCTCACAAGAGTTAAAGAGAGAGCTGTGTATGACATCATAAACCTAGGCTAATGACTAGTGTTGAGCGGAATACGCCATATTCGATTTCGCGATATTGCGCGAATATATAGAAGAATATTTGCGAATATTCGCTAATATCGAATATTCGTGATATTTTATCCAAAAAAAAATTTTGAGAAATTTCGCTAATGCGAAAATGATTGCGAAATTCTCATAAACGGAGATCATTTCCTGTATTACTAAACTAATATGCACTAAACACTAACTCTACACTAACTCTACTTAAAAGAAAGGAGAATAAGGGGGGAAAAGAAGGGCGGAGAAGAAAATCGCGCAATATTCCTATTGCCGAATATTCAAGTTATTCTGATTGGCTCTGATGCAAAAGAAGGGCGGAGAAGATAATTGCGCAATATTCCTTTTGCCGAATATTCGAGTTATTCTGATTGGCTCTGATGCAAAAGAAGGGCCGAGTAGCTGATGCGATTCTTTTATGTTGCCGAAAATTCGCAATGCGAATTTTCGGCAACATAAAAGAATGGCATCAGCTACTCGCCCCAGGGTCTCTCTCTAATCATACCAGCAATGCTTTTAGACGTCGATGGAGATCACTAGGATGTGATCTGTTTTAAAAATAAATTTGAAAAAATACGAATATTCGCCGCAATATTCGAGTTATTCGCGAATACTCGAATATGCAATATTCGTAGCGAATATTCGCAATGCGAATATTCGTGAGCAACACTACTAATGACCAGACAATAAACAGGAAGTAGGCTGTATAATGTATTTACTGGCAGAAAACAAATGTTTTACTATCCAAAGTTAAAACAACAAGGGCAGAAGATTTAAAGGGGTTGTAAAAGTTTGTTTTTTATTTTCAAAATAGTTTCCTTTAAAGGAGTTGTAAATAAAAAAAAATGTTTATGCTGAAATGACTGTTTACAGGGTATAGAGACATGGGCCCGGATTCACAAAGAGTTACGTCGGCGTATCTCCAGATACGGCGCCGTAATTTTAAATTTGCGCCGTCGCATCTTTGCGGCGATTCACAAAGCAAGATACGCCGGCGTATCGTGGGCGCATAGTTACGCTGGACGCATTCGGCGTTCCCATGTAAAATATGCAATTGAGCAAGATGGCCGATTCACAAACGTAGATGCGCCCGGCCGCTTCATATACGCGCTTTGCGTAAGGCTTACGTCCGGTGTAAAGTTACCCCTGCTTATATGAGGTGCAGCTAATGCTAAGGTATGGGCCAGGGAACGACGCCGTCGAATTTTACGCCGTTTACGGAGTACGTGAATAGGGCTGGGCGTAGGTTACGTTCACACGTCGTAAACATTGCGTGCCAACGTCACTTAGGCATTCTATCCGACGTGATTCTGAACATGCGCACTGGGATACGTCCACGGACGGCGCATGCGCCATTTGTTCGTCCCATCATTTGCATGGGGTCACGGATTATTATACTAAAACTCGCCCACTGCCTAGCTACTTTGAATTACGCAGACTTGCGCCGGCCCATTTACGCTACGCCGCCGTAACTTAGGGAGCAAGTGCTTTGTGAATACAGCACTTGCCTCTCTAAGTTGCGGCAGCGTAGCGTAAATAAGATACACTACGCCCACACAAAGTTACGCCCGGGTACGTGAATCCGGGCCATAATAGTTAACTGATTCCTTTTAAAAACAATGACAAATAGATAAAAATCAATTATACTGTATAATGTACCTGTAGTTTATAGTTTAGTTTTTGCATGTTGTTTCCTGCCTCTCTGCTGTACAGAACATACAGAGCCACAGAGCCATAGGCCGCGTACACACGTACGAGAACCTCGTCGGGCTAAACTCATCGTTCCGCCCGTCGAGTTCGTCGACTAGGCTGTCGAAAAAGGCGTCGAGCCATTAGTCCCGATGGCCCTGCTCTCTATTTTGGCTCGACGCCTTGCTCGACAGTTTTCTCGGCGAAAACGTACACACGATCGAGCTTCTTGGCAGAATATGGATCCCAGCGAGCTTCTCGCTGGATTCTGCCAAGAAGCTCAGACATGTGTACGGGGTCTTACAGGGCAGTGATGATTTGGAAAACGAAACTGGGGTTTTAGACACACAGTAATCACACCTCCTTTATTAGTGACCACAGAGGGAAACCTCCCAGCACTGGTTATCAGGAAACAGACGACCCGGAAGTGTTGAGATCAGAAAAGAATTACAGCAACTTAAAAGCAAAAACGAACAGTTAGAACATGAAAACAGCACTGCATTAAGGTAAAGGAAGCTATTAAGATAAAAAAAAAATACTTTACAAACCCTTTAACTGCTTAAGGACTGCCGCATGTACATTTATGTCGGCAGAATGGCACGTACAGTAAGGTGACCAGATTTTTTTTAATGAAATCCGGGGACATATTTATTTTTTACTAGTAATGGCGGCAATCAGTGACTCTCTGCCCATCGCCGCAGCCGACTGCCTCACAGCCTGTCAAGTCTAATGTCGCGTACACACGATCACTTTATGTGATGAAAAAAAAACGACGTTTTTGAAACTTCACTTTTCAAAGACGATGTTGCCTACACACCATCGTTTTTTTACAAAAAGCGAGGTTACGTTCACCACTCTTTTCCATTGAAGCTCGCTTCATAACTAGCTTCTGGGCATGTGCGGGTTGAAAAACGTTGTTTTAAACGACGTTTCTTGCTACACACGGTGACTTTTTGTGAAACAAAAAACGACATTTTGAAAAACGACACATGCTTCAATTTTTTTTGTCGTTTTTTACAAGACATAAAACGACGTTTTCCCCTACACACGGTCAATGAAATTGACGTTTTTAAAAACGTCATTTTTTTTCATCACATAAAGTGATCGTGTGTACGCGGCATAACTCTCCGGGCCCGGCTACTACAGGGTGGGGAGCGGAGGAAGATCACTCCGCCAGGGAAGGAAAGGAGATAAGCAGGCAGGCAGCTGGCCAGGACTTGAACCAAGACAGAAGAACATGCGAGTGGAGCTGAATGGGCATGCGCCCGAAACTGAAGAAATATTTCCTCTGCTCCGACCAGCACATGATCATCAGAAAGGGGCACATTTAATGGAAAAAATACACCCCTAAGTTAGTAGGAGTAGCAGAGCAAGGAGGTATAATTCACAATTTTTTTTTTTTTCATTCTGCACTGACTGTCTTTGAAATTGCCCCTGTTCAAATACAATCTGGGGACAAAACTGGGGACAGACTTGTTCTGGGGACAGCGTCCTCAATCCGGGGACTGTCCCCTGAAACCGGGGATTTCTGGTCACCCTAACGTACAGGCACATTGGCGTACCTGTACGTCCCTGCCTAGACATGGATCGGACCCCCCCCGGTACTTGCGGTGGTCCCCGTGGCTGCAGGAGCGATCCGGGATGAGGGGGCGGCTGTTCGTTTTTGTCCGCCCCCTCCGGATTGCTCCCAGCCAATCCACTCCCTCCCTGCAGTGCACTTCCTCTGCCTGTATAATGTAAACACAGGCAGAGGAAGTGATGTCAGCTCTCCTCTCGGTGGTATTTTCAATCCGCCGAGAGGAGAGAAGACATCACAAGTGAGTTGCACCAACACTACACTGACACCACACACATAGGCACATTAACCCCTTCCGATCACCCCCCCCCCCCAGCCCCCTGTCACACTGTCACTGATTGCAGTGATCATATATTTACTGATCACTGCATTTAGTGTCAGTGTGACAGTTACTGTGACAGGCAGTTAGTGTTAGGTCCAGGGTAGCCCCGTACCCTCCCTAATAAAGTTTTTAACCCCTTGATCACCGCCCTAGTTAACCCTTTCAACCCCTATTGCCAGTGTCACTAAGCGATCATTTTTCTGATCGCTGTATTAGTGTCACTGTTGCCGCTAGGTAGCTAGTTTTTTTTTATTGCGATTTTTTTTTTTACTAAAGACATGTGGCTAAATACATTTTGACCTAAATGTTTGACTAAAATTTAGTTTATTCGATTTTTCTTATAACAAAAAGTAGAAAATATCATTTTTTTTCTAAAATTTCGGTCTTTTTCCATTTATATCGCAAAAAAATAAAAATCGCAGAGACAATCAAATACCATCAATAGAAAGCTCTATTTGTGAGAAGAAAAGGACGCAAATTTTGTTTGGGAGCCACGTCGCACGACCACGCAATTGTCTGTTAAAGCGACACAGTGTCGAATTGTAAAAATACCTTTGGGCATTTAGCAGCATATTGGTCTGGGGCTTAAGTGGTTAAGCTAGTGCATTGTTGGTTCACTTACCCTTTCCTTCGATTTCCCTTCTAAATGTTTTTTTACTTTGTCTGAATTTCTCACTTCCTGTTTCTTTTTTTTTTGTATAATCTTTATTTGTGAATGACAAAATAGTACAACACAGCACATAGTGCCCAGAGCACGTTACAGTGAACAAGCAGCCATTCAGTATTCAACGTAACATAAAAAAGAAGGGAAACCAAAGTAGACATTGAGGAGATTGCAGAGATGTATAGAATCACAACAGGACCCAGAACCCCAATAAGCATGACTTAAGTCCATCTACCGGGCAGCTAGCTGGAAATGGATTCGGGTTCCCCCCCACCGCATAAAACACAGGGACAGTAAAACATAGCGTGAGGGTGGCTCATCCGACACCTCTCATCAGGTGGTAGAGATGGATATTCGCAGATGTGGGGGGGGGGGGGCAAGAACCAGGAGCCAAACCGGCCAGCCGCCTGGACAACACTCATAACTATGAATAGTGTGCAGGGCAGGAAGGAAGCCAGCCGAATGCGCACGAGGGAAGGGGGGCCCCATGGACATGCCACAGCCCGGACCAACCCCCAACATGGCCAACACACCTGACCCAAGGTGACATAAGTCCCCGACCCCCAAGGGGGTCAAGCAGTCCCTCGAAAACGGGTCATCGATTCCACCCGCCCGGCCGAGACCCCCAATGCTCACCCCCCCCAGCGCAGCAGCCACCAGGTCACTCAATGTCAAGAGATCAATAGGAAGGAAAATAAAACACAATAGAGAAGGGCAGAGGAAACAAGGGAGAAAAAGAATGAGAGAATAAAAGAAAAAAGAAAAGAGGAAGAAAAAGTAAAAAGAGGGATTAGAATCAGCAGGAACATACCTGAGGTCAGACGTCCGGCTCCTCCCCCGCACCACTCAACCTCTCCGTCTCTCATTCCTTAACAGCTGAAGAGGAAAGTAACAGTGCACCCGAGGGCCGCGGGTTAATCTATGGTGCCCGAGGTCTTTGTTTAAGGGAAGGGTCTGCCAGCTTCAACAGTGCCACATTCAAACTAGAAGGAACACATCCCGGGTCCGCGATATACTCCGCCCAGGGCGACCAAGTGCCGGAGAAGCGCTCTCGGGCACCCTTACAGGTGGCAATCCAGTCCTCCGCCTCCCTTATTTCACCAACCTTACGAATCCACTCCTCCCTGCTAGGAACCTGTGAACGCTTCCAAAATATCGGGAGCAATCGCTTCGCCGCATTCAATAAGTGGGGCAGTACACTGCGTTTGTATTGGCTTGCTGGCATGGGAGGAATGTGCAACAGGAAGTGAGTCAGGGAGAAAGGGATGTCCAGGTCCAGAATCGTCTTGATCTGGGACTGAATATCCAACCAATAAGGTTTGATTACTGGGCAATCCCACCAGATATGCAGGAGTGTACCCCTGTGGCCACATCCCCTCCAGCACCGGTCGGACACTGATGGGAACATCCTAGCCAGGTCCGCGGGTACTCTGTACCAACGTGACAGTATTTATAATTAGTTTCCTGGGTTCTGGAATCAATGGAACTAGATCGGGTAAATTGGTACAGTTGTGTCAGTTGGCTGGGGGTAAAAATCGTGTCCAAGTCCCTCTCCCAGGCCCTAATAAAGGTGGGTCTCTGCGTGTAAGTCGCACAGCTAAGCAATCGATAGAGTTCAGAAATCATATGAGGGAGCGGTTCCTCTTCTAAGAAGAGGCGCTCAAAGGGTCTCAGTGCAGAAATGTCCCTAACTGAGTCCCCGAGGGTCGCAAAAAAGTGATGTAGTTGCCTGTAGCGCCAGAAGTCCATGGGGAAGGTCCCGTGGCGTTCCCTAAGTGTCTCTAGGGGCAGAAGTTTACTGTCTCGCATAAGTGTACTACAGCTAGCGCGGCTCCGCAACCCAGGATCCAAAGAAGGCCACCTGCTCCCCTGGCGGAAACCACAGAAAGCCACCTAACGGGGACAGTGGGGATACAGAGGGGGCTAGAGTCTGAGTCGTCAGCGGGGAAGTAAGATCTGACAGCCCCCTGTCACCCACTTCCTGTTTCTTCTCAGTAAGCTGTTCTGGCTGACTAACCACCGCTCGGATGATGGTGGCAAGCTTACTGAGGAGAAACAGTAAGTGAGAAATTCATACAAAGAAAAAAACATTTACAAGGGAAATCGAAGAAAAAGGTAAGTGATCCAACAATGCAATAGCTTAAAGGAAACCATTTAGAAAATAAAAAACAAACCTATACAACCCCTTTAATGGATGGAAAGATGAAAAAATTACTGTTGGTCTGCTTTAAAGTGGTTGTAAACCCGAACATAAAAAAAAAAAAAAAAACCTGTATGACAAAGGCATAACAAGCTAGTATGCATCAATTTTGTTTCTGTGGTTTTCTAGGTAATTGGATGAATATAGTAATAGTTGCATGATCTTCTATGACATTGGCTTGTTATCCTTAGCCACGGCCCACAGGTAATCCCAAGTCCTGGCCCCCTTACATCCATGCATCATCTGTTCAGTTCTCTGTCAAGCTCCATAATATCTTCCTTTTCCAAGTGTGAAACTTTGGAAGTTATTACCTGTAGTCCTGTCTTGATGAATAATTACGCAGTGAGTGGGAGCGTAGCTTCAGCACAATTTCCAGGTGGTTGCTCATTTTTACATGTCAGAATCGCAGGCAAGCAACCTCCATTATACAGATAATTAAAATTATTGTTAACTTTATTTTGATTTACAGAAGCACACTGGTGGCTGTAAAAAACTTCTCACATTCCATGTGAAAAATGATGATGTGTCTAAAAGCATTAGATGCAAACACATCAGAGCTAATTGCATCCAATCGTTTCTCTCCGGTTCATATACATTTTTACAAACCCCATAAAATGCATTGTGAGAGCACTGATTCATAGACGCAGAGAGGAAACTATTGTAAAGTGGAACATATTGTATGATGATTCCTGCAAATCTGTTCTCAGTAATCTCAGCCTGAGGGTAAACCTATAACACCAATCTAGCGCAGTTCCTCAAAAGTATCAATTTACTATTTTAAAATGAACACATTGTAAAACAATTCCTGTGCCTTTTGCCTTACTTGGTAACTGTTTTCCACTAGAATATTGAACGCGTATATCACATCTAGATGAATACATTTAGTTTCTTCCATCTACTGCGTTTCGCTATTGATACCAGTGTCGCTTTAGGGATTAATGATAGCAATACATCTCTGCGTTGCTCTTTAATATACAGTATATCAGTTGCATCATTAATACTGATTAATTTCTAAAGCTGAAGAAAAGGTTGGATAGTAGTTTTAGATGGGCTTAAAATGAACATGCACTATACCCAGAACGTAAAGCAGGCATGTTAAACCCAAATCAAACAGTGGGCGCAATGGGGTAAAATAAATCTTCATTGGGCCACATTGGCCCAGATTCACGTAGGGGGCGTATCTTTAGAGCGGCGTAGCGCATCTCAAATACGCTACGCTGACGTAACTTAGGCCGCGTACACACGGAGGGACATGTCTGCTGAAACATGTCCGACGGACCGTTTCCAGCGCACATGTCTCCTCCGGATTTTCGTCCGACGGTGTGTACACACCATCGGATGAAAATCCTCTCGGCCAGAGAACGCGATGACGTGGCGGTGACGTTTACGCCGCCACGTCACCAAACGAGGAAGTGAAATCCTTCCACACATGCGTCGAATCCATTTGACGCATGCGCGGAGATTTCTGTCCGGTGGTTAGTGTACTAACCAGCGGACATATCCGACGGACAAGTCTCCGGCGGACAAATTTCAAAGCATGCTTTGAAATTTGTCCGCTGGGAAAACATGTTCGCTAGCCCGTACACACGATCGGAGATGTCTGCTGAAACGGTCCGTCGGACCAGTTTCAGCAGATAAATTTGATTGTGTGTACGTGGCCTAAAGAGAGGCAAGTGCAGTATTCACAAAGCATTTGCTCTGTACGTTGCGGCGGCGTAGCGTAAATTGGCCGGCATAAGCCCGCCTAATTCAAAGTAGGAAGGAGGTGGGAGTCATCTATTTAAATTAAGCGTGACCCCATGCAAATGATTAAACGGCGCATGCGCACGCATGCTCAGAATCACGTCGCATATACTCCCTAAGATACGTCGGCTCAATGCCTACGACGTGAACGTAACCTACGCCATGCCCTATTCACGTAGTACTACGTAAACGACGTAAAAGATGCCGGCTGTTCCGTCCATACCTTTGAATGGGTTGCGCCACCTATATGGTGGAATAACTTTACGCCAGACGTAACCCTTACGCAAACCACGTATCTTTTCCGCCTGGCGCATCTACGTTCGTGAATCGGCGTATCTTACTCATTTGCATATTTAACATGGGAATGCCGAATGCGTCCAGCGTAACTATGCGCCCAAGATACGCCGGCGTTGGCAAGTTACGTTGGGCGGCTAAAGCCTTGTTTTACGGCGTATCTAGCTTCACGAATTGGCGTAAAAGTACGGCGGCGCACATTTGTACTTACAAAGGCATATCTGAAGATATGCCGGCGTAAAGCTACCTGAATCTGAAAAATTGTATCTATAGATGACCACACCTAATTCCAGATAAAATATTATTATAGCACTTCAGTATTATGTGTTATGCCGCGTACACACGATCTGTTCCTCTGATGAAAACGGTCTGATGGACCCTTTTTTCATCAGACGAACCGATCGTGTGTGGGCCTCATCAGTTTTTTTCCCATCGGTGAAAAAACTTTGAACCTGTTTTAAAATTATCTGATGGTTAAAAAAACGATAAAAAAAAACGATTGTCTGTGGGGAAATCCATTGGTTAAAAATCCACGCATGCTCAGAATCAAGTCGACGCATCCTCGGAAGCATTGAACTTCATTTTTCTCAGCATGTTGTTGTGTTTTACATCACCGCGTTCTGACACGATAATTTTTTTTAACTGATGGTGTGTAGGCAAGACTGATGAAAGTCAGCTTCATCGGATATCTGATGAAGAAATCCATCAGACCGTTTTCATCGGAGGAACCGATCGTGTGTACAGGGCATAACTAAACCCAGGACCCTGCATTTATTCTATCTCAGGGATTAGCAATTAGCATACCTCCAGCTGTTGCTAAAATGCCCATCATGCCTCTGCCTTTGGGTGTCATGCTTGTCGCTGTCAGAGTCTTGCTAAGCCTCATGGGACTTGTAGTTCTGCAACAGCTGGAGGTCCACTAATTGCTTATTCCTGCTCTGTCTGGTCTCCCACAGTGCACAGAACATGGAAATGCAATAATTTCAGTGAATATAAACTGCTAAATACCTTTTCATAGCAGCCTTATGACTTCTATCAGTGCCTGGTTAAAGCTTGTAGAAGGACAGTTAGTGCAGTATGAAAACTATCAGAATGCAGAACCCTGTCTGGACAGTGCTGATTGGCCCTGTGCTGATCACACGCACCCTCCCCCCCAAAAAAAAGCTCTCTAGCAATACATACCAGACTGAGCATGTGCAGCCTGACTCCATTTACTCTGTTTTATCTGGACATGTTTTGAGGGCAATGAAAGAATGGGAGGATCTGTGCATACAGGATCAAACAATCTTTTTACACAATGCAGATGATTAACCCCTTAGGTTCCACAGTGAGTATAACAAGCATGCTTTACAGCAAATACAGACTGATTTTACTGTTGTGGGTTTAGTAACAATTTAACCACCTCAATACAGGGCTCTTTCACCCCTTCCTGCCCAAGCCATTTTTCAACAATTGCCCGGTCATGCAACACTGTACCCAAATGAATACAATCACAATACAATCAATACATAGTCATATTGTGTGACAAATATCTAAATGAATAACAATGACATATTGGACACTTTTTAAACATATTTTGGACCATTCACATTTATACAGCGATGTGTGCTATAAAATGCATTGATTACTGTATACAGTAAATGTGACTGGCAGGGAAGGGGTTAACACTAGGGGGAGATCAAGAGGTTGAATATTTTACCTAGGGAGTGATTCTAACTGTAGGGGGAGGGGACTCACAAGGGGAGGAGAATGATTGGTGTTCCTCTGTACAAGGAACACACCATCGGTCTCCTCTACTCTGACAGGACGTGGATCTATGTGTTTACTCACACAGATCCACAGTCATGCTCAGTTACTGTACATTATTGGGTACCCGGTGGACATCGTGTCAGAAACTATGAATCAGACCGAGACAGAAGTACAGTTAAATCACACTTTTGTTATTATTATAGTTTAATAATAATAATAAAAAGTTAAACAGAGTAAGCATAGTCAAAACATAGCCAGAGTACAGTAACCAGATCGGGTAGTCGGCCAAGCCAAAGTCCAAGAGCCAGAGATAAAGGTAGTAGTAGGATCTGTAGCCAGAGGGGATGTCAGTCAAACAGACCTTCAACTAGAACGCAGGAGAAAGTCTCTTGTGATGTTAACACAGGCGAAGGCAAAGAGCAAATGAGCTGGAAGTCCTTAACCACTTAAGACCTGGACCAAAATGCAGGTAAAGGACCTTGCCCATTTTTGCGATTCGACACTGCGTCGCTTTAACTGACAATTGCGCGGTCGTGCGACGTGGCTCCCAAACAAAATTGGCGTCCTTTTTTCCCCACAAATAGAGCTTTCTTTTGGTGGTATTTGATCATCTCGGCGGTTTTTATTTTTTGCGCTATAAACAAAAATAGAGCGACTATTTAGAAAAAATTCAATATTTTTTACATTTTGCTATAATAAATATCCCCAAAAAAGATATAAAAAACATTTTTTTTCCTCAGTTTAGGCCGATACGTATACTTCTACATATTTTTCGTTAAAATAAATCGCAATTAGCGTTTATTAAATGGTTTGCGCAAAATTTATAGCGTTTACAAAAAAGGGGGTCGTTTTATGGCATTTTTATTATTATTTTTTCTTACTAGTAATGGCGGCGATCAGCATTTTTTCTCGGTACTGCGATATTATGGCGGACACATCGGACACTTTTGACACATTTTTGGGACCATTGGCATTTTTATAGCGATGCATAAAAATGCATTGTATTACTATAAAAATGCCATTGGCAGTGAAGGGGTTAACACTAGGGGGCAGGGAAGGGGTTAAGTGTGTTCCTGGTGTGTTCTAACTGTATGGGGGGGGGGGGGGGTGGCCTCACTAGGGGAAATCACTGATCTTCTGTCCATACATTGTATGAACAGAAGATCAGCGTTTCCCCCGCTGACAGGAACGAGAGGTATGTGTTTACACACATACCTCCCGTTCCCCGCTCTGTAACGAGCAATCGCGGGTGCCCGGCGGCGATCGTACCCGCCAGGCACGTGCACGGGACTCGGGTGACGCGCACGCACCCTAAAAGCTGCTAAAGGGAGGACGTAGAGCTACGTGCTCCCGCGTAGCAGTGCCACCATCCCAAAGTAATATGACGGCGGGCGGTCGGCAATTAGTTAATAAAAGATAAAAAAATAAAAAAAACTCTGCCTTTTAATAAAAAATAAATAAAAAATATATAAAAAAAATCCTAAAAAAAGGGCCCTTTAATAAAAAATAAATAAAAATAAATATTTAGATTTTCTGAGAAGTAGAATCCCGGACGAGCCCCCACGTGTAGCGCTACCCCCTCAGGAGCTGCTGGTTGTTTTTGGGATCTACTCTCTTTGATTTGGCTCGCCCCTACTTAAATAGCCCAAACCCTCCCTTGACCCATCAGAAGTCTGGTGGGTGTATTGTAACCCCTGCTAAGCTGGGGGCACAATGGCAGGCACACAATATTTAATGACAATATATTGATAGTATTACCTGAGAAATGGATGGTCCCTCCAGACTAGAAAAATACGCTCCACACAGTTGTATATTTAAATCAAAGGGAGTGATTTTACTTAATAAGTACTCAAAAAGAACAAGCACAAGTTTAGGTTATAAAATGAATAGTTGCTATGCAATAACACAATATGATTTCACAAGGGCCCTTGCAGAAATCCACAAATGGCATTTATGAGAGAAACAAACCTATCCTAAAGAATTGTACCATTTGGCTATTAGACTCTGACAGGGGGACCCCGCTACATATGTAATGTACAATATAGAGTATATTGGAAGTTGGCAACCTGTCGATCACGGTCTACCTTTTTACCACTGGGAGGTGACAGATAGATTGCGCTCAAGCCCCTGCTCTGCAGACCCTTAAGTGCTCCTCCCTTCCCTCTCCAAGTAGCACAGCAGAGCACAGAAGCGATGAGTTTAGGTGTCTTATCGCCTGAGTTCTCAAGGTGGGAAGCAGTAAAAGCAAGTCCTAGGTAGCAGAGGCATTCCCTTCCCCGCACTACGCTTCTTGCATGTGTGGCTGCAGGCAGGGAATTGCTCTGCCACCTAAGGTTCTCTGTTAGCTTTGACAGCACTCAGGCAAGTTTAGACTCTTGTCCTCCTGTGTGTAGTCTGCTAATCCCCTCCAGCCCTTGCTCTCTAGGTCATTCAGGGGTGACACCATGTGATGAGAGAGGAGGGCTGGTGGGGATCAGTGCATTAGAACAGGTAGATTTGCCACATCAGCTTCCCTGCGCTGCTCTGCATCAGTAAATCACTTATAGACCCTCAGTCCTATACCCTCCCAACCCCCCTGTATTGTGCCCTCCTGACCCCCCAGTACATGCCCTTCAGAACCACTTGTAGACCACTTGTAGTATGCCCTCCTGACCCCCCAGGTTGTGCCTTCTTAACCCCCTGTACCGTGCCCACCTGACCCCCCTAAAATACATTGCCCTCCTAACCCACCCAATTATGTGCCCTTCTGACCCTCCAGTTCTATGCCTCCAGACCCCCAGCCCTCCTAATCCCCCAGTACAATGCCCTCCTGACCCCACATGTTCTGTGCCCTTTGGACCCTCTGTACCATGCCCTCCAGATACGCCTGTACTGGGCTCTTCTGACCCTCCTGTAGCAGGCCCTCCTGACCCCCTCTGTACTGTGGCTTCCTGACCTCCCCCTTTGCATTGCCTTGCTTAATGCCTGTCATTTGCCCTGCTGACCCCTTGTCGTTTGCCATGTTGATACACTGTTCTCTGTCCTGCTAACCCCTTTCCTGCTCATTAATATAATTTTTCCTACCCATCCCTGTGCACTGCTATATATCCTACTGACCTCTGTACACTGCAATACATCTTACCGATCTCTGTATACTGCCCTATCTACTATTAACTTCTGTATGCTACTCTACCCACTACTGACCTCTGGTCCTTGCTAGTTAACTTCTTAAAAGCCCTTTGTTGTGCATGTAAGTGAATTGGGCTGTGCGACAACCGCACTGCAACTGCACACAACGTGCATGGTCGTGGTGTGATTGTCTGGTAATTAGGAGGTTAAAACAGGTGGTGGGGAGGCAATACAACACCTCCTCACTGCCGCCCCAGGGCATAACCACATACAGCCACATCTTCTTATCCATCTCAATGGGCAGTTGTACATGGCTGCTGAAAGTCTCAGGAGAATGAATACACAGGATCTGCACATGATATGGCCCCTGTACGGCTCTGTGCAAGAAGCCTTACTTGGGAAATAACTCAACAGATTTCTTGATTGCCTTCAGATCCTACCAATAACCAAAGCATGAAACTACGGGTGTGTAATAGCTACTCACACCTATGCTGCTACTGAACAATTTTGTCGGTTGTATACTGTAATTGGAGGCAGGGGACCAGAAGCTTATTAAACTATCCATAGCTAGGTATGGGGCTGAGATATACCTACTTTAATGCTGGAGAATTTGGGAAAGCAGCCAGTTGAGGAAATCTGAGAAAGAGTTTTTGATTTATTACAGTTCAGTATGCCATAAAACTGTATCTTCCTGCACAATGGTCATTAAAAAGCAACTCCAAGCAACATGTCAAATCAATCATTGAATTAGTATTATTGCCCTGATACCACTGTCTTTAGTGAAAATCAGAAAGTTTACCAGTTTATCTTAATCTGAATTTCATCGCTTGCAGCAAAATTCAGCTGTCTTACACTGTTCATAGACTTTAGAGGGCAGAAGATTATACAGAGAGGAATCGACTGCCCTCAGGGTACACTACTGTTAGAGCTCTGCTGAGAATTTTAGAAATTGTAAGCTTGGATTATCAAGGTTTAAAAGAAGCTTCAATGGAGGGAAGGAAGAAAGTGAGGTTTAGGAAGCCAGCACCTGCCTTGGGGGGGGGGGCTTGATGATCAGGACAGGTTTTCAAATAAAAGAGCAGTGTTGAACTAATTTTTCTGGTCTGCATTTTCTTAGGGTCAGATTCAGGGCTTGTTCACACTATGTGCAGTGACCTGCAATTTTCAGTGCTGGATAAACTCAAGTCATTGCTAGAGTGATGCTAGGAGTGATGTGCAGTGCATTAGAGTGCAGAAAAATGCAACATGTGTGCATTTTTTTGCACTGCACTGGATGACACCACATGCCACTGCACAGTAGTGCAACACATGGTGCGTCTGTGCAGTGACATGAATGAAGTGTCAAAAGGTGGCTCTTAAAATAAAGATAAAAGAAAAAAACAAGTGTGATGCGCTAAAACAGGACTGGGTGCAGATGTACAAGCTGTGGACAGGGAAGGGGTGTGCAAAGGTGAGAGTTGTGGATGGCAGGGGATGTCTTGGTGCAGGGGTGAAAGAGCTGTGGGGCAGGGGGCTGGTTGCAGAGTTGAGAGATGGAAGTGAAATGAGATGAGAGCTATGGTTTGGGGTGAGATGTGGATGAAGAAAGGGGGGGGGGGGCAAAAGTGAAGTGTGGAATGGGGGTTCAAAGATAAGTAGTGAGGAAGGGGGTTACAGAGGGGAGCCATTGTCAAGTGAGCAGAGGTGAGCTATGGACAGGGGGCTAGGGTTGCCACCTGTCTGGGATTCGCCCGATAGTTCGGGTTTGGAATCATGTTTCTGGGTTTCAAATTGCCTGAAACCTGAACACATTATTTAGACTGGACTATGGCCTCCCAGCAAGGTTGCTGGCTCCAGTTGTCTAAGCTGAGAGTGTTTGTTACACTGTCTTTCACACTGCCCAAAGCCAGCACTAACAATCTCCCCACATACAGATGGGAGAGGAAAGAGGGCTCAATCTGCCTCTCTTCCTTCCGCCCTGTAACAGTCTCCACCATTTGAGATCTTCCATCAACCCAAGACAGCTTATACGACGACAGTCCGACAATCCATGTAGACACGATCCATTCCATTTCCCAGAATAACGAGACTCAGCTCTGTTCTCTAGTTTAAAAATGTATGAATGAACAAATGCTTTAATGGTTAGCTCTCTTATATACAGTACAAACATGTTACAGTTAATCAAAGGAACAAAGAAACTCTCCACCTCCCTAACATCACACAATGGGGCTTCAATCACATTCTCTTAGATAATGACATTCAGTTGAGGTAATTATCCCCCTTATTCTGTCTTCCGACAATAAGCTATTCACACCTAATAAATCAATGGCCTCTTCACACCATAGAGTGTCATTAGTATCACACAATGGAATGTCTTTCAGGAGCCAGGCTCAATTAACACCTCAACAGTAGGGATGAGCCGAACACCCCCGCGTTCGGTTCGCACCAGAACGTTCGAACGGACCGAACGCTCGCGCGAACATTTAGAACCCCATTGAAGTCTATGGGACTAGAACTTTCGAATTCAAAAGTGCTCATTTTAAAGGAACACTAAAGGTTTGTTTTTTTATTAGATCAATTGATTGCTGTAAGCTAGAGCATTTAAATATCGCTTACCTTGTTTTTCCCTTTGACCTCCAAAATACAGTAATCCAGGTTTGAAAATGCCACATCTTGTCTCTCCTCTTCTTGCTTTCCATCAGCACCTGAGCTGTTTGGCATGGTGGAAAGCAGAATGTGCTCACCCCCTCCCTATGAATACAGCCCTGCGTGAAGATACTCTCTTATCCCTCACAGGCATGGAGGCTAAGCCTAATGGGAACTGTAGTTCCCATTAGGCTGTGATGTAGCAAGAATGAACGCGCACTGCAAACCAGGAAGTCGATGAGAATAACGATTCAGGAGTGACGGAGGTGAATAAAACAGCTCGATTTCAACAGGTATCAAACTAGTTATAATGCAAAACATTACTTTTTACTTTATCAGCTACTGTCAGACTTTAATTTAAGAGGAAAATATTTTTGTCTTACAACCCCTTTAAAGCCCAATATTCAAGTTATTGTTGGAAAACGTCTTTGAGAACCCGGGTCTTGCCCCAGGGAACATGTATCAATGGAAAAAAAAGTTTTAAAAACTGTAGTTTTTTTCTGTAGCAGCGATTTTAATGATGCTTAAAATGAAAAAAAAAAAATGAAAAATTACTTTAAATATCGTACCTGCTGGGTGTCTATAGTAGTGGCACATGTTTAGAACTGTCCCTGCACAAAATGAGATTACTATAAGAAAAAAGTAATTTAAGACTGCTTGCGGCTTTAATGTAATGTTTGGTCCCTGGCCCTGCAATATGGATAAAAATCACTGAAAAAAATAGCATGGGTTTTCCCGCCACCACTCCCCCCCCCCCAGGTCATTACAAGACCCTTTGGCCCTATATACTTTGAACAGCAGTATACAGCAGTATACAGGCGGTGCAAACAAGACAAGGACTGTAGGTTTGTTAAGTAGGATCTGAACCAGGTCATACTTTGCTGCTGCATATTGCACAATTTCCTAAAGAGACCCGCAACAAACTACATGACACTTGTGCCTGATGAGGCCTTTGATGTTCCAGTGGTGGCCTGTGAGCCTGTCCATACAGGCTTGGCCCCCCAAAGCGCACGTGCTGTGTGGCAACAATATGTCGATTATTTTAGGGGTGGGGGGGCCATTACAATGCCAGATCTTGGCTGAATAAATAATTTTTTGGGGAAAAAAAAAATCTAGAAAAAAGGGGGGTTGCCACCCGGGGCCCCCTTTGAACAAATTCTGTGAAGAACTCCTGTTCTCCGAAGGCCTCCATTATTTCGGCAAGTCAAAATTAGGCAAAAAAAGCTAATGTCAGTCAAGAGAGGCCCGGAGCAAAACAACAAGCCTTAAGCGTAGGGCAGGGCATGACTGGGTTAACAGAAACCTTTACAAGCCAGGGGGGAGTGGTCATGAGAAGTGCAGTGTGCAGAGGAGGATAGGCTATAAATTCTCCCCCCTCCTTTCCTGGGTAACACAGTCTGGGGAGAAAAGTTTTATCAGGTAGGAATTTTGCTGCTGGGGGATTTTTGGCTCTGCCTGAACTTTCTGGGGTTTGAGCCATGCTGCCCAGCTGCATGTGGGGACTGATTGGCTTGGTGGGGGGTGGCTGCAGTCTGTTTTTGGGGCCGCTCCTCAACCGGGACGGCCACCAGGACTTTTTGCCTGGCGGGGGGGTGAGTACCAGCGCAATCGCGGGGGGGTACCCGCGATTCCGCGGCACCCGGGGGGCGGGGCTACCTGCGATTCCGCGGCACCCGCGGGGGGGGCGGGGCTACCCGACATTTCGCGGGGGCGGGGCTACCCGCGATTCCGCGGCAACCGGGGGGGGGGGCACCCGCTATTTCGGGGGGGTCATCCAGGAGCCAGCATAGACGGGATGGGAGCCCAGCTCGGGCCACCTTGGGCCCCCTCAGCAAAAGGTACAGCGGCGGGCCCTGTAGGCCCCGCAAGGCATGGGGGGGGGGGGCTATGGCTCCAAGTCGGCGGCCAGGCCTGGCCCTGCATACTGAGAAGGCTGCTGTGGGCTCTCACCCCGGTTGTGCACCGGTGGTGCAGGAGCCTCGGCGAGGGAGATCGGTCGCAGCGGTGGCTAGTCCCGTGCCATACACGGCTAGCCACCTCCAATCCAGCCCAGAGGTGAGGGGGCGTGTGGGAGTGGAAGACAACGGCAGACGTGAGGCACCCAGAAAAGCGTCGGTGAAATCCGTGCACGGGTCCAGAGTGCGCTGAGTGAGCGTTGCCAGCTCTGGGCCCTCGGCCGCCAGGCCCGAGTCGCCTGGTGGGCCATCATCTGAAGGGGACTTCTGGCCCGGAGTTTTCGTTCGGAGGGGGAGTTCGTGCCCAGGACGGAGTTCGCTGCGAGGGAGACAAGTGCTTCGGCTGGTGGGATTTGCTTCCAGGCAGCCCGGTAAGTTGTTTTCATCAATTCCTACTTTGTTACAAAATGCTGGTGTGTTGGTAGAGGGACAGGGGGGGTCCCCGTAGTTGTTTGGTAGTGCCCGCAGTGGGCGGGGGGGGGGGGGTAGTGAGGCAAGGCCTAGTGCCAGGGGAAAAAAGGTGGGAGGGGATGCAGGTGTGCATCGGTTGTTTGTAGGGTTGGTATCGTTGGTTATCCATTGGGGGGGGGGGACAATCCCGACGTTGGCCCTGCAGCATCTTGGGTGTCGGTGGCTGGGGCTAGTGACGCTGGGCATTCCAGGTTTAAGGTGTAGGCGGCGGGAGACTCCGCAAAAAGGAGGGATCTGGTCCGGTTGTCGGACGCAAAAGAGGGAAGTGTATACTTGTGATGAGGCACCCCGGGGGTTCACATTTTAAGCAGGAGGTGAGAGAGGAGAGCTGTAAGAGCGAATGTGTAGAGGTATTTGCGCATTTGCCTCTGGAGAAGTTAACCTGGTCATGGTTTAGCCTGAGTCCAAAAAAGGAGGATGAAGCAAAGGAGGTATAGGTTTAGACCCAGGACTTTTTGCGTAGTGGTCGCAGTCATACTCGATCGGGGCGAGCATGATCAGTAAAAAAAAAAAAAAAAAACTCTGAACACTGTTTCAGGGCTTTTCAGTTAACAGGAGGCGATTAGCGAGGCCTATTGTGTTACGGAGGCACGGGATGGCTCCGTTGCGACGAACTGTTCAGGCAACGCAGGGCGGTGGGACCGGCCATGTAGGTGGAGGGACCGAGGACTTTGGCCTTGGGATGCAGCTAATGTCGGCCCCACGTACGCACGCAACGTTTTTTCAGGGGGGGGCGGTGTAACCTTTTCCCCGGGACAGTCGGCCGGACAGAAAAAGGGGGTCTGCTGGCAGTTTACTGAGGGTAACTGCAAGTTTGGGGGGTGCTGCCGGTTCAAGCACGAGGTCTCCAGCTGCGGTGGTAACCATCCCTCTTTCCTGTTTTTTTTGTGAGCAAGGCAAGGTACGTCCCGGAGATTTTACGAGTAAGAGGGAGGACTACGGTGATGGTGTAGAGGATGCGACCGTTTCTCGGTAGCACCCTAACAGGGCGGCTGCCCGGTCGTTGGAGGGGGGGGTTTTCAGAGGGTTTTAGCATTCCTTGCAAGCTGGGGGTGGCCCCCCCCCCATGCCTAACAATTGGCGCTCCGCGCTACGTCACCCTGCGGTGGTTTCGGATACACTGCGGTAGGAAGTAGCTCTGGGCCGAATGGGGTGCCCATTATCTCCGCCCCCCCCCTTCATATGAGTTGGTTGTTTTTCCCCTTTGGGGTGGGGCCAAACAAGGAGCCGAATAAGTTTAGGCTCATTCATCACCTGTCCTTACGGGGGGGGGGGGGTCAACGAGGCTATTAGCGCGGGGTATTGTACGGTATGTTACGCCTCAGTTGATGGGGCGGTTGATTGGGTCAGGGGTATGGTCGAGGGGCGGTGATGGCCGAGCCTTACATCGAGGCTGCCTTTCGGCTTCTCCCAGTACTCCCGGATAGTTTCCGGCTATTGGTCTGTCACTGAGAGGGGGAGTTCAAGAGGGACAAGTGAGTACCGGTGGGTTGCTCGGTTCATGTGCCTTGTGGGTACAGTTTAGTTTGTTTCTAGAATGGGTGGGTCGGTATGTGACTGGAGTGAACTCCTTGGTCCACTATCGGGTCGACTTCCTCAGCGATTGCCCGGCTGGGTCGCGTATCTGCGCAGTGTTTTGGCCACTCTGGAACGCATTGCGGAGCGATGTGGGGTGCCGCTGGCATCCGAGAAAAGGTAGGGGCCGAAGTCGGTCATGCAATTTTTTGGCATAGTAATTGGCTCGGAGGCAATGGAGTGCAGATTACCATGGGACACACTGGAAAGCCTCACGGCAAAAAATTGGTGAGATATTGGGTTCACAGAAAGTACAAATCTGAGCGCGGCAGTCGCTCCTGGGAAAACTTATTTTCGTGTGTCTTATTCTTCCTATGGGGCAAGTCGTTTGCGCGCGCCGCTCGGCAAGCACGGCGGGGGGGTTAAGTCACCCAAACACTTTGTGGGTTTGTGAAGGAACACAAGGAAGACCTGTCGGTTTGTCACTCCGTTTTGGAGTCCTCTAACAGTACGGCTCTGTGGATGTTCGGTCCGGTCAGCAATGTTGACATGGAACTGTTCACAGATGCGGCCGGGGGTTCGGGCTTTGGTGCATTCTTGCAGGGACAGTGTAGGGTGGGTCCTTTGCCCCAGTCCTGGTGCCAGGAGGGTTCACTAAGAACTTGGTTCGGCTGGAACTGTTTTCCGGTAGTGCTGGCGGGGTAATTATGGGGGCCCTGCCATCCAGTCTGTTTACATGGTGATAATCTGGTACAGGTGTTCAACAGGGTGATGGCTCCTCTCCCCTGGTTATTCGTCTCTTGCGGCACCTGGAGCTGCGCTGTTTCCAGGGGTATACCGGGAGTGGACAAGGTTGTGGCGGACGCCTTGTCCCGGTTTGCAGTGGGGACAGGTTCTGGGTTTGGTGCGTTAGGCAGAGTAGCAAGTGGTCCCCTGTCCAGCGTGTGAGTGGAGGATTCAGTTTGAATCATCTCACAGAAGGTCGGTAAGGTGAGGAAACATGGGCGGCCTAAGAGAAGGTCTGGTTGGTATGGCAGATGCTGGTTCGGGGGGCGGAGATGCAGCTGGCGGGTCCAGAGGTATGGGTCCAGGGCCGATCCTAGGGTCACAGACGCCTGGGTGCAGAAATATTTCTGGCGCCCCCACATGGGCGTGGTCATCTTACAAGCTCCTCCCCTCTATACATGTTTCTATGGCAACGACTCAAACACAGAGATGCTCCCCTACGAAGTCTTCACTACCCTGGGATCTTCCCTTGATCTTTTAACAATAAAGATCATGGGGAGTCTCTCTGATGCACACAGAGGGGGATTCTGTTAGAGAGTCTGTTAGAACGAGTCCCCAGACATGGTACAGGAGAAGGTCAGAGACTGCAGACATGATACAAGAGACAGTCAGAGAGTACAGATTTAATACAGGAGGTGGTCAGAGACTGCAGAAATAGCACAAGAGATGGTGAGAGACTGCAGACATAGCACAGGAGATGGTGAGAGACTGCAGACATAGCACAGGAGATGGTCAGAGACTGCAGACATAGCACAGGAGATGGTCAGGGACTGCAGACATAGCACAGGAGATGGTCAGGGACTGCAGAAACACTACAGGAGATGATCAGAGACTGCAGACATAGTACAGGAGATGATCAGAGACTGCAGACATAGTACAGGAGATGATCAGAGACTGCAGACATAGTACAGGAGTTGGTCAGAGACTGCAATGGGCATTGGTGCTAAATGGGGGGGTTGGCAATGTGCTCATTTTTAACTTAGGGAAGAGTTGGAACATTGGTGCTAAGTGGGGGATGTTTGGGATAAGTGGGAGGAGAGGGGGACACCTTGGGATAAGTGGGGGATATTAGGGATACATGGGAGGATAGGAGAAACATTTGGCATAAGTGGAGGGACAGGATATTAGGAAAACATGGGAGGATAGCAGAAACATTTTGCATAAGTGGTGGGACAGGAGGGACAGTGGGGATAAGTGGGGGGAGGGGAACATTTGCAATATATATATATGCACTTATCATATATATATATATATATATATATATATATATATATATATATATATATTATATATATATATATATATATATATATATAGGATAAGTGTGATAATGGGTATAAATGGGGGGGAGCAGGAGGAACATTGGGAGGATGGGAGGGACACTGGGGATAAGTGGGCGGGACAAGAGGGACATTGAGGATAAGTGGGAGGATAGGAGGAATATTGGAGGGACAGGAGGAACATTGGAAGGGACACTGGGGATAAGAGGGGGGCCAGGAGGAACATTGGGGGGCCAGGAGGAACATTTGGGATAAGTGGGGGGACAGGAGGAACATTAGGGGGACATTGGGGGTTATTGGGGGGACAGATGGAACATTGGGGATAAGTGGGGGAACAGGAGGAGCATTCGGGGACAGGAGGGACATTGCGGATAAGTGGTGGGGGGACAGGAGGGACATTCGGGGGCCAGTAGGGACATTGGAGGGACAGGAGGAACATTGTGGATAATTGGAGGGACAAGAGGAACATTGGGGATAATTATGGGGGACAGGAGGGACTTTGCAGATAAGTGGGGGACAGAAGAGACATTGTGGATAAGTGGGGGGGACAGGAGGGACATTGCGGATAAGTGGGGGGACAGAAGAGACATTGTGGATAAGTGGGGGGGACAGGAGGGACATTGCGGATAAGTGGGGGGACAGGCGGAGCATTGGGGGGAAGGAGGGACATTGCGGATAAGTGGGGGGACAGGAGGAGCATTGGGGGGACGGAGAGACATTGCGGATAAGTGGGGGGACAGGAGAAGCATTGGGGGGACAGGAGGAACATTTGGGATAAGTGGGGGGACAGGAGAAACATTAGGGGGCCAGTAGGGACATTGGAGGGACATTGCGGAAAAGTGGGGGGGCAGGAGGGACATTAGGGGGCCAGTAGGGACATTGGAGGGACAGGAGAAACATTTGGGATAAGTGGGGGGACAGGAGGAACATTAGGGGGCCAGTAGGGACATTGGAGGAACAGGAGGGACATTGCGGATAAGTGGGGGGGCAGGAGGGACATTAGGGGGCCAGTAGGGACATTGGAGGGACAGGGGGAACAGGGGGGACATTGTGTATAAGTAGGAGGGACATTAGGGGGCCAGAAGGGACATTGGAGGAACAGGAGGAACATTGGGGATAATTGGGGGGACAGGAGGGACATTGCGGATAAGTGGGGGGACAGAAGGGACATTGCGGATAATTGGGGGGACAGAAGGGACATTGCGGACAAGTGGGGGGACAGGAGGAGCATTGGGGGGAGGAGGAACATTGCAGATAAGTGGGGAGACAGGAGAAGCATTGGGGGGACAGAGACATTGCTGATAAGTGGGGGACAGAGGGACATTGCGGATAAGTGGGGTGGCAGGAGGAACATTGGGGGGACAGGAGGAACATTGGGGGGACAGGAGGAACATTTGGGGGCCAGTAGGGACATTGGAGGGACATTGCGGAAAAGTGGGGGGGACAGAAGGGACATTAGGGGGCCAGTAGGGACATTGAAGGGACAGGAGAAACATTTGGGATAAGTGGGGGGACAGGAGGAACATTAGGGGGCCAGTAGGGACATTGGAGGAACAGGAGGGACATTGCGGATAAGTGGGGGGGCCAGTAGGGACATTGGAGGGATAGGAGGAACAGGGGGGACATTGTGTATAAGTAGGAGGGACATTAGGGGGCCAGTAGGGACATTGAAGGAACAGGCGGAACATTGCTGATAAGTGGGGGACAGAGGGACATTGCGGATAAGTGGGGGACAGAGGGACATTGCGGATAAGTGGGGTGGCAGGAGGAACATTGGGGGGACAGGAGGGAAGTGGAGACAAAACTGCTTGCTAAAACTGTTTACCACTGGGAATAGAGAAAAATAGACTAGCACAATACACTTAAAAGTAAAAGTTATTGTGATTATTTTACATGGGCGAGTAAAAGACAGTTATACATGATTTCTTGTAATCAATCAATGCATAAAACAGAGGAAAAGGCAATACAGTACATGAATACTTGTAGAGTTCAAGGTTCAGAAGTTCCTCTCCAGGTGCAAACATAGGATATCTACATAGATAATCTTTACTGACCTCCCTACAGTCCCAGACTGTCTGCCACAATAGGGGAAAAGGGAGATCCAGTCTGACGACGTGGAGGAGGAGAGGATGACGGCGGTGACTCACATAGCGAGGCAGAGGCGCTCAGGCACGGCACTAGCAGAACAACCCAGCCCCTGCCACCGCACATGACACTCGTCCCCCAATCACTGTGACCGTGCAGCCGCTGCGCTGCCCATCCCTGAGCCGCAACAAGAAGGCTGGAGCGCGAGTGACACAGGAACTAAATGCTGCGCTGTGCCCCCCAAACAGATACAGTGAGCAGCTCCGATCTCTGCCAGGATGAAGGGGACAGACTTAGGCAGCTAGCCAGGAAACAGCGGCGGAGGTGGTGACCAGCGGCGAGAACGCCACTGGACACCGACATGGAGGAGGAGGAGGGAGGGGAGCACTCTGGCGCTTGAGCGCCCCCACCTCTGTGGCGCCTGGGTGCACTGCACCCCTCGCACCCCGTTTGGGATCGGCCCTGTATGGGTCCTGATTCGATATTGTTTGTCCAGGAACATAGAGTCTGGGATGTCACAGTTGGTACTCGATAAGAAAAGTTGTTCAGTCTGGTATTCTCGTTTGAGTGGCTAAGGTGCCTGGAATTTTACTATGGTTTTTGGGTGCGACAAGCGCTCAAGGGATATAGCCAGCAGGTACGACTCGGCGCCCAGTATCGTTACATCTTAAGAGGTGTTATGGGGAATGTGGGGACATTGTGTTTATCCCGGTATGGGGTTGTGTCGTTTCTGCACAGTGTTTTGGTCTGGCAAATATCTTTGGAGCATTCGGGGTGGGCGAGTTAGTTAGCCCCTCCAAGAAACAGTTCAAGGTGCTGCTGAAGTGTGGGGGGCTCATGAAGGGGCCACACTGCTTCTAAGCAGATCCAAAACGGATCAGAGGGGGTGAGGTAAGTCAGTGCAGGTGGTCACTGTTGTGGGTTCAGACCTTTGCCCAGTCGGGCTGGTGGGGAATTCTGGCAGGTACGCCCGAAGGTGGGCGGTTCAGTTGGTTACATAAGTAGGGGGCTCCAGGGTCACGGTATCAGTTCGTGGCAGGGTTTGGGCCTAGTGGAGAAAGAATTTCCCTGGCGTTCCCTTAGGATTGGGGCAGCAACAGAGGCTGCACGTGATCGTCTTGATGAGGAAACAGTCAAGGGGATAGGCAGGTGGGAGTCAAAGAGGTTTTGACTAGATGCAGGCCACAATGGTTGGTGGGCCTGGCGTAGGGGTAATTTGGTGGTTGCATCAATGGTTGTATAGGTTGCTTACTGTCTTTCAGGTACAGTGCAAGGATTGGTATGGATTATGGGCCACTCCTTCGGAGATTGGGGGGGCTTGGAGAGTGTATGTGCGACCGGTGGGTCGACAGCTGGGGGTCCCGAGACTGCAGGCTTGTGTACATTGGTTGCGTTTCCCAGGAATGATGTGGAAGTAGAGTGGTATCGGAAGTGCACAGGTTTGCACGTTGGGACCGACCACTGGAGGTACTGGTTCTCCATGTAGGAGAAATGATCTAGGGGGTGAGGTCAATGCTGGGGTCGTGAGGTTCCCGGATACGATAGTGGTATGATCGGTCATGGTGGCTAGGACATCATAGAGGATGGCCAGACAGCGGAGGGGGTGAAAAAGAGCTTGGTGGAAGATGGACAGAGAGGTGGTGGGGGTACTGCGGTCAGTGGTCGTCTCTGAGCCAGCCTGTCGGCTTGAGGCCTATGACCAGGGTTAGATAACGCAGTGCCAACCAAATGTGGTTTGTAAGTAGAAACGGGGGCCTGGCCGTCAGGCATCTGGGAGTTGGAGGTGTCTACATGAAGATACCTTAGGAGTGATGGAGTTTACTGCACAGATGTTGGTATCGATATGGTGGGGGTTGGGCCCGTAGGATGGGGTACAGCAAGCATTGAGGGTGTGGAGGTGCGCCCAAAGGCAAGGGGTTACCTTTGGGTGCTGGTGGCGGGTGTTTGGACTTTGCAGGAGAAGAAATTACCCCAAATATGGATGCCATTACCCAGAGGTGGTATGGGTTCTGAAGGGGTGTGGTTTCCAGTCTACCAAGGTGTAGCTGGAATGTTGGTTAATGGGGGCACTGCGGTCAGTGGTCGTCTCTGAGCCAGCTTGTCGGCTGGAGGCCTATGACCAGAGGTGAGGTACCGCAGTGCCAATAAAAGGTTATAATGTTAAAAGGTTTTACAAGTCAGTGTTAGTGGTGCCTGCAAAGTCCAGCACTAGTATGAGAAGAACTGTTTTTCTCAGGAATTATATGGTTTATATATGTTATTTATTATTGGATGTTATCTAAAATAAAGGAGGCTGCTACGGCCAGTTTTACTCCAAGTTACAGTGGTGGTCTCATTATTATAAAAGGTTTAAGGGGGAGTATAAACAGGGTGTCATAGCAGTAAAGGTTATATCTGGGATACCATAGTCAAGCCTTTTGCTACTAAGCTTTCTCCCGATATCTAACCCACAAACTCATCCACTGATCATAAAGTCCAAAATCGAGTTGCGTATCGTCGTACTGCACGATCGTTTCTTCTGACTTTTTCTACAGACTGTGAACAACGTTCTCACTCACGCAATATCCCTTTATAAGTGAAGTAACACCAAGTATGTTTAGGTGCAAACTATACAGCACAAGTGCAGTAAACTACAAGAACATTTAGGTGCAAATTATACGGCCCAAGTGAAGTAACACCAAGTACGTTTAGGTGCAAACTATACGGCACAAGTGCAGTACACACCAAGTACGTTTGGGTGCAAACTATACAGCACAAGTGCAGTAAACTACAAGTACGTTTAGGTGCAAACTATACGGCACAAATGCAGTACACACCAAGTACGTTTAGTTGCAAACTATACGGCCCAAGTGCAGTAACACCAAGTACGTTTAGGTGCAAACTATACAGCACAAGTGCAGTAAACTACAAGTACGTTTAGGTGCAAACTATACGGCACAAATGCAGTACACACCAAGTACGTTTAGTTGCAAACTATACGGCCCAAGTGCAGTAACACCAAGTACGTTTAGGTGCAAACTATACAGCACAAGTGCAGTAAACTACAAGTACGTTTAGGTGCAAACTATACGGCCCAAGTGAAGTAACACAAAGTATGTTTAGGTGCAAACTATACGGCCCAAGTGCAGTAACACCAAGTACGTTTAGGCGCAAACTATACAGCACAAGTGCAGTAAACTACAAGTACGTTTAGGTGCAAACTATACTGCACAAGTGCAGTACACACAAGTACGTTTAGGTGCAAACTATACAGCACAAGTGCAGTAAACTACAAGTACGTTTAGGTGCAAACTATATGGCACATATGCAGTACACACCAAGTACGTTTAGGTGCAAACTATACAGCACAAGTGCAGTAAACTACAAGTACGTTTAGATTGCAAACTATATGGCACATGCTGATTTTTAATAATAAGACACTCACCTGTCCAGGAGTCCAGCGCCATCCTCACTTGAACTGGTTGTTCACCAGTCTTCGGATTCCCAGGGTGAGAATGTTTACTGTGGGCAGCCATCTGTGATTCCCTGCGGCTTCACAACCAGCTGCTTACTGTGCATGTGAGAGCAGCGCTGTGCTTTGTGAATGGTCCTGCAGCCTATTGGCACCTGTGATGTATCTCAGAAAGCTTTTGGCAGAAAACTTTAGGTGGATCTCCGTAGCGATACAACCAGAAGTGAGAGTGGGTACCTGTCAAAATCAGGTACCCGCTTCTCCCCCACAAAAAAGTGCCAAAAATAGAACGGGGGTGCATAAAGCGGAACTTCCCCTTTAAGGTGAAGTTCTGCTTTAAGTAGTAGATGTGTATGGGTTGTTTTTCAAGATTAAGGACATTGTTTAGAGTCACTTTAAAGAGTATTTATAGGTCACTAGTTGGTGGATGTCTTTGCTGAGACCGCTTGCTTTCTGTGCCTTAACATTTTGAGTCAAACCTAATACTGAATTTGTATTATTGTCTGATTCCTGTGTTTGCTCTCTAATGAAAACCGGAAGCAATATTCTATACTCAGCTATAAAATCAGCTATTTTCCTAGGCCATCAATGAGATATACAGTAGACTTAAGTTATTTAAATATATGTTTCAAAACATTTCTTGTTAAAAATAATGAACAGGTCTGGGTTATAATGCTTCACAACAGGCTTGTTTTTTCGATTCTCATGCAAGACGTAATGAATCGAACAGATGTATAAAAACATGTTTTCCAAACAACATTGTTGCTGGGATGCCAAAATCTTTGAGATCAGAATGGCAATATACTTATTTTGCACTTTAAAACCTTTCCCGCTT
Source organism: Rana kukunoris (assembly GCA_029574335.1). Taxonomy (NCBI): domain Eukaryota; kingdom Metazoa; phylum Chordata; class Amphibia; order Anura; family Ranidae; genus Rana; species Rana kukunoris. The sequence goes on along the minus strand of CM056049.1, from coordinate 614,105,461 downwards.
ATAAGATGTCATGGCATGAGCAGTTTATTGAACGGTTTGTGACCATTGAGAACAAATCAAGAGTCTGTGCTTCACGCTGGGATACTTCAGCCAACTCATTTTCAGAAGCAGGTTATACATAGTCTTAGCTAGCAATGAAATGTTTATACTATCATCAATACTTTTACATATGTATAACTACAGTTGCAATAAAAAGTATGTGAACCCTTTTGGAATGATATGGATTTCTGCACAAATTAGTCATAAAATGTGATCTGATCTTCATCTAAGTCACAACAATAGACAATCGCAGTCTGCTTAAACTAATAACACACAAATAATTAAATGTTACCATGTTTTTATTGAACACACCATGTAAACATTCACAGTGCAGGTGGAAAAGTATGGAAACCCCTAGACCAGTGATGGTGAACCTTGGCACCCCAGATGTTATGGAACTACATTTCCCATGATGCTCAACTACACTGCAGAGTGCATGATGTAGAGCAGAGGTCTCCAAACTGCGGCCCTGGGGCCAGATGTGGCCCTTTGCTTGCCTTTATTTGGCCCTTGGGGCACCATTCTATCCACTGACACCAACAATGGGGCATATGGAGCACTATCAAAAGGACACTATTCCTCCCACTGACACCAACGATGGGCCACTATTCCTCCCACTGACACCAACGATGGGCCACTATTCCTCCCACTGACACCAACGATGGGCCACTATTCCTCCCACTGACACCAACGATGGGCCACTATTCCTCCCACTGACACCAACGATGGGCCACTATTCCTCCCACTGACACCAACGATGGGCCACTATTCCTCCCACTGACACCAACGATGGGCCACTATTCCTCCCACTGACACCAACGATGGGCCACTATTCCTCCCACTGACACCAACGATGGGCCACTATTCCTCCCACTGACACCAACGATGGGCCACTATTCCTCCCACTGACACCAACGATGGGCCACTATTCCTCCCACTGACACCAACGATGGGCCACTATTCCTCCCACTGACACCAACGATGGGCCACTTTTTCTCCCACTGACAGCAACAATGGCCCACTATTTATCCCAGTGACAGCAACGTTGGGCCACTATTTCTCCCACTGACAGCAACGATGGGCCACTATTCCTCCCACTGACACCAACGATGGGCCACTATTCCTCCCACTGACACCAACGATGGGCCACTATTCCTCCCACTGACACCAACGATGGGCCACTATTCCTCCCACTGACACCAACGATGGGCCACTATTCCTCCCACTGACACCAACGATGGGCCACTATTCCTCCCACTGACACCAACGATGGGCCACTATTCCTCCCACTGACACCAACGATGGGCCACTATTCCTCCCACTGACACCAACGATGGGCCACTATTCCTCCCACTGACACCAACGATGGGCCACTATTCCTCCCACTGACACCAACGATGGGCCACTATTCCTCCCACTGACACCAACGATGGGCCACTATTCCTCCCACTGACACCAACGATGGGCCACTATTTCTCCCACTGACAGCAACAATGGCCCACTATTTATCCCAGTGACAGCAACGTTGGGCCACTATTTCTCCCACTGACAGCAACGAAGGGGAAAAATTATTTCCATTAACACCAACAATTGGGCACTATTCTATTCACTATTCTGATTCCTCCAGGGCATGGTTTACTCCCACTGGACACCAGGACATTTTCTACTCCCACTGGCTCTAGTCTGGCCCTCCTAAAGCCTGAAGGATAGTAAACTGGCCCTTTGCTTACAAAGTTTGGAGACCCCTGATGTAGAGAAATGTGTAAAGTTTGCGCCACGGAAAAAAGAAAATGTTGGTTCCCCCAATTAATGGGTTGGAATAACAAGTGAACAACCTAAATATATATAAATATACCAGTTTGTGAGCTGCCACCTAGAAAATTTTCAGTGTGTGAAAATACAAATGGAAAAGGTGTGTAAAGGGGCGCTGGATGCACAAAATTAATACAAGGTATGTTATAACTATGTATACTCAAGTGCATATATATGCATTAAATTTATATAATCTATTAAACAGACAAAGAAAACATCAAAAGTGATATATATTGTGAACTAGTGTCCATACGGTAAAGTGCAAAAAAAGTCCCAATAGTGCTATACAATAAGGACCCAATAGCAAATCGCAGCCAAAGTAGGGTATAGATTGCAGCTCTGGAACCACCACCAAATTGTTGCACCCGATGTGATCAATAGAAATGGCTCCTTACCAATAACAATGGACTCTTTTCCTTGTCAAATATATCTTTATTGGAATATGAAATAGGCGGTATTCAAAAAATATAAGGAATATTAAACAAAAGAAAAACAAAGAGAGTACAAATATGCAATTGTAGAAATAAAGAAACTTAGCAGTGTTGAGAGGAGTTCTAACATGAAATAACATTCCTCTTGTGAAAACCGTTAGGGCGTACTTTACGGTTTTGCCATATAAGATTGGTACAGTGAAGTAATGAACAGATCAAAGGAGATGTTTCCTTTTATGTTCAGTTCGTACCTTAATGTCTAGTAGATTATACGATAGAGTTAACTGAGGCATCTATATAAAATATCTGCCCATGAGTCACTAACAGTTCATACCAACTTACAAGAAAAAGAAAAACTCCTTAATAGAGTAAAAACTGTAACATCAAGAATAAAAAAAAAGAAAAGAGAAATAAAGCATGAAGGGAGGGGATTGGGGGAGGGTTGTCTGCAGGACCGGACCGGGAAATCCCATCAACCGCCAAGATGGTTCAATTGCCGTTTCGATGGGTGGGCTACCATGGCAACAATACATCTTTATTAAAAGCTTTCAGTGTTGTGTATGTAATCCAGGGCGTCCAGATTTGTTCAAACCTGGTGATCATGTCATTTTCTATTGCCGTCATTTTGGCATATAACATCGCGTTACTCATTCTGTTGATTGTTTCATTCACTGGAATGCTCGAGGTTTTCCATGCCTTCGCTATGGTCTGCTTTGCTGCCGTAAGAAGCTGCTTAATCAGGTTAAATTGTATATGCGACAAGATACTGGGTTTTAGGTTGAGCAATGCCAGTTTGGGGTCTAATGGTATTTTTTTATTAGTTAAAGTATGTGCTATTTGAAAAATTTCGGACCAAAATGATTGGGCTTTTGGACATGACCACCAAGTGTGAAAGTATGTTCCGCTCTCTGTACAGCCTCTGAAACACAGGTCTGAATGATTTTGTGAAAATTTAGCTATTTTTGCCGGCACCAAGTACCATCTTGAAAGCACTTTATAGTTTGTCTCAGAGGCTGATACATTAATTGAAGCAGTTTTGGTATTGAGCCAAATTTGATTCAATTCTGCGGGGGTCAATTCTGCACCAAGGTCCTCCTCCCATTTACTAACATATGGTAGTTTCCAAGAGTCAGATTGTGTTTGCAGCTGGGCGTATAGGGTGGAAATCACACTTCTGGCGTGTGGATTGTCCTTACATATGTTTTCAAAACCGGAGTATATGATGGGTGAAATTGGTGTATTTACTGGTGGGAGAAAGAAATTTTTTATTTGCAGGTATCTAAAAAGTTCACCATGTGGTATACCATGTGAATCACAGAGTGACGGGAAGGGGACAATGGAGTTGGAGTTAAAAAACTGGAACTTTTGAGTACAGTCTCTCTTTATCCATTCTTTGAATGTGTTAGGGAAGACCCAGGCGGGGTAGAAATCTGGGTTTTTAATAAAAGACAGCAGAGGGCAATGTGGAGATTGTAGGTTTTTCTTTACCTTGATCTTGTCCCAGAGGGTAAGTGAGTGTTTGGTGATAGGGTTGCTAATATTTTTACGAGATTTGGGGGGGATCCACAGTAAGTTGGATATTGAGATGGGATCACAATCTAAAGCTTCAATTGAAACCCAAAGGGGAATTTCACATTTAGCGTGATATTTTGTCAGAGTCGCCAATTGGGCCGCTTGGTAATATTTTGTGAAGTTGGGGTACCCAATCCCGCCGTTGGTTTTGGGGAGTTCCAAGACTTGTGGTTTGATTCTGGGTCGGGAGGGACCCCAAATAAAGGAAGAGATCCGTTTTTGGATTATTCTCATGTAGTATGCCGGAATTGGTATAGGGAGTACTCTAAAAAGGTATAGGAGCTTCGGCAATATTGTCATTTTTACTGCGTTTAATTTCCCAAACCACGACAGGGGAAGTTGCGTCCAAGATTTCAGTAGACTTGATATATGTTTTAACAGTATGGGGTAATTATACGAGAATAGGTCTGCTATTTCTGCTGTTAGGTGGATTCCTAAATAGGGGATGCTTTTCCCGGGCCAGTTAAAGGGGAGTCCAGATTTGGTAGCTGTTAATTCTGTGTCCGATAATGAAATGTTTAGGGCAAGACATTTTTTAGGATTAATTGCTAAACCTGATATAGTTGCGAAATGATTCAGAATTGGGATGAGGTTAGGGCCGGACACTTGGGGGGAGGATAAGAAAAGTAAAATGTCATCCGCGTAGAGGCATAATTTATGTTTAAACCCACCCAATTCTATGCCTAATATCTTAGGGTCCAATCTGATTCTTTGGGCTAGGGGTTCTATCAGGAGGGCGAACAGCAAAGGAGATAGGGGACAGCCTTGTCTTGTTCCTCTCTGGACTGCAAACGTATCAGATTTGTAACCTGCGTATTTGACGTAAGCTTTTGGATTGTTGTACAGTGCCATAACCCAATTTCTAAAATTTGGACCGAAGCCCCAGTTCTGTAAGGTATATTCCATGTAGGACCACGAGACGGAATCAAAGGCCTGTTTGATGTCCAGAGATATGAAGCAGGCTGGGATTTTCCTCGCCTTGGCTGAATGAGCAAGCAAGCATGCCCTCCGAATATTATCCCCTGCCTGTCTAGTGGGCATGAAACCCACCTGGTCCCGGTGAATCAATGATCCTATAATCTTGTTTAGGCGGCTGGCTAGAATTTTACCTAAGAGTTTAATATCCGTGTTCAACATGGATATAGGGCGGAAATTTTCGCTAAGGGTGGAGTCAGAGTGTGGTTTTGGGATCATGCAGATCGTGGCTGTTAGTGATTCCTGCCTGAAGGAGTTTGATTTTAAGAGGTCGTTGTATGCATCTGCTAAAGTGGGGGAGATTATGCTAGTGAAGGTTTTGTAGTATCTGGCTGAAAACCCGTCGGGACCTGGTCTTTTATTTAACTTAAGTTCTTTTATAGCTCCCATGACGTCATCGTGTGTTATTGGTTTCTCTAATTCTGTTCTTTGGGCTCCTGTCACTTGCGGGAGTTGTAATTGTGAAAAAAAGGAGTCAGTTTCCGATTTATTAAAGGTATTTGATTCCGAAAGTAATTTTTTGAGGTGGGCGCTAAATTTCTGCACTATTTTGATGGGGTTGCTGGTGAGGTTTTGTTTTGCAATTTTCAGTTTTACTGGGTTATGGGACTTGTTTATCGAGTTTAAAGCTCTTGCCAAGAGTGTTCCCGGTTTGTTGGAGTTCTTATAGTAGGAGTGTTTGGACCTGGTTAGAGTTTTTATAGCAGAGTTCGTAAGGAAAAGGTCATATTCCAGGCGGGTCTCGTCTAAGCGTGCTTTGGTGCTGGGGGAGTGATTCTGCTGAAAGGCTAGGAAAGCTAAGTTGTAATCTGTTTCCAATTTTCTCCCTAACTGCAAGCGTTCTCTTTTATGAATTCCCAGTTGTCTTTGAAGAAAACCTCTAAGCACAGGCTTGTGGGCTTCCCAGAGTGTGAGGGGAGATGTTTCTGGGTCAGTGTTGAATTCTAAATATTCTTTTAAATTTTGCTCAATTGCGGAACAGTGGACGGGATGTTTAAGAAGAACTTCTGGGAGATACCAGGTAGGGTCATGATTCTTAGGAATTGTGGATGAGAAAGTTGTGAAGACTGCATTGTGATCTGACCAGGGAATGGGAATGATGCTAGAATCAAGTACTTCTGGCAACATTCCAATGGTAGTAAAAATATGGTCAATACGGCTAGAAGATCTATGAGGGTTCGAGTAGTATGTATATATACGTTTCGTTGGGTTGGATTCTCTCCAAGTGTCCACCAATTTATGTTTAGATAATAGGTTGGGGAGGGACCCCTTAGTATTCTGTTTTGGGGGGGCGTAAGGGGTTCTATCCAAGAAAGGGAGGATAACCTGGTTAGAATCACCGCACATGAAGAGAGCTCCAATCTTGTGCGTGTTAATGATTTGGAGGAGATGTGACATGAACGGTAATGGGTTCTGATTAGGCGCATAGTATGACACTACCGTCGCTACCGTGTCCATTATGTGCCCTGTTAGGATTAGGTAGCGTCCCTCTGGGTCTTTTATTTCTGACTTCAAGGTAAAGGGTGTTGATCTGTGGAATGCAATAAGGGTGCCTCTCTTTTTGGTAGAGGCGGATGCTGTGTATACTTGTGGGTAGGATGCATTATAGTATTTAGGAGTGGATTGAGGGGTAAAGTGGGTTTCTTGCAAAAAAACTATATGTGCTTTCTTAGCCTGAAAGTGTCTAAATGCCTTGGAACGTTTCTGAGGAACATTGAGGCCCTGTACGTTGAGCGATAACAAGTTTAACGGAGCCATGGCAGCCAAACCATCATGAAAATCTTACCTTGGCCGTTCGCGGTGCGATGTCCCGGTCCAGCCCATGCAGACAGGAAGGGAGAAGAAAGGGGGGGGGTGTCAAAAATATTATCCTTGAAAAAAAGATAGAAAACATTACAAGACATAGAATTCTTAAACAACTTTATATTAACTGAGTGTCCAAGTCTGGCCCGTGAAGGGGAGAACAAGTTCCCTTCAGGGGAAAAAATGCCCACGTCTAGGTCCGGCATAATATTGCCGGGTCCAGAGGAGGGTCTAAGGTGGCGCATGTTGTTTCCGTGCATCGGAGACCCGCATACTGAAAAAAAAGAAACAAAAAGGCAAAAGATAAAACTTTCAGGCTCCCCTCAGGGTGCCTGAAGTTGCGTTGCTGAAGAGTGTCAGCTTGATGAGGGTAGGGTGTTTGATTAGCAGTGCCCTAGGGAGAGCATTTCTAAATAAATGGAGCATAGCTTAGATGGGGGCCTGAGGTGTGCAGGCGGGGTTGCTTTGCTTCCAATCTATGGGCAGGAATAAGTGGTACTAGGGAGAGCATCTATGTGAAAGTGCTGCAAGGGGATGTGTCAAGACAGCGGGTTTCTGCCCCATTTCATATAAAGTGGGTAGATGCTTAGTAATTGGAGTTGGGAGTTCTAGAACGTGAGAAAAAAAAAAAAAGAGGGGGGGGGGGGGGGGGAGCTGCTATAGGTTAGATAGAAAAGTGAGGTCAAATTTGGTGGGGTGTTGCGGCCTCCTGTGCAGAGGTAGAGTCAGATTGGGGTGCCAGATTAATCGGATTATTGGGTAAAGGGAGAAGTGCATTGTTAGAATGCTCTTGTATGGAAAGTTCAGTCCATAGTATCTGTTTCTTGTTCCTGGGGCTGGTCCATGAATCTGCCACGTTTACTTGATTGTTGCACGCCATTATTCTGTTCCTGGTATGGTGAATCATTGCGTGGAGAGGAGGATGCTGTTCTCCTGCGTGTTGTACTTGTTGAGGTTGGCCTGTCGATTAACTTGAAGTCTAAAAGAGCTTGGTGAAGCTGGTCTGGTGTTCTGCATACAATTTTTGTCCCCTGATAGGTGAATCGCAGTGAGAAGGGGAAACCCCACTGATATTTTATATTGCGGTTTTGTAGCTCCATTAGGAGAGGCTTCATAGCCCTCCTTTTAGTTATAGTCAGTTGCGATATATCTGCAAAGATCTGGTATTTGTGGCCCTGAAATGATAGACATTCTTTTCCTCTGGCGGCTTCCAGTATTTGTTCTTTTGTCTTGTAGAAGTGAAATTTTGCTATTATGTCCCTAGGGGGACCGTCAGCTTTTTTAGAGGTGAGTGCCCTATGTACTCTGTCCATTTCTAGCCTTTCTACCGGTATCCCAGGGAGAAGCTCTTGGCACAATGCCAGAGTAGTGGCTTGCAGGTCTGTGACTGACTCAGGGATACCTCTAAACCTTAGGTTAGACCTCCTGGCCCTGTTCTCGAAGTCCTCCAATCTGCTTTGCAGTATTAAATTTTCTTCTTTGAGAGTGTCTATTTCTGACAGGCATTCCTGGGTGTATATTTCTATTTCTTCTACTCTAGTTTCCAGGGCTTCCGTGCGGCTACCCAGCTCCCTGATTTCCTTGGTAAGGTTGGCTGTAATCTGGTCTGAGGTGACTTGCAGGGCTTTATGGAGCATTCTTTCAAATTGTTTTAAAATACCTGAGGGGATTGTGGCGTCCTGTGATGTAGATAGTTTTCCCACATTTCTGTCTTCCTCCTCACTGTCTGAGTCCAAGTCTCTGAGGGATGCCATAAGTGCAGCAGTTTTAGCAGCTTTGGCTGTGCTTTGGTGTGCCTTCACTGAGGTGTGGCTCTCTGAGGGGACAGGTGCTTTCTTTGCAGCGCTCTTAGCCAGCTGAGCACCGCTGACAGGATTCGTTTTGTCCCTGTTTCTTGCTCTTCCCAGCACCATTTTTCGAATAAAAAGTGTCCCTCACCTCTGTGGAAGTTGTACCGAATCCCTGTTCGTTTTCGCCTTGATTTTCGGTACTATATCGGCGGGAATTCTCCTTCACGGAGCGGAGCTCTAGCCCGGCATGTCTGTCCTGCTAGGCTTCACGCATGCGCCTTGACAACAATGGACTCTTTTAATTAAAAAATAAGTCATAAACCGCTTTTGTCAATGGGATGACTCGGAACGATCCGGATGACAAATCAGATGATCCAATATTCATATGTATGAGAGCCATAGAAATAGAAAGGCAATCATAGTGAAGTATTGTTTATTAAAACATAATATAAAAAGTAACACGCCAAATGGCTGCTTACTTGGGTTGTGCCCTGATCCCGGCACTGAGGCTTGTTGCGTGTATTCGATATACAATCAAATGCGTGGATTCGGAGAAGGATCGGTGGTCCGTCGCGCTGCTAGTCCCACTATCCGGCATGCGTTCTACCGTCTGAAACCAGCGTGGATTCGGAGAAGGATCGAATGTCCATCGCACTGCTAGTCCCACTAGCCGGCGTGCGTTCCACCGTCGGAAACCAGCGGACCCGTAACTCGGAAGTGGTATGGGAATGTGTGACTGGTTAGCACCTCGACGTACGTTTCGTAGGGTTTACGTCATCAGGAAGCGCTGCTACACATTTTTTGGTCCTGCCACAGGCTGAGTCGGTTCTGGCGAGTGATTCGTGAAGTAGCCAGACCATGACATACCTGCCGACCCTGTGTTCTTTCTCCTGCATGTATCTAACATTCCGGAGAAGGTATACAAAAAATCCATAATTGGACACCTTTTGGATGCAGCCAAGGCCTGCATTCCACTTCACTGGAAGGCTACACTCCCGCCGACAATACCCCAATGGATCATGAAGGTAGAAGAGATAAGACACATGGAGGACCTCATCCTCACAGCGCAAAACAGACAGGAAACATTTGCTAATACTTGGCAACTGTGGAATATCTTCATATATTCGGCTTAGGGCCAGGCATTGAGAGAGCCCACGGCTGATGTATGAACATACACTTATTAGTGTGTTCCCTCCCGCCTCAGACCATCTCCACAACGGAGAGTAGTAACACAGTAGTAACCCCAGGGAGTCTAAGTATAAGGGGACTAACCCCTCCGCCCTCCCCCCGTCCTCTATCCTTGACCATTCTTTCTTTCTTCCTTTCTTTAGTTCCGTTCTTTCTTTTACCTAGAATTTTCTACTCCCCCATATAGGGGTTCTTCTTGATATAAAGAAAAAAAGGAAGGAGCCGGATGCATGGGCCTGACATTTTGTTATAAATTGCCACATATGCTTCCTTCTCTAGGAAGGAGACCCCCTTTGAGGGCCACCGCAAGTTTATTATAGCAACAACGTCCAGGCACCCTCCAGAGGCACACGTGCCACCTTGCACTCGCGGTATACTGTGGGTGCCTAACATGATGTTTCATTTAGTATGAAATGTTTCATTTATAACACGTATTGTTGTTGTGTAACTTACTTGCCACATGTACTGTATGTACCGTTGTACCATGTCGGCCTGTGCGGCCTTGTCCATGTTTACAAATAAAAAATGTAAAAAAAAAATTGTAGTGCTGGAGGAGATCGAAGGGGAGAGCTGAGGATGGGAGGAGAAAGATAGATTCTGGTGTTTTTAGCAAAGAGATGGTATTGGAATTCATGGGAGGTTATCAACTTGCTCAAGGAGAAGGTGTAGATTAAGGCTGCGTACACACGACCGATTTGAACAAATCTATCTGCTGGGACATATTGGTTTGATCGTGTACACACGATCAAACCAAAATCACCGCCGCCAGACGGCGCGGTGACGTGGCGGTGCCGTTGACCCCGACACATCACCGCACCAGGAAGTAAAACACTTCCGCGCATGCGTCAAAACCATTTGGCGGTGTGCGAGAAGACATGTCTGCTGGTTAGCGTACTAACCAGCAGACATGTCAGGCGGACGGGTTCCCAGCCGACAGATTTAAAAGCATGCTTTGAAATCTGTCGGGTGGCCAAATCCGTCGGCTCGCCCGTACACACGGTCAAATCTGTTTGCTGGGACGGTCGCGCCGACCGTTTCCAGCAGATAGATTTGATCGTGTGTACGTGGCCTAAGAGATAGAAGAGATCTGAGGACAGGATAATAGCTTCCCTTCAAACGTTGCAACATGCTAATATATGTTTAAAAAGGCTTCTTTCTTGCTACCATGGGAACAGTATACAGTTTGCAGGTAGAATTTATTTTTACAAGTATGGATTCATCATTACATTTACACTAAATTTGCTGCTTTCGAAGTGTCATCTTCTTTGTGTATAAAAGGATGTGGAAGTAATGTTTCTTATTAAAACACGGAAAGGAATTATGTAACTATAGTAAGGGCAGGACTTACCACTTAGCACACTTTTTGAAAGAGTTCATCTAATGAACTGGCATAAACTTAGAATCTAGAATGTACAAAAGAGATGCAGATAAAACTGGCCATACAATACTAGTAGAATTTCTAATTAAATGTTTTTTTATTTTTATCAAACAGAGCTACACAAACAAAAGCAAGTGCAAAGTACAAAGGACATAGTTGCCACTCATACAACATAACATTGTAATACAGAAAACTGTCAAGGCCTAGTGTATACATTTAGTTTGGGCCTTGATGACCCAGACCAACCTACCCCAAATGGGTCCAAACTGTAGGACTGGTAAGGTATCACAATAAACAATGAAGCAGCCTTAACCCACTATCAGTAGGATAATATTATAAAAAGAAGGTAAAAATAAAATAATCACTAAAATAAATAAGAGTAAAATATATAAACTAAACACAAGGGAAGGAATGCTGAAGTGCTGCACTACACCAAGCGTCTGCTCAGAAGGATAAATACAGAATTTCAAACACTCAAGTAAGTTTAAATACTACAATCTTTTAGGTAAGAGGAGGCTCTAGGATGGGATAACCATGCTCTCCATTTTCTCCTGAAGGTGGTAGTAGAGTGGCTTTTGTAAGCTAGTAGTAGTTTATGACCGTAGAAATATTGGGTGCTTCTGTGGATTTCCAGAGTTTCGCAATTGTAAGTCTTGAGGCTATTAAAATATGGGTCACAATGGTTCTATATATGGTGGGATATTTCTCAAGATCAATGCCTAATAAGGCTGAAGCAGGTGTAAGCGAGAGAAGGTTACCTGTGTCAGCTATAAAGGCTGAGATTGAGTTCCAAAAGCTTCTCAAGGTTTTGCAACTCCAGAGAGTATGTAAAAGATTCCCAGTTTGCTCATTACACCTCCAAGACATGTCAAATGTTGTTGGGTAGATTTTGGAAAGTCTGTAAGGGGTTAAGTACCACCTATTAGTTATTTTTTGGGCGTTATCGCAGTGTTTAATGCATGAGGATGCTTTGTTAATTATCTGGAAAGATTTCTTCCATTGATCCCAGGAAAAGTTTAAGGCCTCGTACACACGATCGGACATATCCGATGAAAACGGTCCGCGGACCATTTCCATCGGATATGTCCGATCGGGAGTTTGATCCGATGGCGTGTACACACCATCGGATCAAATTCCCCGCCGCCGGACGGCGCGGTGACGCGGCGGTGACGTTGACGCCGCCACGTCACCGCCACGTCACCGCACCAGGAAGTTAAACACTTCCGCGCATGCGCCGAATCCATTCGGCGGCGGCGCGGCGGCGGTGGGGGACGACATGTCTGCTGGTAAGTGTGCTAACCAGCAGACATGTCGGGCGGACAGATTCCACCGGATGGATTTCAAAGCATGCTTTGAAATCTGTCGGGTGGAGAAATCTGTCCGCTAGCCCATACACACGAGCGGAGATGTCTGCTGAAACGGTCCATCGAACCGTTTTCAACGGACATATCCCCTCGTGTGTATGAGGCCTTAGTCTTTCTCCCATTTGACCATATGAGCGTTTTTACCTTCTGGTTGAAATGAAAGAATGTCATAGAAGAAAGAGATGCCTTTCTTAATACTTCCCATTTGTTGGGATAAATATTCCCATATTATTGATGGTATTTCTATTTTATTATCTGGGTTATACTAGTAGAATTTCCATTCAAAATGTCCACACTTAGAGCATTTATTGGATTTTCTTATTGTTAGTAAAGTCAAGTCAACGTTTATTTTCCACGGCAACAATGAGAACATTAAAAAAAAAACAGCAAATGCGGTTTTTATTTAGGAAAGTCCATTTGTTCAAAAATCAAATGTTTACCGTTACACCACCAGTGCTTCGGCTTTAAATGGGGTCTGATACCTCAGACTGGAGGGTAGGGTGTTAATCTTTCAGCACTAACAGTATTGACTAGACATGTACATTCGTTTTCGTTTAAATGCATTTTCGTCCGAATTTCAGGTATTTTCGTTTTAACAAACTAACTTTAACAAACTGCGCAGAATAGGAAAACCGAAAGATCCGACATAAACAAATGCTTTATTTTCATTTTTGTTGCAACAACAGTTCAATATAGATAGGAGATCTGACATGACGCTGACAATAACAATCTGTGTCTATCGAACCTGTGGTCGAATGTGCCTAACCTTAACTCTATTAGTCCAAGATTATTCTATATAGAGAGGAAAGATTCGACATAGAGAGAAAAGATTCAACATTATAGAGAGTGTAACAGCACTGGTGAACGGAGTAAACCAATACTGCGGTTAGCAAGGATTTCAATGCGATTCTCCATGCGACAAATCAGTATTAGGCCCCAGGCGTCACTCCTCACAACAGGAGTTTAGGGGATCTATACATTATCTCTGTGTCACAAAGAAAGATGTTGCGCTACTAAGCTTGGAAGCATTACAACATGCGACCAAAGCTTAGCGTTTAAAAATATAGTCAATATTCCAATAAACCTCTATATGCTGATTATCAGTAAGGGACCCCAGGCGTCACTCCTCGTAACAGGAGTTTGGGGGTTCTCTACATCATATCACCTTGAGCATATAGGGATGTATTAGGCCACTAAGGGAGATGCTATGAAATAGCATCAACCCCTAGCATAGAAAAGTTAGAGTGAACATGTTCAAACAGTTAGGACAAGGCCTATAAGTAATTTATACTTCTGTCAAGCACAAGGTGAATAAGACTTGTAGTAACAAGTAGTAGTTGCCTATGAGAGGCAATATAGCTCAGGTACTTAAAGAGTAGTAGTTGCATATGAGAGACAATATAGCTCAGGTACTTAGAGAGTAGTAGTTGCATATGAGAGACAATATAGCTCAGGTACTTAGAGAGTTTACTTAGTAATACACAAGTTGTACTGGCAACTTATAATAACGTATGAGAGGCAGTATAGCTCAGGTACTTTGAGAGTACGTAGTAATAGTTAGAAGCTGTAGTAACAACTAACGTTTATTCCTGAGTGGTAAATATAGCTCAGGTACTTTGAGGTACTTTGAGAGTACATGTAATAGTTAAGAGCTGTAGTAATAACCATTAGTTACAATTAAGAGGTGAATATAGCTCAGGGTATATGAGTGTAGATGTCCCTTTTAACATATTCCTTAGCAGACCGTCCTATATCACAACAGTATGTCCTAGGTATTGAGCAGCAGAAGGCATGATAAGAAATAGCAATTGTATAGCTGGTATTAAAGTAGCAGAAGCACTACAAGTAACAGAATAGCTACTTATCCATATTGCTGTCCTCAGTATTAGTACTAGGGATCCTGTGGTGAAGGATGTTCAGTAAGAAGTCTGAAGGGTTGTCCCCAGGCATGGCTCCCTCCATGAAGTAGCTAGTGCAGATGGTACTAAAGTAGTAGTTGAGGCAGGAGCGGTGTTGCGGCATGGGGAGCAAGGGCAGCCATCTCTGTAGTATAGGCCAAGCTACGGATGACAATAATAGAACATTGTTTGTGGTTCCAATGAATACCTTTATAGGCTGGTGGCATGGTGCAGTGCATCAGCACTGATTTGAACAGAAGCGGCGTGTGCGGCGCAGTTCCGCGGTCCACGCTGGAGCGCATCACGGCACTGGGTGATGATGTCATCACAAATGCGCCGTATGCGTTCCATCATGGAACGCAATACGGTGCTGAAAGCGTCTATTTCACAGAGGAGAGGTGGCGTAGCGGTGGCTGTTACATGGAGAGAAAAGATTCGACATTATAGAGAAAAAAGATTCGACATTATAGAGAGAAAAGATTCGACATTGGAATTAAGTGGGGAAGTAAAATAAAAATAATGTTGATGATGAATGTTATTGGCTGATTATAACCAAAGAGGAGGAGCAGTAAATTAGCTAGAACTAACTTGACAATTCACCATGAACGACGAAGATTGGACAAAGCATCGAAAAACATACAAACGTTGAATCTGTCATTGAAGGCTTATGGTGCCTGTCAAAAGTTCTAAAAAGATTGGACGGAGCAGCTAAACTATACGACGTTGCAATTGTAGATTTCCTGTCAAATGCTCTGCTCATAGGCTATAGAAAAATTCTAATACTGGTTAACTAGTAATAATAATTAATAATCATAATTATTACTAGTCATACAGCATTAGAATTCTACTATAGCTAGCTTGTAGGCGGAACATTCGTCCAAAAATGTACTATTGCGGCGTCGTACAGTTTTGCTGCTCCGTCGAATCTTCTTTGAACATTCGACAGACACCATAAGCTTTCAATGACAGATTCGACCTTAATAAATTTGGATATTTGGGTGAATGCAATTTCTAAGGAAAAACAAAATAAATAAAAACTTATTTCGGGAGTAACTAAATAAATTAATTTTTTGGACGAAAACAAAATTCCAAAACAAAATATTTCAGTGCACATGTCTAGTATTGACATCATTAGTAGTTCATTCTACCAGCTTTATTGCCAGTATGTGACCATGTCGGTGGCAGTTTGTGCACAATTTTAGGGGCACCAGTGGAGCATGTCCCAGAATTACACAGCGACGCATATATGCGGCAACTAGCTGTTAAGGCCCACCTAACCTGCTGCCACAAATATGTGTCTAGTGGTCAAAAATAGGTAAAAGCATACACAATTTTGAAGTGCGTGAAATGCTCTAAAAATTTGTGTAATTATTCATAAAAATTCTAGTTAAAAAATGTACTAGTGTATGGCAAGCTTCAAGTTTGTTTTCTAAAATCTTTGCATATTTTTATTTATTTTTTCAGAAAAACTACAATGTATTGGCCCAATACTGCAGGCTGCCCTGGTAGCCAAAATACTGGAAAAATCTAATCCTACAAAGAAATAAAAAAGATAACATTCTCAATACTGTGTGATGACAGGAAACATTAAGTCTAAAACTGATAAGTTTACCAATCGTTGAGGTGTATATGGATATTTTTATTTGTTGTCTTGTTAGTTGGTGTAGTTGTTAAAAATGTAATTAAATTGACAGGATCTCACAAAAGAAAAAAATCCTTTAAATAGAACGTGTTTATCCAATACCTTTGGCCAAGATTCTGTGCATTTCTCAGGAATAATGCCAACGCCTCTAGCACTTCCATGTATAATTGCAGTGCACTACTTGATAACAACACTGACTGCCAAGCTTCCCATTAAAAAATCTTTATGAAATCCAGAGTACATAGCCAAGTCTATACTAAGCTGCTTGTGAACCTATTTTGTGGAGTTTACTTCTGGCAAATGCTTTGACCACTTGAAAACCTTAGTGTTCTGCAGACACAGCTCAGTTTTCCAAACTTTATTTCACTCCTGCATCATTATGAAGCCTTTGCTAAAGATTTGTTGCAGTTGTTGAATTTTAGCCACCTAAAAATGATTCCATTCTTAAAATGTTAATGTGAAAGTTGTAACTGCATTTTATTTTTATTGGTAAAACCAAACCCTGGAGCAAAAGTAGTATACTTTAGATGATTCTAATATTCTTCATATAGAATACACAGATTATGTGTTAATAAGTTAGTTTCGATATCATGAGTCCCGTAATGTGAATACTATTGTTCCAGGACCTCACATGGAGAGGGGCCTATGTACAGCACCTTCTGGTCATTCTTGTAGTGAAGATTTGACAGATGAAGAACAGTTTTTACTGAATTTGCATATCCATTTTTAAATGTTATGTCAGTTAGTTTTTCCAAGGTGACATATATAATGACTCCAAAACAGAGATTTTTTAAAGTACAGAGAACTTCTGTTGACAGCTTCAAACATAGTCAAATCATTGTGCTACTTCGTAGGAATAAGTAAATGCTGTCATTGTAACATGGATATTTTGTTTCTACACTAGCTGCATTAATTGTCTGAGAGGTCCTGCTTTTCATCTGTAACTTCTCAATGTTCTCTCGTTCCCCTTCCATAGCCTCTGAAATGTCCTTTATCTTGCCTGATCTCTGCACCTACTATTTAATCCAAAATCAAAAGCATCGCTGCCCATTGTGAATACCCTGGCAGTAGCTTGCATACCATCTTCTGGCGCCCATAGCTGAATTCTTTGTGGTGCATTTTGCCTCCCTTATTCTGGCATTCATAAATGATTTCTTTGATCTCTTATAGATCAGAAACATTATGTCTTTGATTTCAAGTGCACAGAGACCTTGTTTAGTTATCAAATAAGATAGTGAGAGTTGTCATAGGAAAGGAAACCAGCTCAATATCCATATAATGTCTCTTCTGACAAAGAATATGAGGCACAAAAGAGTCTGCATGAGTTCCAGTTCATGCAGTGTCAATGTCAGTAGGTAGATACATCTGAAAGAACTTTTTGTGCAAATAAGAGAACAGTGTGATGATCTCATCAGGGTGTTGCTAATCCTTGTCTGGGACCTCTTGTATCCTGCAGATAGCTCTCAAGAAAATCATAAAGTGGCAGATACATCTGGTTGGTGTGTCTGGATCTCACGATCAATTGGACAAAATTACAAATCTTTTGGTAGTATTTCCATTTTACATTTATCTACCTTTAAAAGTTCAACTTTACAAGCCATGGTTTTATTAGTAATATAGTTAGGTTTGAACCAAAATTCACAGGTTTGAATGTCTTGAGCTGAATATGAATGCCAGGATCTAGACCCCAAAGGCTGTTTGAGTTGCAGTTTTGTCTTATATCTGTGTAGCGGTCTGCTCCTGTTGAACAGGCGCTGCTCTAAATTTAGTGGGGTTTGAGCTGTCATTTGGCTCAGACTAGTGTGAGTAATGGCAAATTTAGCCTCTGTTCCAGCCATGGCTGTGCTGGGGGTTCCACTATTGTTCGCCAGGGGGTGTCATTACCACCCCAGGACAAGGGCGGCAGCAGCAAGGTCAAGGTGTATTGGGTGTCCCCCTCGGCGGCGAATAAGTGGGAGTGGTCGACTGCTGTGCATGCTGGGGAGGGGTACTTAAGGAGCAGACGCCATTGGTGTGGGGTCCGTTGTTCAGGCCTCATGGTCAGCCTGGCCTGGGGTTGCGTGTTCCTGAATCCTGGCTCCGGGACCATGTTGGTCCGGGGTTGCGGCTTCGTCTGGGAGGCTCAGTAGTCAGACTGGGGCCTGCCCTTTTCAGAGGTGATCCTGTGCTGTTCGTCCTGCGGGAGGAAGCCACTTGCTGAAGGAAGCCAGGGAAGGACATATCCTGGAGAGGACCATGCAAGAGACTGGTATCTTCGGAGAAGGCCTGGAAACTTAATTGAAGGATGCACCGTGCACTGAGAGGCTTGTCAGTGTCACCTGTTGGGTCTAAAGTTCTACTGAAGTTAATCTGGAGAGATCCAGGTGCTGAATCCTGTGGCAGGGGATTCTGGACCAAACGTGTTTCCTTGTAAGGGAAGGTCTGTAGCAGAGACTGTATTTTATTCCGTGCGCCATTCCAGGTGCTAGGCCAGTGAGAGGGACCTATCTGGGTGAGCAATACCCACTCTAGCTAGAGTGACGACGAGAACTGTAAGCTGGAAGCAGGAGTGTTTCCTATTTGTGACTATACAACTGAACCTACCTACCTTCCACCCCTCCAACTTCTTTTCTACTAAGTTCTACAAATAAATCACAGAAAACATAAGTGTATTGTGTGGACATTGGAATTCTTCAGACTCTCACTTCACCCTGGACAGCGAGAAGATAGAGGTAACGTGCCACACAAAATTACTCAGCAGCTCCTTTGGGGGTAGTGCTACATCTGTTTTCGCTTTTCCCTGGGAACCCTTAGCTTGACTGTTGGTGCCACCAGGTTTCATAGTTCTATCTTCGTATCTGTGATAGAAGGAAGTGGCTCAGGTTGTTTATTGGCCCCCATCATCTTATTAAGCAGTGCTACCAGGAGCTTCATAAACTATTGTGTACATGTTTGCATGATTTGCTCTGGTTCAAGTAGCAATCCAGTCATATCCTAACTATAACTAAATCTACTTCCACCACTTTCACCTTGCAAAAGAAAAGGAAGGCTGTTCGGTTGTAGGTAAATTTCGTTTTTTTTCTTTTGCTCTCACTGTAATCAGTAAATTGGCAATTACTTTAAATTGTTCTGGAGTTCAGAGGCTACAGATATGATTACTCCCTCCTGCTTTCTGGATCAATAGGTAGCATGATTATTTATTGAGCTCCAGCCAATCACTGGGGAAACATGGCCCAGTAGGTGGCTGGAGAGGCTGATAAATAATGTGAACTCCAAAATAGCAGGGTTTTCCTGTTGAAGGGATTACACCAGTCTGGGGGACCTCCTACTCTTATAGGAAATACTGCTAAGATAAGTTGCTTCTCGAATAGGTACCAGCTTTGGCAGAGCTATTCAAAAAGCTCTTTGCAACACCCCGAGATTTCACATGATGAATCCTGTCTGTGAAGCCTCACTAGAATTTGTTTGGAAGAATTTGAATGGGCACAGCTGCTCCCTGGTCTTTGGCCTCGGGGGTACTGACTGTTTTATAAGAGTGGTGACTGAGTACTATTGAGATACGTGAGCCAATTAGTTCTTCTTTTATGGGGTCTCCACCTCTGGCCTAACCTTAGTCTCTTGTGTGAAACTGTATTTTAAAATTTAGCAAAAAATCTATCTCTGAAAAGTGTAGTACAGGGTCTTCTTATTGAATTACACAGTTTGGAGTATCTTATACCTTGCACTCACAATTCAAGTTTTAGCAATAGATCATACATAATTTCCCTGAGACTGCTTTCTTGTGTCAGTGTGCTTTGGTGGGCTGGCAGCCACTGTACACGTAAGGGAGAACTCAAGTCACTATATACATCCAGTGGGTCCCTATACTCAGTGGCATATCTAGGGTATGGCAGCCATGACAAGTGCCACGGGCGCCATATGAAGGGGGCGCTGATCAGTGGCTGGGCAGCAAGGCACTTACCAGGGTCTGAGGGTTTCTTCTTTCCTCCTCCCGAGCATAGGAACAGATATGTGTGTGTGTGTGTGTGTATTGAGCCATAACAGGTCCTCTTTATACTTATATATATATACTATATATATATATATAGTATATATATATATGTATATATATGTATAGTGCCATGACCAGTTCTCTTTATACTCCTATACATGAATAGAGCCGTAAACGCATCCTTTTTATAGAGCCATGACAGGTCCTCTTTATATCCCTACATACATGTATTGAGCCATGACACATTCTTTCATACTCCTATATACACATATATAGAGCCCTAATGGGTCCTTTTATACTCCTACATCAGGGGTGCCCAACCAGTGGCCCGCAGAGCCCTCTGATGTGGCCCGCGACCTCCTGTTCTGAGATGGAATAGAATACTGTTAGTAAAGGTCAGTTTATTACTAAAATCACAGTGTATATATGGGCATGTGTTCTGCAGTGGTTACTGTGCTGCTTTCAAACTAATCCGCAGATGCAGAGTCATATACTTTTGTTATTACCTGCAAGTTTGAGCTTTCTGAAAGTGCACCAAACCTGCAGAATTTAATAGAAGTCTATTGCAAAGTGCAGAAAAGCCAAAGGTACACTGCGTTGCACCCGCGGTGTGGTTAAACCGCAGCGCATCAGTATGAAAGCAGCCATTGGCCCCTTTTACACGGGCCCTCAATTCTCCTCTAAGGAGTGGCAGATGTAAACCGACTTGTATCCTAACTCCAATCCAATCCAGCTGTGTCCGTGTCCGCTTTGCATATGCAGAGCAGACATGGACCTGCCATCCGCCCCCGCTCCACTGATTGTAGCCCGCGACCAGTTACTAAGTCGCTTAAGTGGCCCTCGTTCTTCAAAAGGTTGGGCACCCCTGTCCTACATGCATGTATAGAGCCAGGACAGGTCCTCTTTATATTCCAACATACATGTATTGAGCCATGACCTGTCCTTTTACAATCCTATACACATGTATAGAGCCATGATAGGTCCTCTTTTTACTTGTATATACATGTATAGTGCTATGACCGGCCCTATGTATACTCCTATACATGAATAGAGCCATAAGAGTTCCTTTTTTATAGAGCCATGACAGGTCCTCTTTATATTCATATAGACATGTATAGAGCCATGATAGGTCCTCTTTATACTCCTATATACATGTATAGAGCCATGACAGGTCCTCTTAATTTATCATGATATACAATTATGAATGTGGGGGCCTTTTGGTGGGCGTGATTTTTTTTGGGGGGGGGGGCAGCATTTCATTCTTGGTACCAGGCAGCAAAATGTCTTGGGCCGGCACTGGGCTTGACTAACTTTTCACTTTGTTAGTAAAATTAGTACTTACATATCAGTTTGCCTCCAGGTGCTTTCAAGTAGACTGAGAGTTGCTGCTCAGTTACTGCTTTAAATAACTATTGCTAAATAAAATCATTATTGAATGCAATGGATGTTTTTTTTTTCTATTACTTTACAGCTTTTAACAAGCTAATATCATCATCATCATCTTCATCTTCGCCATCAGTAGAACTATAGGCAAAGCTTTTCTTTTTACGTTTTGGATAGAGCAAAAGAGGGTTATAACCCCCTGTCAAGTTTATTTTCACCATTGTGGAGATTTCCCTTTACTTCCTGTCCCATAGCCAAATAGGAAGTGTGGGAAATCCATTCAAATTAGGGGAATCTCTTGGGGAACCCCAGGTCACCAGAACTAGAGTCCCCAGTGGAAGATTTCCCCTCTATTACTTTTCTGGGAACAACCCAAAATTTGGGATTTTCTTTTACTTTCACTTTCAATGATAATGGTAAACAGGATAAATAGAGAGGTTGGATCACCTTAATGGGGGCATAGGCAGAAATAAAAACAGACAAGTGTGCGAATCCCTCTCCACTCTAAAACAAATACAAAATGTTTTTCCTTTAGTTATACTTTAAGTCCAGCTTTCCATTATTTAGTTTTTCATTTTTAATACCTTGCAGCAATAAGAACTTGTTGCTATTGTTATTCAGATAGGTAGGTAGATAGATAGATAGAAAGATGGAACAGTTATAGGTATATGCATCTAAAAAATCATCTTTCCTACCATATTTTGACCCTTTGAAGTTTCTATCACATCTTAGCCACCGGAAGAGATAAACGACCTGTTCAGTTCATGTATAACTTTTCAAAAGCTGTCCAATTTCGGTGACTAATAAGTCAGAGTTTTCTTAAGGGCAGCAGTATCTTTAATGTACGAAGTTGTGAAAATGATAAAACATGAGCACATCCATGCAGCAAACGTCATAAGTCATTTAACCTTTTTTCTTCTCTTTTCTTATTAGTACAGACAGCAGACTGACAGTGTCTGCCTTGTCCCTTGTGCAATGGATAGAAGTTCTTTCTTGTAAGGAATCATTTATCACCTAGTAGCCAATTTGTGTGACACTACAGGTCCTTTTTCTAGGATTTTTTAAGAGCATCTTTACAAATGTTCTGTCTGCTTTCTTGATTGATCTTTGTCTCCCCAGCCTATTGGATGTGATAGAGAGCAGCTCCGTTGCCTTTAGAATTAAAAATAGATAGTCAATATATTGACTTGTATGTTAACACTCTGCAATTCCACATAAAATCAATAACTGCATTAGATTATAATATAATACAATGATGCTCTGAGTGATTTCTGAGATACTGCATTCCGCAAACAAGACATGCAGCCCCAAGAGTTGCTAAAGAAAGCCTAATGGTATTAGCAAATTGACATGTACTGAAATGCTCTATATATTGAGATAATTCCTTTGACCTTACTGTTGCTGAAACTGTATTGTATTTTCAGCAGTACGTTATAGGCAGGGAGACATGCTTGGATTAAAAATGAGTTCTCTAGCTGTATTTGAAGTGCTCCCTCTCTCTCTCTGGAGGCACATTCACATTCTATGAGCCCAGCTTGGAAGAACACTGTAAACAACAGTGAAACAAAATTAAAACGACTATATAGGATTAAATTAGGGCCCGCACTTTGCAGCACATTAATTTGCAAGTTACCATCTCTTCTTGCCAGCGTAATTATGGAAAGTAAAAATTAGTGGGTTTAATTAGGTTGTACATAGTGGGAAAGTAACAGTCACTGGTCGGGTGAATTAAAAATGTTACTGATTCACCATTTATATACTGAAAAGGATTTCTGTTATCAGCAATAAAAGCTGTTAGTTAATTTTTTTGGGGACAATCCAGGCCCTTAAAGAGATCCTGTAAGCCGATAGTCATCAACTCTGTCCTCAGGGCCCACTAACAGGCCAGATTTCATGTATTACCTTGGGGAGATGCAGACTAGAATACTGCAATCACTGAGCAGCAAATTATGTCAACTGTAATGTATTTCAGTTATCTTGCAAACCTGGCCTGTTAGTGGGCCCTGAGGACCGGGTTGATGACCACTGCTGTAAACAACTAAACAAATTGCAGGTAAAAGCACAGAAAACCCAAGTTCAGTATTTTATATGCTTACTCGTGCCTTTGAGTCTGCTAGAAAATCTGACGACTGCTAGGCAGTCAATTCCATAGCACAACCCCCTCTCCTCATCTGGGAGTGTCTAATTGCTCTCTTTGTTCCCCCTGCATCTCTGCCCATCCCCTCGCTGACCTACATAACCTTTTATGTAGCTGTTAGGGGGGATATATACATTATTATGTAAAAAAAACCCTGAAACAAATAGTTTTACATAACGCTGCAACACCCACACATGTTGGACACCCAACATTTGAGGTAATTTATTCTTCCAAAGCAAAAAAAACAAGCAGATATACAAGGATTCTGTGCAAGAGCGCGATGTCCTTCTCATGATACAATGACGTTGTTGGTTGTTAGTGTAGCACTACCCCCGAAGGAGCTGCTGGTTTGTTTTGGGTGGCATGTTACCTCTATTGCCCCGCCATCTAGGGTGTACGATGAGAGCTGAGAAAAACTGCAATGTCCACAATTTAGATGTCTTTTCCGTGCTTTATTACCCAATGGGGTAAAATTATAAAAGTAGTAGTAGTAGAAGAGGTAGGAAGAATAGTAAGTAGTAGGTTCAGGCGTATAACTTTGTTTGGAAACAGTCCTCTCACTGAAACCAATGAAAATTCATTGTTTCAAAATCTTAAAAATTTCATCTGATTTTCGATTCGGAACAAACAGAACAGCACATGTCTAAGGCCTTGTACACACGAGCAAATTAATCTGTTCAAATTGGTCGGACCGACCGATTTGAACAGATTTGTCTGCTGGCTGTTTTGGTTTGATCGCTGTACACACGATCAAACCAAAATCCCCGCCAGCAGACAGCGCGGTGACGTGGCAATGACGTTGACGTCGCCACGTCACCGCACCAGGAAGTAAATCACTTCCGCGCATGCGTCGAATCCATTCGACGCATGTGCGGGCAGATATGTCTGCTGGTTAGCGTACTAACCAGCAGACATATCGGTCCGACGGGTTCCCAGCAAACAGATTTTAAAGCAGGCCCGTAAACACGATCTAATCTGTCTGCTGGGACGGTCTGTCAGACCGTTTCCAGCAGATAGATTCGATCATGTGTACGCGGCCTAAGAGCAATACATTGTGATATATAGCTTAAAGTTCAAGACTGACCATCTGCTTACCAGTCCCATCCTAAGTTCCATTGATTCTGCCCTTGTACTGTCTATTATTTCTTTTTTTGTTGGTGGCACAGTGTACTGTATATTTCAACTTCACCCTCTCTTTGATCTACATATCTACAACTAAAATGCTAGCAGAATAGAATGACCGGAATCTTCTCTTCTAAGTAAACTACTGCAAATTGGGGGTACTGTTTCTTTTTGCCCTTTTGCCACAAGCTTCAGTATGTCTTCTGCTCTTTATTACCCAGCCGGCTAAAAACAATAAAACTTGTGGTGAGGAAAATAGAGTTGAAGAAAGAAGGAGAATAGCAAATTTAGGCGTAGCAATAGGGAAACAGTCCTGCTCCCATGTGTAACACTTCTCTGCGCCACTCCAGCTTGAGTGGGAGAAGCGTACCAGGACAGGCCTCTCTCACTGACCTGGTAGCCAGAGTATCACTCGAACCTTTGAGGAAAAGTCTCTGCCACAGACCCTCCTTGGGATGAACTTCAGGGAGACACCTCTGCCACAGGCCCTCTCTGATTGCAAATACGGAGGCAATCCTCCTCGGAAGAATTACGCCTGGATCTCCTTCTTAACGTCGCCCAGGTACCGACTGACAGGTGATCGATTGTTCAGTGTCCGGCTACCTTGATCCCCGGTGGATTGTCGAGACCCTATTGGACGCCAGCCTTTCATTGGCTATCCTCAGATGGACTCCCCACCGAACAGCTATACCGCTTGGGATCTTCAAAAGTGGGAGCCCAGTCGATCACTGGGTCCCCGCCGCTGCTCAAATGTTCCGGACCAACATGGTCCCGGAACCAGGAACACTGCGTGGCACGCGTGCCCCGGCTAGGTAGGCCATAACGCCAGGGCACTGTGGTGCAGACACCCCAAAGGTAGATGCTACACTTGAAGAAGACCCCAGAACCAATGGTGTCTGCCCCACAAATATACCCTCCCCCAGCATGCACAGCGAGGCTCAACCCTCCTGATTGGCTGCTGGGGAATAACACCCAAACCTTGACTCCACTGCTGCCATCTACTGCACTGGGGTAGGAATAGCACCCCAGCACAACAGAATGAGCCCACATCACAGGCAAGCTGAGATAGAGACCCAATTTGAGCATTTTATAGCACCGGTACTTTGAAGTAACCAGGCGCTATATATATATATATATATATATATATATATATATATATATATATATATATATATAAGCACCATTTACGTGATTTTGAATGTTTACCGAGACAGGCATAGCAGGATGGTTATCTTGTTCTTAGAAAAAGACTTGGGTTTAGTGCCAAGCATGTATTGTAGAACAAGATCAATATAGGTGTAATTGACACAGCAGTACTCAGTGCATTATTCAACATACACAAGTTACATTATGAAGAGAAATGAAGAATTGATTTGTTTTTTATTTACAACGCTGCATTATCATGGGCCAAAATGTTCATGGAGTGTTGCCTTTAAACACCGAACTGTGGTCTACTGAGATAAAGTTTTGCATAATGCAATTGGCCATTCATTTATTTGTCTCCAAAAGTATTTGCTTACTCTGTAAGACTGACATGTCCCTATGCTCTTTATTTTGTGTTATTATAAACACCATAATATTAAATAATACATGTTGTGAATTATAATTAAGCATATGGATACAGCTATAAAACCTTCCCTCATATTTTGTGTTCATTAGCTCTTAAAAGCCCAATGCTATACAACAGATTTCCTGATTTTGCAGGAAGCAGATGGGCCAGAAGGCTGTTCTTTGTATTTTTCTGCCAGTGGTATTACAGGGAGAGGTAGTGTGGCTGGGTCTGGCCCATTAATAGCTCTTGAAGAAACTAAGGTCATTTGTAAACAGAAAATTATACAGACGCATAACACAACATAATTACTGAAATGTACCTTGTTCTTAGCAAACAGCCTGATTATTTTACTTTCTATAGCGATAATGCTGCAAAATCAAAAGGTGAATTATAAAAATGTGGTGTTTTTTTATTAGAATTTATTTTAGCACAGTCTTAAGCCCTGTACACACGATCGGTCCATCCGATGAGAACGGTTCGATGGACCATTTTCATCGGTTCACCGATGAAGCTGACTGATGTGCCTACACACCATCGATTCATGAACCGATCGTGTCAGAATGTGGTGACGTGAAACACAACGACGTGATGAAAAAAACGAAGTTGAATGCTTCCAAGCATGCGTCGACTTGATTCTGAGCATGCGTGGATTTTTAATGCTCGTGCGTACTAACGATCGGTTTTGATCGGTTTGAACCAATCGTGTGTACACGGCTTTAGGTGCTCTTGGCACACCTAGGTTCAAGGCCTAGTTAAAGTGAACCTTTACAGTGATATTGTAGTGATGTGCCCCTGAATCTCTGGGGTTGATTTACTATAACTGGAGAGTTCAAAATCCAGTGCAGTTCTGCATAGAAACCAATCAGCATCAAGTTTTTTTTTCTGGGGGTAATTCTTAATTAAACAAACTGAATTTAGAGGCTGCACAGATGCATGAGATTAGTAAATCAACTCCAACATGCTCAGATGCAGGTCTAGGCTCTTTAATCTTATTTTCCTGCATTCGCCATGGGTTTACCATGGGTTTCCACAAGCCCCTGGGCTACATGTCATGTCAAAAAATATATTTCCCTGTTTCCCACACTTTGCAGATCAGAGAGACTGCACCCAGTATGGTAGCACTGGCTTTGATCTGAAGCCAGGTTCACTCTCCTCCACTGCTAGTTTCAGAGTGTTGTCAACAGGGGTTTTACAGGAATACCAGCCACGGTGAGAAGCACTGCTTCAATTGCTACTGCACTTCATGTCTTGTCTCCAGCCACCCACCTGCAGTACAAGTCCTGGGACTCCTCCAGCGACTTGCCTGTGGTGCCATCCCAGAGATTTCCCCAGCTGTTTGCTTGTGTATCCTGGTCTTGCTTTTATTAGCTCCTGTTTGTATAGCTTCATAACCTGTTTAACATTGTTCTGCACTGTATGAACACCCTTTTGCCATTTTAACCCTGTTTGCATTTTTAATCCTACTCCGCACTTGTTTATTAAGGGCCACTTTAAATCTACCCTGTGTCTGGTCATTCATTCACATATGCATCCTGTTGCGATATTAATTACAGTTGCACTCTCATTTAATAG
Organism: Rana kukunoris; assembly: GCA_029574335.1. Classification (NCBI taxonomy): domain Eukaryota; kingdom Metazoa; phylum Chordata; class Amphibia; order Anura; family Ranidae; genus Rana; species Rana kukunoris. Next base: position 614,077,833 of record CM056049.1, on the reverse strand, counting down.
CCAGTCAAATAGGCACTCTGGCCTCCTCTTCCCATTTTCTTGGTCTGCTAGGCTGCATGTTCAGATAAGGATCTGGTATGGATTTAGAAGTTCACACTTTTTTTTTCGATGTAGGTTCACCTCTAAAGTGGGTGTAAACCCACTTAAAAAAAACAAAAAAAAAACACCTGCAAGACAAAGGCATATTGAGCTAATATGCATAGCATACTAGCCCATTATGTAATACTCACCCCCGGCCGGCGACATGTCGCCACGGAATTACTTCCGTGTATCGCAGCTCCAGTGCATGCGCGTGGGAGCCGCCAGTTACGGCATGACCTCCTTTAGAAATGTCACGATCACCGTTTCTAAAGTGCGCCTGCGCCATAGACATCGGTGCAAGCGCCGTAGACATTGGCGCCAGTCTCTATTTATATTTCTAGCACCTACAGGTAAGCCTTAATCTAGGCTTACCTGTTGGTAAAAGGGATTGTACACTGTTTTTTTTTTGTTTGTTTTTTTAGAACTACAACAAAGTCATTGGGGAGAATAACACAGCATCTCTGTACTCGCATCTCTCAGTAGCACAGTTTCTGTCAAATGCAATCCAGCAGCTCTAAACACTGGTCCAGGCTCTCTATAGATCTCCCCAGTGTATCACAGCACCAGTGGACAGCTACTGGGCAGCTAGGTCCTACATTTCCTAGTCCTAGTCTTTGTGTTTACACAACATGGGCTTTCCTTCCCTTTTCCTTTGAGCCTGGTGGGTAGGGTTAGAGTCATTGCTACTTAGTTGGCTTTCCCCTAAGCTGCTATTACAGCCAATCACAGTCCTCCCTTCCAGTGTCCTTCAAATTGTCCCCAGCTCGTCCTGTGTTGAAGACGCTTTCAAATACCTGCACTGTTCACCAACAGCAGGGAGGGAGCACCTAGCTGAGTCAGAGAGGAACGTTCTGCTGTACAGCCTATGGAGCCAACCGAAAGGCTACACAATGCTGCCTCCACTGACAGCATATGTACACAGTGCTGATCCACAGTACAGTCCTAGCTATGCTAACGGCTCTTCTGCTGCCTGTCCTTGATTTGGGTGTACTTTAAGTTAGGTTAAATAACATTCCTGTTAGAGTTGCCAGGTCCCACAGAAGGAAATAGAGGGCCTGGGGGATTCATTCTGATTATTTAACCAGTTCCTGACTGGCCAACATAAATTTTACTGCACATCGACCTATCACATATTTTGCCCAGCTCATGTGCACTGGCGTACCCCCTGGGATGCTGTGAGAGACCCAGATAAAATGTGACCGCTGTGCGATCATATGATACCCAGTAAATAACAGTCATTAAAAAAAAACATTCATAACATCATTGTTTACTACTGGGTGTGATCTGTGATTGGTCACCAGTGATCACATGGTACCTGAGCCAATCACAGCACCTGTAACAATTTTATAGCAGTGGCCACTCACAGCATCACAATAGTAAATTAGTCAAGAATGAAAGCCATTCACGACAGTTCAAATGATTGCTGTTACAGTGATCATCACTGTCATTCATTGTCATTCATTGTTTTTTAACCACTTGACCACTGAGCACTTAAACCCCCTTAATAACCAGACCAATTTTCAGCTCCGTTCTGGAACACCCAGACCAATTCTGACATTTCTCTCCTACATGTAAAAATCATCATTTATTTGCTAGAAAATTGCATAGAACTCCAAAACATTATATATGCTTTTTTAGCAAAGACCCTAGAGAATACAATGGCGGTCGTTGCAACTTTTTATCGAGCATGGTATTTGCACAACAATTTTTCGAACGCATTTTTTTTGGGAATAAAACAGTTTTGTGCTTTAAAAAAAAAAAAAAAAAAACATTAAAGTTAGCCCAATGTTTTTGCATAGTATGAAAGATGAAGTTACGCCGAGTAAATAGATACCCAACATGTCACCCTTCAATATTGCACACGCTTGTGGAATGGCGCCAAACTTTGCTACTTAAAAATCCCCATAGGCGACGCTTTAAATATTTTTACTGGTTACATCTTTTTAGTTGGAGAAGAGGTCTAGGGCCAAAATTATTGCTCTCGCTCTAACGTTCGCAGCGATACCTCACATGTGTGGTTTGAACACTGTTTTCATATGTGGGCGGGACTTACGTGTGCAGTCGCATCTGTATACGAGCACGCGTGAAGAGGGGCGCTTAAAAAAAGCCAAAACATTTTATTGATCATTTTACTTTATTTATTTTAGTTTGACACTTTTTTTGATTACTTTTATTTCTATTACAAGGAATATAAACATCCCTTGTAATAGGAATATAGCATGACAGGTCCTCTTCAGTGAGATATGGGGTCAATAAGACCCCATATCTCACCTCTAGGCTGGGAAGCCTGAAAAAAAAACGATCGCAGGGAGTATTGGGCAGGGAGTATTGGGCAGGGAGTATTGGGCAGGGAGTATTGGGCAGGGAGTATTGGGCAGGGAGTATTGGGCGGGGGTATTGCAGAGTATTGTTCAGAGTATTGCGCAGGGGGTACTGCAGAGTATTGCGCAGGGGGTACTGCAGAGTATTGCGCAGGGGGTACTGCAGAGTATTGTGCCGGGGTACTGCAGAGTATTGTGCGCCGGGGTACTGCAGAGTATTGCGCGGGGGTATTGCAGAGTATTGCGCGGGGGTATTGCAGAGTATTGCGCGGGGGTATTGCAGAGTATTGCGCGGGGGTATTGCAGAGTATTGCGCGGGGGTATTGCAGAGTTTTGCACGGGGGTATTGCAGAGTATTGCGCTGGGTTATTGCAGAGTATTGCGCTGGGTTATTGCAGAGTATTGCGCTGGGTTATTGCAGAGTATTGCGCGGGGGTATTGCAGAGTATTGCGCGGGGGTATTGCAGAGTATTGCGCGGGGGTATTGCAGAGTATTGCGCGGGGGTATTGCAGAGTATTGCGCGGGGGGTATTGCAGAGTATTGCGCGGGGGGTATTGCAGAGTATTGCGCGGGGTATTGCAGAGTATTGCGCGGGGGTATTGCAGAGTATTGCGCGGGGGTATTGCAGAGTATTGCGCGGGGGTATTGCAGAGTATTGCGCGGGGGGTATGCAGAGTATTGCGCGGGGGGTATGCAGAGTATTGCGCGGGGGGTATGCAGAGTATTTCTCAGGGGGTATGCAGAGTATTTCTCAGGGGGGTATGCAGAGTATTTCTCAGGGGGTATGCATAGTATTTCTCAGGGGGGTATGCATAGTATTTCTCAGGGGGGTATGCAGAGTATTTCTCAGGGGGGTATGCAGAGTATTTCTCAGGGGGGTATGCAGAGTATTTCTTAGGGGGGTATGCAGAGTATTTCTCAGGGGGTATGCAGAGTATGGGTATGCAGAGTATATCTCAGGGGGGGTATTGTAGAGTATTTCGCAGGGAAGGAAGTAGTTAATGCAGGGATAGCTGAGCAGGGATGGATGGATCTGTGACTGCAATAGTCACAGATCCATCCGACACAGCTGCTGACACCCGCGCTCCCCCTCTCACACTGTACCGATCGGTACAGAGAGACGCCGGTTTGTTTACATGTGATCGCTCCGTCATTGGACGTGGCATGGGCCCCCTGAAGCAGAGAACCGGGGAGGGGGGTGCTGCCGCCTGAAAATGAGAAGCGGGGGGGGGGGCCTTTAATCATTTTTATTATATATAAATAGAAATTACAAAAAAAGGGGGCTTTTTATCCGGGTCCTCTGGGCCCTTTAATAAAAAGAAACCTCTGGGCCCTTTAATAAAAAATAAATAAAAAATACATATATATAAAAAAAAACAAGGGGGTTGCCTTCCAAGGCCCTGGGGACCTCTGGGCTCATTAATAAAAATAAAAATAAAAAAAAATATATAAACAAAAATAAAAAATAAACATTTATAAAAATAGGGGGGGTTGACACATGGGGCCCTGGGGATCTCTGAGCCCTTTAATAAAAATATGTCATCCGGGGGCCCTGGGGACCTCTGGGCCCTTTAAAAATGATAATATTATATATATATATTATAATAATAATAATAATATTATGTTATAATATATATATATATATATATATATATATATATATATATATATATATATATATATATATGTAAATAAAATAAATATATTTTTTATTTTTTTATAAAAAAAAGGGGGGTTGTCATCTGGGGCCATGGGGACCCCTAAAAAAAAATGGCCCTTTAATAAAAAATAATATAAATATATATATAAAATATATATATTTTTTTTATAAAAAAATACATTTAAAAAACGGGGGTTTGCCATTCGGGGCTTTGGGAGCCTCCGGGCCCCTGGGGACTTCCGGACCTCTAAAAAAAAAAAAAAGAAAAAAAATTGGCCCTTTAATAAAAAATAAAAATATATAAAAAATATATATTTTTTTATAAAAAAAAGAAAAAAAGAGGGGGTTGCCATCTGGGGCCCTGGTGGCCTCCGGGCCCCTGGGAACCACCGGGCCCCTTACAGGTGTACTGCCTGTACCCCCCTTATGGCGGCCCTGTGTGTAATAGTTTACAACCACTTTACAGAGTTTCCAGACAGGCTGCAGGTAGGTGCAGTGGCTAGCAATACTGTGCTCAGTGGTGCTCAGTGCCACCAAACCTGCACATTTATCAGGCTCCCGTATGCACACTCTGACCTCAGTGCTGCAACACACAGTGCCTCCATGAGTGGGCACAGCATTGCATGGCACTGTCTGTAGTTACACCTTTGTGTGAATTAATAATATTTCTGCTGAATAGTGCATTCAAATTAGCATCTATTCTTGTGACTTTTTTGTGACTTTTAAATGAAATTCCCTATTTAGCTGATTGTTACTACGGTGCAACATTTAATTAACCTTCTAAAATGCACAAACACTGTATCTATAGTTTATACGTGCTAAAAACAAATGCATAGTCCACTTTAAAATAGAGAGGAATACATAATATATCCAGTTTAACTATAAATGCTTATATATGTGCTATATAATTCCAGGAAAGTAGTCACTTTCCAAAAAATAAAAATAAAGACAATTTCTAAGCTAAGAAACGGCTGCCAAATCATGCGGTATATAAAAAATACCTGTATGGGCACAGGTGAATAGAAAATGTTCCATTAATTCCATTACATGCTTCCTGCCAGAGGGACGCAGGTAATGCCTGTTCCACATTTTGTGCCAGATTATTTGTGTGTCAGCCAAATCTTGAAGACAGACCGACCACATGGGCATTTTAAAAGCAGCAGAATGAGTATAATTAGACTTTTGAACCAACATAACAAGCATAATTAACACAAGCTCACCTCTTTTAAATTGTACCCTTTTTATATCGCACAGTGTGAGGTTCTTTATCACTCAGGGTCTATTTTAGGCTGTGTGAGTTGTAAAAGCAGCAGGATAGTGAACATTATGCGACTATGTTACATAAAACCAGAAATATGCTGAGCTATATGACCCTATTCCAAAGCAAAAGTCATACACTGCTTTAACTGTTCTCGTACACATATGGAGAATTATGAAACTTAAAGAAAAAGGCTAGACCCAAGACTGTGGTTGCTATTATTACATGACAAAAGATTTACAATGGTGAACAGTGTGTGGGGTAACCACACGACTGTATAATATAATACACCACATTAGAGCTTTCCCGTAAAATGAAACAGTTCACACTTTAATTGTCTAAGTTTGGTAAGAAACCACAAATAGTTTTATTTTATTGAAAATGATTTTTTTTTAAATAAAAACTATAAATTGCGCTACCTCTACAACCCTTCTTGATACACAAAAACGTATACAAGTAGGTAATATCTAATGATGTAAATGGGGAGCTCACTGTTATATCAAAACAGTAAAATATGGTGACCACTAGGGTGCACTATGCAGCCACCCCAACACCCCTCAATAATAATGTCAAATTGGTGATTAAAAGGAAAAAAAAAAAAAAAATAACACTTTGATCAGAAAACACAAACTGAAATGAAGTTATAGCTCTGAAGAAAATTAATAGATAGTCCAAAATATTGACAATAAAACGTCGATAGATGTTTAGCAGGTTAGAAGTCAAACACCCCTGCATCTGTGCCACATTACAGATTAGTTCCAAACGTGTCCAAAAAAAGAAAGTGATGTATCCTCCACCAGACTTAGGCCGCGTACGAGAACCTCGTCAGGCTAAACCCATCGTTCCGCCCGACGAGGTTCTCGGCCGGCCATCGAGTTCGTCGACCAGGCTGTCGAAAAAGGCGTCGAGCCATTAGTCCCGATGGCCCGTCGAGGAAATAGAGAACCTGCTCTCTATTTTGGCTAGATGCCTCGCTCGACAGTTTGCTCAGCGTAAACGTACACACGATCGAGCTTCTCGGCAGAATATGGATCCCAGCAAGCTTCTCGCTGGATTCTGCCGAGAAGCTCGGTCGTGTGTACGGGGCCTTATAGATTGGCTTCTTACCAGATTTCAACGATCCCTTATAACAGGGGATCAGAAACGGCATGTAATGGGTCCCAATCTCGCAGTTTCAGACATATACGGTCCTGATGGATCTCATTCACAAGAAATTTCACCGGTAACAGTGCCCACCCTCTCAGGATCGCCGGTACGATGTCGGAACTTCCACCTTTACTGGGGGGTGTGATCCGATTTCCGGATTCAGCACACCATAGAGGGGAGGGGAGAGTTTTCATTTTATTGTTTTAATATTTCAAGTTTGTAGATTTTGGTACATAATGATACATTTCTCTTCATGCATAAAGAAGAAAATATTTATAATTTATAATAATAATAAAAAAAATAAGTATTTTTAAAATGATACAAAATAGGGTGATAATTGTTATGTCTAGGGTACTGGTAGGTGCTCCTGACTGTTTTCATAGCAATAGTTGATTGGGTAGGTTTAATATTTTTGTGTTACCTGCCCTGATATTTTTAAAACCCATAGTTGTGTAAATAATAAAGCTGCTACCATAAACTCCTTTTCTACAAAGCCAGTAAATAAAGATGATTAACCACTTCAATACCAGGCACTTACCCCCCCTTCCTGCCCAAGCCAATTTTCAGCTTTCTGTGCTGTCGCTGTTTAAATGACAATTGCGTGGTTATGCTACACTGCACCCAAACAGAATTTTTATCATTTTGTTCCCACACATAGAGCTTTCTTTTGATGATGCTATTTGATCACCTCTGCAGTTAAATTTTTTGCTAAACAAATATAAAAAAAAAAAACATAACATTTTGTAAATAAGTACGTTTTCTCGTTCACTGATGGGCACTGATGAGGTGGCACTGACGGGCACTGGTAAGATGGCACAGATGAGGTGGCACCAATGAGTCTGACCAGCACTGACGATGGGCACTGATATGTGGCTCTGATGGGCACTGTTAGGTGGCACTGATGGGTGGCACTGATATGCAGCACTGATAGGCATTGATAGGCAGCACTGATGGGCACTCATACGTGTCACTGGTGGGCACTGAGGGGCACTGATAGGCAACACTGATGGGCACTGAATGGCTGTAAAGATAGATACTTATTGGTGGCACTGATAGGTGGCACTGCTGGGCACTAATGGGCACTGATAGGCAGCACTGATGGGCACTGATACGCGACACTGATCTGCGGCACTAATAGGCATCCCTGATGGCACTGGCAGTGGTAGGCATTGTGAGTAGGCACTGATTGGCAGCTGCCTGGGCATTGATTGGAAGCTGCCTGGACACAGATTTGTAGATCCCTGGTGTTCTAGGGGGGCATACCTGGTGGTCAAGTGTGGGTGGCCATTCTGGTGTTCCTGGGCGGCATACTGGTGGTCCTGGGTGGGATAAACAATCAGCACAGACCCCCCCTATCAGGAGAGCAGGCGATCGTCTCTTCTCTACTCGCGTCTGCAGAATGACACGGCTGGGCTCTTAAAGGCAACGTACAGGTACATGCCTATGCCCAGCCGTGTCATTCTACCGACGTATATGTGCAGGAGGCGGTCCTTAAGTGGTTAAAGATGGAAGATTTTCCCCCTTAATGACCGAAGCACCGTGACCGCGCCCGTGGGACCCGATCACCGCCGGTGTCCCACGATCGGGTCACAGGATCTGAAGAATGGGGAGAGGTATGTGTAAATACACCTTCCCCGTTCTTCTGTGTGGCAGTGACACTGATCGTCTGTTCCCTGATATAGGGGACGCCGATCAGTGACGTCACGCCTACAGCCACGCTCCCCTACAGTAAGAATTACTCCCTTAGGGCACACTTAACACTTTAGCGCCACCTAGTGGTTAAACCCTTCACTGCCATTGTCATTTTCACAGTAATCAGTGCATTTTTATAGCACTTTCCGCTGTGAAAATGACAATGGTCCCAAAAATGTGTCAAAAGTGTCCGATGTGTCCGCCATAATGTCGCAGTCATGAAAAAAATCGCTGATCGCCGCCATTACTAATAAAAATGCCATAAAACTATCCCCTATTTTGTAAATGCTATAACTTTTGCGCAAACCAATCAATAAATGCTTATTGCGATTTTACCAAAAATAAGTAAAAGAATATGTATCGGCCTAAACTGGGGATATTTATTATAGCAAAAAGTAAAAAAATATTAATTTTTTTTCAAAATGTACGCTCTATTTTTGTTTATAGCGCAAAAAATAAAAACTGCAGAGGTGATCAAATATCACCAAAAGAAAGCTCTATTTGTGGGAAAAAAAGGACGCCAACTTTGTTTGGGAGCCACGTCGCACGACCGCGCAATTGTCAGTTAAAACGACGCAGTGCGGAATCGCAAAAAGGGGCAAGGTCCTTAACCTGCATAATGGTCCTGGTTTTAAAGGGTTTTTAAAGGAATTTTTTTTTATCTTCATAGCTTCCTTTACCTTAATGTCCTCATTGTTCGTTTTTGCTCTCAAGTTGCTGTAATTCTTCTCTGATCTCCACACTTCCTGGTTGGCTGTTTCCTGATAACCACAGTACTGGGAGCTTTCTCTCTGTGGTCACTAATCAAGGAGGTGTGATTACTGTGTGTCTAAAACCCTTCAGCACCAATCAGTTTAGTTTTCCAAACCATCACTGCCCTGTATTGGCTCTGTGGCTCTGTACAGCACAGGCAGGAAACAACATGTAAAAACGAAACTAGAAACTGCAGGCACATTATATGATTGATTTTTATCGATTTTTAATCAGTTTTAAAAGGAATCAGTTGACTATTATGTCTCTATACTCTGTAAACAGTCATTTCAGCAAAACATTTTTTTTATTTACAACTTCTTTAAGTGCTTAAGTGGTTAAAAATAACTGTTTAAAAAGCCACGATGTAGCTATTAGGGTTGCCTGCATTGCGTCCCTAAACTAGGCAGCTGTCCTGTTAAACCACTGTATGGTCTTGGCCACTGTGCTGCAGCTCAGTTTCAGGGTCTTGCCAATTTTCTTATAGCCTAGCCCTAGGCCATCTTTATGTAGAGCCAGGGCTTTTTTTCTGGGGGAACTTGGGGGAACTCAGTTCCACCACCTTTGGCTCAGACCCTTTGGTGCCTGCTCACCACAATCACTTGTAAACACAGAAGTCTGGTTTCTGTGTTTACAAGTGACAGCTTTGTAACCCCCTGAACTCTGCACTCTGTATGCAATGCAATTCTGGTATTTAATGCCCCTTTAAGACCCTTCTACTGTTTGTGAAATCTGAACGGGTCGTGGTTGAGTTCCTGTACCTATTTTCTGAGAAAAAAAGCTCTGTGTAGAGCAACAATTTGTTTTCCATATCCTCTTAGCCATGAGGTGCCATGTTGTTGAACTGCCATTGACCAGTATGAGTGAGAGCCATAACACCGAATTTAACACACCTGCTCCCCATTCACACCTGAGACCTTGTAACACTAATGAGCCAAATAACACTGGGGAGGAGGGATGGCTAATTGGGCCCAATTTGGACATTTTCACTTAGGCCCCTTTCACACTAAGGTGTTTTTCAGGCGGTATATTGCTAAAAATAGCGCCTAAATACCGCCTGAAAAACTCCTGCCTCAGCATTCTCAATGTGAAAGCCTGAGGGGCTTTCACACTGAGGCGATGCGCTGGCAGGAGAGAAAAAAAATCTCCTGCAAGCAGCATCTTAGGAGTGGTGAGAGGAGCGGTGTGTATACCGCTTCTTCACCGCTCCTTTCCATTTAAAACAATGGGAAACTGCGGTAATACCGTCCGCAATGCTTCTCTGCAGAGGTGCATTGTGGGCGGTATTAACCCTTTTTCGGCCGCTAGTGGGAGTTAATACCGCACCGCTAGCGGCCGAATCCCGCGGCAATTCCGACTGTATAGCTATTTTTAGCGCTGCTATACCGCCACCGCACCTCCGCTGCACCGTGTGAAAGGGGCCTTAGGGGTGTACTCACTTTTGTTGCCAGCGGTTTAGACATTAATGCCTGTGTGTTGAGTTATTTTGAGGGGACAGCAAATGTACACTGTAATACAAGCTCACTCACTACTATACATTGTAGAAAAGTGTAATTTCTTCAGTGTTGTCACATGAAAAGATATGATAAAAAATGTGCGGGGTATACTCACTGTGAATCATTATTTTGTTTTTATTGTGTTTTTAAACCTTATGGGGTGTATTTCAATTAAATGTAATACTTTTTATAAATGGTACCTATAAAGTCCATTCTTTTCAGCTATTTTATCTTCATTTCTTTATAAAATAGAACGTGGCACTTCGCTACTTTTATGTACACTCAGGCCTTGTACACACGATGGGATTGTTCCGACGGAAACGGTCCGACCGACCGTTTCCATCGGATATGTCCGCCGGGCTGTTTGATCCGATGGCTGTACACACCATCGGATCAAATTCCCCGCCGGCGGACAGCGCGGTGACGCGGCGGTGACGTTGACGCCGCCACGTTACCGCACCAGGAAGTAAAACATTCCATTTACAGGATCCTACGCATGTGCGGGCAGATATGTCCGCAGGTTAGGCGTACTAACCAGCGGACATATCCGACGGGCAGCTCTCCGGCGGAAAAGTTTCAAAGCATGCTTTGAAACTTTTCCACTGGAGAAATCCGTCCAAAACTGTCCGCCGGCCCCTACAGACGAGCGGATTTATCGGCTGAAATGGTCCGTCGTGCTTTTCTAGTGATTGGTCCAGATTTCAGACACAGCTGACTGGGAACAACCAACATCTTTTGCAACATTCCGTGATAATTTACCGTCTTGAAGAAGTTTCATAATCCTCTCCTTTGTTCCAACTGGCATCTCTCGTTTCAACATGATTCATATCAATCAGGTAGGTGTAAGACTCCATTCACACTAATGCTTTTTTTGATGCATTTAGCATTTTGCAGAAATGCAGGGAATTTTTTTTAACATGGTTTCCTATGGAACATGTTCACTTCAATGCTTTTTTGTGCCTCTGCCTTTTTAGAAAGGGTCGAGGACTTTTTTCCTGCAAAAAGCAGCATTTTGCATGTAATAGAATCCAATGGACCTGCATCAAAAACGCAAGTACTGCGTTTTTACAGCGATTTTACCAGACTTTTGACGCAATTTTGCGTTTTGCGTTTTTTTTAACCTGTTTATAGCCGGTTGTTAAAGGAAATGTAAAAAAATAAAAATGTATGGCTAAAAAAACCAAAAAAAATGCAAATCGCGGTAAAATCGTGGTAAAATCGCACGTCAAAAAACGCAGCAAGCACCGCAAAAAGCACTGCAAAAACGCTCAAAAGCATCATGCATAGGTGTGAATCGAGCCTTAGGCCCCTTTCACATGGAGGAGTTTTTCAGGCAGTACAGCGCTAAAAATAGCACTAATATACCGCCTAAAAAACTCCTTCACTGCATCCTCAATGTGAAAGCCCGAGGATAGTAGCATCTTTGGAGCGGCATGTATACCGCTCCTTCACCGCTCCTTCCCATTGAAAACAATGGGAACTGCAGCAATACCGCCCGCAATGCGCCTCTATAGAGGCGCATTGTGGGCGGCATCAACCCTTTCACGGCCGCTAGCGGGGGTTAATATTTTCCTTCAGAATTGAGTGATTCTATATTTTTTATCCTCTGCTTGATCTGCAAAAACAGTTACAATTGACTACCGTTTTCTTTCTTTTAAAAATTGTAAAGTGTTTCATAAAGCCCAAAGTTTGGAATATTAAATTAAATTAGTTTTGAGGCATGTATGTGATTCATTTATTTTTCTACACAATTAAACTATTGAAATTACATTTTCCAAGAGTGGTGATTCCATACATTTTGTCAGGACTTGTACTATCAAGCCTATCGTCAGAAGCCCTAAGGTTGGGCAGACCAGATTAAGACTGTTGTGCAGTAACTCAAACTATATCATTTCCTAGACCCATGACTTCATTGCCATGAACTCGGTTATCTGCCCATATACAGTATTAAACTTTGTTCTATATTTAAAATTATTGCATGTGTGTCATTTGTCTGTTTTTGGGAGAACAAGTAAATACACACACACCATTCATAAAAAAACACATGCAATGAATATAAAATCATATATTGGATAATTATGCAACCATTAACACACACACACATATATATATATATATATATATATATATATATATATATACATATTATACAGTAGATATGCAGACACCGTACATTTTACCTTAAGGTGTAAAAATATCCTTGAGGATTATCATAGGCATTCTAGTGTAAAGGCGTCATTAGAATAACTTACAGTGCTCCCTTTCAAACATTTAATCATACATGACTTATCCACACTAATGTAAAAAGGTTTTTAGGTTTAGCCTTATGATGATGAATTTATTTGCAGCTAACAGAATGAATTAGCATACATACGTAGCTGAATACATATTTTGTAATACTTTAGGCAATGTATAAACAGTTAATCAATCATTTATATTGGTAACATGTTTTTACAAGATATGTATTGATGCTAAAGGTTTTCTTAACCACTTAAGCCCCGGACCATATTGCTGGTCAAAGACCAGGCCACTTTTTGTGATTCGGCACTGCGTCGCTTTAACTGACAATTGTGCAGTCGTGCGACGTGGCTCCCGAACAAAATTGGCGTCCTTTTTTTCCCACAAATAGAGCTTTTTTTTGGTGGTATTTGATCACCTCTGCAGTTTTTAGTTTTTGCACTATAAACAAAAATAGAGCGACAATTTTGAAAAAAATTAATATTTTTTACTTTTTGCTATAATAAATATCCACCAAAAATATATAAAAAAATGATTTTTTTCCTCAGTTTAGGCCGATACGTATTCTTCAACATATTTTTCATAAAAAAAATTGCAATAAGCGTTTATTGATTGGTTTGAGCAAAAGTTATAGCGTTTACAAAATAGGGGATAGTTTTATGGCATTTTTATTAATATTTTTTTTTTTACTAGTAATGGCGGCGATCAGCGATTTTTATCAGTACTGCAACATTATGGCGGACACTTCGGACACTTTTGACACATTTTTGGGACCATTGGCATTTTTATAGCGATCAGCGCTATAAAAATGCATTGATTACTATAAAAATGCCACTGGCAGTGAAGGGGTTAACATTGGGGGCGAGGAACGGGTTAAGTATGTTCCCTGGGTGTGTTCTAACTGAAGGGGGGTGGACTGATTAGGAGAAATGACTGATCGCTGTTCATACATTGTATGAACAGACAATCAGGCATTTCTCCCCCTGACAGGACCGGAAGCTGTGTGTTTACACACACAGCTCCGGGATCTCGCTCTGTAACGAGCGATCGTGGGTGCACGGCGGTGATGGCGACCGTGATGGTATATCCAGAAATCGGATGTCCGCTCAAAGAAGTTGTGTCCAGCTGAAGTAGTAAGAGGATCTGTTAAACCGCTTAAACCGCTGTGTGAGCCAATCGGGACATATTGTAGAAGCTTAACCATGCCTCCAAAATGTGTTCTGATTGGCTCTCACAGCGGATCGACTCTCACTACTTCAGCTGGACACATCGTTTTTGGGCGGACATCCAATTTCTGGATAAACCATCACAGCCACACACGGCAACCTGACGCTGGTCTCCCTGCACAGACTCCAGGCTCATCTTGCTCCCCGCCACAGCCGGCTTTCTTTTCCACCAAGGACTACCACACTCTCTTTCCCCCTCACCCACTTATGAGTTCTATATGGAATTTTACTTAATAAATTGTGCTACACTATGCTGGTTTAGCACTTGCTTCCCTTACCTTTGTAGTCTATCATTGCTGACCTCATTTTAAAAATGTTGGTTACCTCGCAGTCCCGATAAAAATAGCAGATCGCCGCCATTACTATTAAAAAAAATAAAAATAATAAAAACGCCAAAAGTCTATTCCCTATTTTGCGCCAACCAATCAATATACGCTTTTTGAGATTTTTATTACTAAAAATATGTAGACAAATACATATCGGCCTAAACTGAGGGCTATTTATTACAGCAAAATGTACAAAATATTGTTGTTTTTTTTACTATTTTTGTTTATAGCGCAAAATAAAAACCGCATTGGTGATAAAAAGAAAGCTCTATTTGTGGGGAAAAAAACTTGCACAACCACACAATTGTTAGTTAAAGCGATGCAGTGTCAAAACGCATAAAATGCTCTGCTCAATAAGCAGTCAATTCTTCCGGGGTAGTTATAAAAAACTCTATGCACACTACTGGACTTAAAAAAACGGCAGAAACGTGTACACACCAGACGTTTTTTTTTCTTGTCTCTAAAGGCTGAGCTTAAAATATGCCTGTAAACCTCCAATTGTGCATGGACACATATATGAAAGAGGCCTTACAATGGATATTGTAGCAGGCTGTACTTCATCAGTTATGCCATTAGATGGCAAGCTGTGAAAATAAACAAACTGAAATTGTTTCATCCATCTTTTTATTGTTACATTTTATCTCTACATTTATTCGATTTTTTAATATGTAGCACAGTACTTGTTTTAGGCTCCGTTTACATCTCCGCTTTCTGAATCGTGGGCGAAATTGCCACAATTCTGTCCACGAATCGCAATAGCGGCAAATGCCAGGATGCCCATGTGTTCCCCATGCGTTGCCTGTCAGTTTCAATAGCACCCCAAACACAGCGCGATTCCTTGGGCGACAATCCCAGTAAAATCACGCGAACAGAGTCACTGGACGCCTGTCGCCCATAAAAAGGACATTTGCTTTTTTTAAGGCGACGGGTGCCCCTTGATTCTATTTGCGCAATTTTACAGCAATTGTCGGCCCATACGCCAAGATGTGAGCGGATGCAAATGCTGTGATAAATAGTTACATTGTTTACAGAATTGTTTTTTAGTAGTATATATTTGTGTTGTGTAATTGAAATGAAAATGTTTAAATAGAGAAGGGGTTAATGATCATTTGGGACTAATATTTCTGTAATGGTATATGGTAGTGGCTTTGTCATTCTTTGAGAAAATGCCTAATGCAACACACGTTGACGTGCAGAAACATGCATATCAAAGCCAATGCGTTATCGTAGAGCAACGGTATGATGCATGCAGCATGATGCAGCCACTGAAGTCACAGCAAAGACAGTATTTCTTATCTGCATGCTTCTTTTAGGTCAGTCTCTCACAAAGCGCTAAAGTGATTGGATCACCAAGATAATCGGACAACTAGCATGTTCTGGGAAGGCCAGCAGTGGCAGCATATATATTTTCAGGCGGCGTTCACACGACTGGTTTCCTCGGCAGAATTCAGCAAGAAACTCGATGGGAGACATATTTTGCCGAGAAACCCGGTCATGTGTACACTTTTCGCCGAGAAAACTGTCGAGGAACTTGTCGAGCCAAAAAGAGAGCATGTTCTCTATTTCCTCGACAGGCAATGGGAAAATTTGGCTCGACAAGTTTTTTGACAGCCGAACAAGGGACTCGACGGGGAAAACGATGTGTTTCGCCCATTGAGTTTCTCGGTCGTGTGTACGCGGCCTCATTTCTTTTAATGAGAATCTTTTGGTCTTCACTAGTGACAATAAAAGTGACAATAAAAAAATGAAACCCCCCCCACCTGGATTAACTTCTTCTGTGGTACTTTAACTTTACTATGAAAAAACTGTCCTCCTCGCTCCAGCATCCAGTGTGATATTACACAGTAGATGTCGTCACTAGGCTCCTCCAGACGCGTTGCGTCACATGTCACGTGACTTTTTCAAGGGTAGCCATGTTAACGACAAGCTCCCTATTTATACTAACGAGCTGGCGTGCCGGTTGCCATAGTGACAACGGGGAGTGATGGTTTGTCATGCCGTTTTCAACACTCTGACGATTACTTCATTATATTTAATACAATTACAACTTCATTACTTAAAAACAGCTCATAATACAATCTTCATTAAAACTTCATTGCAAAATACATCATTACATTTTTTTTTTAGGTAGATATAAATGGCCGCTACGTGGCGCATTATATGCTCCCTCTGTTGAGCACATAGGGCCAGATTCACAAAGCCCTTACGCTGGAGTATCAGGAGGTGAGCCAGCGCAATTGGAAATATGCGCCTGCGTATCGTTATGCCGTATCCCCAAAACGATATACGCCATAAATCTAGACTTTTTAGACCGACGTAATTTCGTTAGACCGGCGCATCGTGCGTGCAAAAAATGCGCTAGACACACCATTGATTTGCTAGGCAAATATGCAAATGAGGGAGTTACGGCGATCCACAAAAGTAAGTTTGTGCAGCGCAGGCTACGTGCTGTGCGCATCAACTGCACGTCCTGTCTAATATTAGGCAATATAAAAGCTTGCTTAAAATTAGACAATCCGTCTACATGTCAGCTAAAGCAACACCGTTAGGGACAAGCTGAGCAGCCACACTTGCAGGACAACAATCTGTATGCCACCATGCCAGGGGCATCCATGCTCATAGCTATACTACTGACTTTAAAGGAGCACAGAAGGAGGAGGGCACGGAGGAGGGCACGGAGGAGGGCACGGGAGAGGATATATCGCACACGCATAGACATCTTTGGCATGAGTGATTCTGAGGTGTCTCGCATCTTCAGATTCACCCCTCATGCCATCATGGAATTAACCACAACCCTGCAGGAGGACATCACCAGCCCAACACATGACACCACCCATGACAGCTGCATATGCAATCCTAGCCTCATCCCAATGGAATTCGAACAGAACATGTGTGGGGACAGCTGGCTGGTTGGTGAGTGACATGGGTGGCAGGCATGACTGTCCCCCCCCCCCATGATGCACACATCACAAGGGGCACATGCACTACTAACATACTCCTGTCTTTTCCCTTCAAGGTGACTCTGCATATGCACTGGGACCCCATCTCATGACTTCTATGCAGAACCCCCCATGGTACCCGGTTGTATTCCCCAAACTTTGTATGCCAGATCAGCGGTGCATGTTGCATGCTGCACAACTTCGCAGTGAGAAAGGGCCTGGAGATTGACATAAGTGATGACCTGACCCTCGAACCAGACAATCCCCCCCTAACCGAGGCTACCCCGTCTTCTGAGGGAAGAGCAGCCAGGAGACAGCTCACATTAGGCTTCTTTGCACGTTAAACACACACATTAATCATGGCACAATGAGAATGCATGCATGCACACCACTGTGGTCCCTAGATCACACACACCACATCCTCATCTAATTGGATTAGCACAAGCCCACCATGCAGGACTTGTGAGCAGCAACGCCACGCCACAGCTCCAATTATGTCACTGTACATTCATACACCATTCACACGGACCTGGGGATCACTTCTCCCTGGTCCTGGGGAACCCTTCTCCACCACAAATGATCAGGGCCAGGGAGTTGCAGGCCATGTCCCCAAGTGTATCCTTTATGGAGGACAGGCTCTCCTCCATTCGCCCCAAAGTCTGGCTGACCTGTCCCAGATGGCGGGTCTGAAGGGCCTGGTCCCTTCTCAGGTTGGCGGGCAGAACCTCGGCCAACCCCCTAGTTTTGTGGGTTGCCTTCCTGCCTCCAGATGAGGCTTGTGGCCGGGGAGAAGGGGAGCCCTGTTGGGGGAAGAGTGGGAGGGGCTACCCCTGATGGAGGCCTGGCTGCTGCCAGCCAAAGGGGAAGACTCTTTCAAAACAACCAAGCCACTCCCTGACAAGTCCTCCTCCTCCAACTCAAACTCCTCCTCCTCAACCTCCTCCTAGGACTCCGGCCTTGTCTGGGGGTCTCCATCAAGCTGTTGTCCCAGGGATGGTGCAGTCAGGCCAGATGGCCCAGCACCCTCCTGCACATCTGTGGATGACACAAAACATTCCCAGGTTGGAGGATCCACACACTTGCCACATATTCCCTCCCCCCCCACACATGTTACACACCAGATAGAAAAAAAAAAAAACGTACCTGTCCTCACGGCCTCCTGACTGGACTCAAAGCCAGGCAGCCCCTCCACTTGCTGCCTGTTGAAGGTCTGGGCCACCGCATGCTCCTCCTCAGTCAGCCTAACAGGGCATGGTGGGCCCCCTCCAGTGCCCCTGGCATGGGCAGCAATCTTGGCCAGCTTCCCACGGACCACACGCTGGAGGTCATTAATCTTCTTGGTGATCCCCTGGCGTGTACGGGTCTCCCCCCCCCTTCCTGGCCGGGGTGGTGTTGGCACTCTCGGGGCCGTGCAAAAAACGGCCATATTGTGTAATGGCCCTGGCAAGAATGCCCTTCTCCCGCAAAGAAAAATTTAGCTTTTGTTTCCTTTCACTCATGTTCTCACAAACTGGAACCAAAACAATCAAAAAAAAAACAGTCACCAGAAATCAAACAGCAAAAATCAGACAGCAAAAATCAGACAGCAAATATCAGACAGCAAAAATTAGACAGCAAAAAAGTATCAAAAACAGTCACCAAACAACACTCAGCAAACCACTATCAAAAACACTATACTAAACAGTCAAGAAATATATCAAACACAAGCCACAAACCAACAAACGCGATCTCTGTCTATTTAAGCTCTCTGCGTAGCTCACTAAGTTGACCGGGCCTAGTTCCAATTTCACTGATTGCGCCATTCCCGAGTTGTGAGCATGCGCAGAGAGGTGCTGACCATGGTCTGCTTCATGTGCAATCCGGCCGGCCCTTCATTTGCATGGGGTCACGGCTCATTTCAATGGAACACGTCCACGTCCTTCCCAATTTGAATTACTCTGCCTTACGCCTCGGAAATTATGTTGCACCGGCGCAAATTTCTGCACAAATACTACGAGGATAGGGTAATTGCGCCTCTACATTGCGCCAGTCTAATGTAAAGGAGGTGCGCTACTCAAAATATGCGCCAATGTACGTGAATCTGGCCCATAGTGTCCATGTATATCCACCTAAATTTTTTTTTTTTAATGATGACATTCTAATGAATGTTAGGCCTAATTTTTATTATTTTATTATTATTATTACAATTATTATTATTTTAATTGTTTTGGTGTCACTCTTTCCTAAATAAAGTGCAATAGGCCTAATGTACTAAGCTGTAAAACCATGTGTATTTGCAATAATGGTTTGCAAATTTAAGATATTTGACTGTTACTTTCAATTATGCATTATGGTCATTAGATGGAGTTGAGGATCATAGTATTTTTCTCATTCACTCTATTCAGTATGAAAAATAATATTCAACCTGGAGAGAAAATAGCCTAATAACATTAATACCCAAATCTTTATAAATACACTCCAAAGCAAGGAGTGTGATTTTTGTCCGCTTTTTCCTTCCTCTGCTATCTGTAGGAGTCACTTTTGACAGTCCAACTTGACATCAAGAAATCCTGGAAGATACCCCCCTCAGCACACAGCAAGTGATTTACAGCCTAAGCTTTGTATGTTTCATTATAAGACTGTGGAGAGGGGGGTGTGTCGATTCCCTCCACTCAGATCTCAGATTACACTCAGCTCTGTGCTGTATGCTATGCAGTGCAGTGCGTGATGTCAGATCTCTGCCCCCTACCTTTAGGAAGCTCAGAACTAGCCTTTTGATATGCTTTAGAAGGCTGTAGAAGAGAGGGTTGCAGGTAAACTGGTACAGCTTGTGTAGGAGGATTTTTTGTAGTATTTTGTGTGTAATATTTAGTTTGCTAAATTGACTGCAACATATTTTGCTCCTTAAGCGGGTATTAAACACAAAACAAAACTATTATTATATTGTAACTTTCCAATGTGGTGGCTGCATATTTTTCCTTTACTCAACCTGGTGATTCAGCCTGCAAGTTTTATTGTTTTTCAACAGACCAAGATATCCATCAAAAATGTACGGGGATTGAGACAAACTATTTAAAAGGGAAGAATGG
The DNA here is from genome assembly GCA_029574335.1 of Rana kukunoris. Lineage (NCBI taxonomy): Eukaryota > Metazoa > Chordata > Amphibia > Anura > Ranidae > Rana > Rana kukunoris. The sequence continues at coordinate 614,057,631 of CM056049.1, read as the reverse complement.
GATTTCCTTTTTTTAAATCATACTTACCTATATGTATGCAGCATTGGTCTAGCACTGAGAACCGAGCGATTAAACACCGCCGATCGCTGACATCTTCCCAGAATGCAACTCATGCATTCCCCATGGGTCATGCCACACCAGTTATATGATGAGGTTGTACTGCACTGGTGACAATATGTAAAAAAAAAAGAAATACATTTAAAGCGGAGCTTCACCAAAAAATAAATAAATTCTAAAATGCTGCAAAAAAATATATATATTTTTTTATTTTTATTTTTTTATACATACCTGAAGTGCCTGTTGCTAGCAGATCGTCCTAATCTGCCACTTCCTGATCCGAAGTCCGTCTTCTTTCTTCTGCTCCTCGGCTGCCTTCTGTGGAATGGGGGAGCAGTGTCTTCTGGGACCTTGTGTGTGTTCCAGGAGACATCATCCATTCACGTCACGCGGCTCGCGCATGAGCAGTAAGGAATCCTGATTCCCTCACCGAGGCTGGTGGCGGGGCAGCCGAGGCCTGAGCGTTTGCTCGGCTTCGGCTGCCGTCATCGCGAGCACCCTGGACAGGTAAGTCTCCTTATTAAAAGTCAGCGGCTACAGTGTAAGTAGGTGCTGAGTTTTAATTATTATTTTTTTTTTTAAACCGGACCTCCGCTTTAAAATTTTTTTTAATTTTCCAAAAAGTTTGGACAAATATTTACAACTTCAAAAAACTCACCATGCCTCTTACAAAATACATTTGTCCTGTTTACTTTCCAAAAATGTGTAAATTGGAGGATATTTGTACTTTCTTGGCATTTTCAGGCTTCTAGATAGGCAGTCAGTACATTAGGATTGATCAATTTTCAGATACTGTTTGTGGATTACATTTTCTGCAGACTAAATTATATACACTGATTTGGGGTTATTCCACCAAAGAAATGTAGCAGAATACACTTTGGCCTAAATTTATGAAGAAAAATTATTTGCTAAATGCACTTTTTAATGTAAGGGGCCAATTGCCCGTTTTATACCTACTGTATATTTTTTAATAAACCAACAGTATTACGCGATGGATTTCTATATTATCTATAACTCCGAGCAAGAGGCTTTTGAATTTTTCTCCTGTCCAATTGATGTGTATGTGGGCACTATCCTGCAAATGCTTTACCTGACTTTCTTTCTCACCAAAGAAGTCCGATACATCTGGTAAGCACAATAACTTTCTGAGCACTTTGGGTGATCACAGAGATTCGTGTTTGGTGAAGGATCATTTTACTTTAAACAAGATTTGTGTTACAGTTTTCAAGTTTTGGATCACTGGATTGATTGGAACGTATATTAACCACTTGCTTACTGGGCACATACACCCCCCTCCTGCCCAGGTAAAATTTCAGCTTCCGGCACTGCGTCGCTTTAACTGACAATTGCGCGGTCGTGCGACATGGCTCCCAAACAAAATTTACGTCCTTTTTTCCCCACAAGTAGAGCTTTCTTTTGGTGGTATTTGATCGCCTGTGCGTTTTTTATTTTTTGCGCTATAAACAAAAAGGAGCCACAATTTTGAAGAAAAATACTATATTTTTTACTTGTTGCTATAATAAATATCCCATTTAAAAAAAAAACACATTTTTTTTTCTCAGTTTAGGGCGATACGTATTCTTCTACATATTTTTGGTAAAAAATCGCAATAAGCGACTGGTTTGCGCAAAAGTTATAGCGCTTACAAAATAGGGGAGAGAATTATTATTTTTTATTATTTTTTTTTTTTACTAGAAATGGCGGCGATCTGCGATTTTTATTGGTACTGCGATGTTATGGCGGACACATCGGACAGTTTTGACACATTTTTGGCGCCATTCACATTTATACTGCGATCAGTGCTATAAATATGCACTAATTACAGTATAAATGTGACTGGCATTGAAGGGGTTAACACTAGGGGGTGAGGAAGGGGTTAAATGTGTATCCTAGGTGTGTTCTAACTGTGGGGGGAGGGGGGGGGGGTGACTGGGGGGGTGACCGATCTGTGTCCCTATGTAGGAAGGAACACAGATCGGGCTCCTCCTCTCCAGAGACAGGACGCTGTCTCTGTGTAAAACGGCAATGAGAGATGATCTATGAGAGATCATCTCTCATTCGCCCACAGATCGCATCGCAAACGGCCACTCTGATTGGCCGTTCGCCGCGATCTGTGATTGGCCGTGTCCAAGGGACACGGACAACACAGGGCTTCCCCGCAGCGCGCTCTACAGCGCGCGCTGGGAACGCCTGAAGGACATGCCGTCAAATGACGGCATGTTGGATATTCAGGCCCGCGCTGTGGCCGTCATTCGACGGTAGCGCGGGCCTGAAGTGGTTAAATATTGGGACTACACATTAGTGTACTCCGAGTACAATGTGGAATTTATTTGGAATTTTGACTCATCACCATCATCACCAAAGCAAGTTCTCTTTTTTTTGACCGAAGGATAACTGACCGATGGGGCCCACACGCGATCGGTTTGGACCGATGAAACGGTCCTTCAGTCTGTTTTCATCGGTTTTGACTGATCGTGTGTACGCGGCCTTATGGCTTTGCAAATTGACACGAAAGGCCATTAAGTCTAGTTAATGACATCACTTTTATTTTGTCCTATCAAACTTTCTGAGTTTGAGTCAATTTTATCAAGTAATACAGATAAGCTGAATTTCAAGGGAAGAATACAAACCAGTTAAGTAATTAAATCGGCCACCACATAATTATTCAATATTTCTCCTGTGAGCCCGAAACAGGCCTCTAATTCCACAACACTCCTTTGAAACAACATTTTAATATAACTGAGTTATACTATCTATACATATTATGCCATTCCATTCCGCTGTATTTTCCAGCACTTAGATAAGCATATTGAATACAGTAAATATGATTATGGTTTAATGTCACAGAGGACATAAAATGAAAACACAACTGCTAACATTTTAATGACAGAGAAGTTAAATCTTCCCTCGGGGGATCCAAGCAGCACATTATGCCCTAATGGCACTTACTTATGTGAATGCATTGATTAAGACAGTTTTAATGAAAGAGATCAAGACATTACATAGCAGTGACAAGCAGTTCTCCGTCTGGCCAGCTGATGCCGCTGTGAATCCACTTGAGTTTATGATCCTGAAAGAGTTGAAGGGAAGAAGTTTTCTTTGACATACAGTTGTTAAGAAATATTTTTTTCTCTTCGGTTGTGTCAGATGTAACTTATATTTGATACAGGTCATTAAGCACAGAGGTTTACTTTTTACCATGAGAAGAAAAGCATAACGTGAAGGACAAGGGCATGCTCAGATAAGCCTTGTTGTAGACTGTGTATGGTGTAAATCCAATCTTGCTGCTTTTATGATCTAGTTTGCAAACAGATACGCCGAAAATGAAGTGCAAGTTCTCTTGATCCAGACAAAAGAAAATTCCTGAGATTGTATAATATGGAAATTTGCTTCTGTGTAAAAGACCATAATGCAAAAATAATATTTTTAGAAAAATAGAATAAAAAATGTACTTTCCAACATAGTCAGGGTGGTATGCTAAGGGATTTACTTCCACTTTTTAAAGTGAACTTATGTTGGCTTCAAATAAAAATCAATACGGTGCTTACAGTTATATTAGCGATAAACGACAACAAAAAATTATCAATATGTAATGCTGCGTACACATGATCGTTTTTCATGACGAGAAAAATTCCATTTTTTAAATTGGTCATTAAAAACGACACGTGTAGGCTCCAGAGCATTTTTCTTGTTGTGAAAAATGGCCATTAAAAATTTAGAACACACAACCGTTTTTCACGACCAATTAAAAAAAATAGCATGTTTCATGAAAAACGGTCGTGTGTACGCGGCATTAGTTTATGTAAAGTACTAGATTAGATCTGTTAATGCCTGAAAAACAAACAATCCTTATGTTATAATCTAATACAATGTTTTTCTTAAGAAAAATCATACTGTGGGCTAGACTTTCCAGAGGCTTAAATCCCAACATCAGCTTTTATTAAAAAAAAATGAAAAAAAAAACATTGCCTATATGTGAGGAAATAAAAAATGTCTCTCGCTTAAGTTTCCACATTACAAGATTTTCCTTCTGGTCCTGTCTTGGTAAAAGCTCAGAATTTTGGACTTTACTTCATTTTCATTCTCTGTGACAGCAGTTACCAGGACGAATAGAGAGAGTAAAAATCTTTAGCAGGGACACAGACATCAATAAAAACTTGACAAAGGTCTAACATCTCCCCACTCATAACTATAAGAAAATGTTGGCTCTACATACACTTTAATGCAACCAGTTTTGTCAGGATATATTTCTTCTACAATCATGTTACTTGGGGAAGTGTAGTTACCTGTATAGATTGCATTAGTTTGTGTATTTCATACTTATAGATTTTTTTTTTTTAAACGGGTTCCCATGATGCCGCGAGGATGATTACTTTACATATATGGAAATGAGACATGGGACTTTTTAGGGTCTACTATAAAGCAGGGGGTTAGGAGGAGGTTTTGCTCTGGAGATATAATTATATTACCAAAGCTGGTACTAGTTGTTTAAAAAATTGAATAATGGAATAATGTACTCTGCATAGCTCTTTCCCTATCAGCATAACAGTATGGGATATATGAGCAATCTTTCATACATTTAATATGAATGCATGGTACAGAGCCATATAATCAGGCTCAAATGATCACAGGCATATTTGCTATTGGTTAGCATAATATCCATTTAATATATTTTTTCTGCGTTTTTTGGTGTCTTTCATTATTTGATTGAGAATGTGCTACTAGGTGCTGGCAGGCTGTCCATAGTCATAGTTGTGCACACAGTGGGCCAGATTCAGGTAGATCGGCGTAATGTTATGCGGGCGTAGCGTATCTGAGATATGCTACGCCAACGTAAATTAGAGAGGCTCTATTCTAGAAGTGCTCTATTCGCAAAGCTAACATGATTGTAGAAGAAATATATCCTGACAAAACTGGTTGCATTAAAGTGTATGTAGAGCCAACATTTTCTTATAGTTATGAGTGGGGAGATGTTAGACCTTTGTCAAGTTTTTATTGATGTCTGTGTCCCTGCTAAAGATTTTTACTCTCTCTATTCGTCCTGGTAACTGCTGTCGCAAAGAGTCATTGAAAACGATGTGAACATAATTTACGTCCAGCCCTATTCACGGCGAGTTACGCAAACAATGTCAAATTTTAAAATTCTACGCGGTCCCGACGTCCATACTTAACGTTGGCTGCGCCATCTTTTTGTTGGAATATCTTTACGCCTGAAAACGCCTTACGTAAACGGTGTATCTGTACTGCGACGGCCGGGTGTACGTTTGTGAATTGGCGTATCTAGCTAGTTTACATATTCAACGCGTAAATCGACGGAAGCACCACCTAGTGGCCAGCGTAAATATGCAACTAAGATACGACGACAGCACTCCAAAAACAATGTTGTTCCTTTTTAATAAAACTGGTCACAAAACAAACATGTCACAGCAAAAAATCTGATGAAAAAGCTGACGCGTTTCACACTATCATACAGTGCTTATAAAAAAAAAGATTTGTTTTTTTCTACAAATCTTGCATATCATTGCAGCGCCGGAACCCAAGTGTTTGGATTCAGTCATCTAGTTCTCTGGGACTTTGGATCGGTTAAACTCTTTTTCTTAAGATACGACGGCGTAGGAGACTTACGCCGGTCGTATCTTAGCAAGATTTGAGCGTATCTCGTTTTGAGAATATGCTCAGACGGCTCAGATTCTGAGTTACGAAGGCGTATCTACTGATACGCTGGCGTAACTCTACGTAAATCTGGCCCAGTCTTTTTATTTTATATAGTATCAATTTCTAAATAAGGAAAAATAAGTGATATCTTCAGGCTAGTGAAAGACTGAAGTATTGCTGGAAAGTAAGTAATTCAAATGCATTTCTCCAGCTTTTGGTTGCTTTACATCTATTTATTTGAAATATTTATATTAGTGGGTTTATTCTGCATATCAATATTGTTATTTTTGTGGCTCGCAGAACCATTTAATTTAAATGCTTTACAAAAGTTTTAGAATTGAACATAACGTTAAAAATTTCAAATGCAAATCGATTAACCTTTGTGGTTGATTTTATTGAAAATTAATAATTAATTTTATGTTTGGAGGTCATATTCAAACATTTTTGAAATGTGTGCGTGCCTGTACCTTATCTTCCTCCATGTTTATTAGAGTGCCTTGATAATCTCTTCTTAGGCCGCGTACACATGAGGAGACATGTCCGATGAAACATGTCCGACGGACCGTTTTCATCGGACATGTCTGAAGGGATATTTTGGTCTGATGTGTGTACACACCATCAGACCAAAATCCCCGCAGACAGAGAATGCGGTGACGTATAACACACCGACGTGCTCAAACAAGGAAGTTCAATGCTTCCATGCATGCTTCGAATCAATTCGATGCATGTGCGGGATTTCGGTCCGATGGTTGGGTGTACTAACCATCGGACATGTCCGACGGACGGGTTTCCAGCGGACAAGTTTCTAAGCATGTTTAGAAACTTTTGTTCGCTGGAAACCTGTCCGCTAGGCCGTACACGCGATCGAACATGTCCACTGGTCTGTGAACCAGTTTCAGCGGACATGTCTCCTCGTGTGTACGCGGCCTTAGAGTGTTGTACCTGTAGCCTTGGCTGCTCTATAAAATGACTGGTCTATAAGGTATTGGAATGTTCCAGAAGACTTTTTAAAAGTTGTCCAAAGGGAAGCTTGTCTTAGGCATATCATACTGTAAAGTGAAATTCAAAGATTAACCCTTTTTCAGGGATGAGCAAACTGATGCGCTTAAAGAGGAGACTGCAGCAGATCTTGATTTGCATTAGGAGGATGCTGCAATCGCCCCCAGCCAAACCACAACAAACCACCTCTGCCATCAGACATCTAGAAGGGCAAACAAGGAGAGAGGCGCCTCTGGGTGTAGTATGTTAAACAAATTTAATCACAAAGCCAAAGATAAGAAAACCACTCACATTTTGGTGGTGATATACAGGCATATCAAAGTTTCTCCAGAAGGGAGGGGTGGCTGTCATCTGGTGCGCTCGTTCATCCACTTGGTGTCCACTGGTGTAGCGCTGTGTGGTGAGGAGTCAGTCCTGTTTCCCTTGATGTTATGAGTGGGTGCAGTGGATGAGACAGTCCTCAAAGAGCACAGCGCCGTGCAGCAGGAACAGCGGGCGATGGATGGTGACGTCACCAGGCAAGCGACGCGTTTCCGAATGCTAGGGCAGAGAATGACACGACTGCCGCATTCCTTTCTCAAGCTGACATCAGACATCTGCCTGCCCAAATGTTTTTTTTCCATTACCCATGTCAACCTCAGTTGCAGCCCAGTATACGCTGCTCCCAACCAAATACTCATACCCAGTCTCTACTCCCTGTACCTATCCTGCATTCTACCCACCTGTCTCTTGTCAGCTGTCTACAAACCCACAATAACCTTCCCCATCTACTATTACCTCTTCTCTGTCATATCCCAATTTTCCAGTCTGCTGCACCCCTTACCTACTGTACAGAGCTTCAATAGCTAAGCCAAAAAAGAAACTAAACTTTTTTCCAACCAAAACTATCCTACCAGTAATCCAACCTGCCTCCACACCAATAAACCTGCTCCAGTCTGCTTGCATGCCAGCTGAACCTGATAACCCACCTGATTCTGCCAAACCTCTGACTGTTATCCAGCCAGTGTCTCCACCTGAAGTTCCTGTGCCCCAGTCTGATGTTCCTGTTGTACCAGTGTCTGTTGCCCAGTCTGATGTACCAGTACCTGCTGACCGGTAGGATGTGCCTGCTGTCCAGCCCATAGTTCCTGTATGCCAGCCCATAGTTCCTGTATGCCAGCCTTAGTTCCTGTATGCCAGCCTGAAGTGCCAGAGCCTGCGTTCCAGCCTGAAGGGCCAGAGCCTGTGTTCCAGTCTGACGTGCCCGCTTTCCAGTCTGACGTGCCCGCTTTCCAGTCTGACGTGCCCGCTTTCCAGTCTGACGTGCCCGCTTTCCAGTCTGACGTGCCCGCTTTCCAGTCTGACGGGCCCGCTTTCCAGTCTGACGGGCCCGCTTTCCAGTCTGATGGGCCTGCTTTCCAGTCTGGTGTGCCCGCTTTTCAGTCTGGTGTGCCTGCCTTCCAGCGTGATGTCTTGGTGCCTGCCTTCTAGCCTGATGTCTCTGTGCCTGCCTTCCAACCTGATGTCTCGATGCCTGCCTTCCAGTTTGATGTCTCGATATTTGTGTCCCAGCCTGAAGTCCCGGTGTCCCAACCTGAAGTCCCGGTGTCTGTGCCCCCGTTTAAAGGTCCGGTGTTCCAGTCTGGGGTTTCGGTAGCCGTGACTCGGCTTGGGGTTTCGGTGGCCGTGTCTCAACCTGAGGGTTTGGTGGCCATATCCCAGCCTGGAGATTTACAGTTACCTGGTCTGATAAACTGATACACGTTACTCGGCTTTCTGGACCAGCGCCCAGTGTCTGGCTCGTTGATCCGGGGTCGTCAACCAGCCCAATGGGCCGGGACCCATTACTCTGCTTGCCGAGCCAGTGTCTGTTACCCAGCTTGCCAGTAGAGAGCCTGTCTGCCCAGATGTGCCTGCTGTCTGCCCGGATGGGCTTGCTGTCTGCCCGGATGTGCCTGTTGCTCAGTTCGATGTGCCAGCTACTCAGTTTGAAGTTCCTGTGCCTGCTACCCAGCTTGCCAGTAGAGAGCCTGTCTGCCCAGATGTGCCTGCTGTCTGCCCGGATGTGCCTGCTGTCTGCCCGGATGTGCCTGTTGCTCAGTTCGATGTGCCAGCTACTCAGCTTGAAGTTCCTGTGCCTGCTACCCAGCTTGACGTACTTATTGCTCAGCCTGATATGTCTGTACCCACTGCTCAGCTTGAGTTGGACTTAGTTTAAAGCCATGGACCTTCCTCATGTCCAACCTAATGTGTCTTTGTCCGCTGCTCGGTTTGACGCCATGGATTTTCCCCAGCAACGATTAATTGGAGCATCCGGAGGTCGCTCCTTTGAGGGGGGTACTGTCAGGAAAGTTTCCATCCGCTGGTGATATTTATTATTTGGTTTGCAATACTGGGGCCCACCAGCAAGTGTCTCCTGGCAGTTTAGAACTGTCAGGGGAACTTCTCCCTGCTGGAGTTGTCATCTTTAGGCCGCAGTACTGGTGTTCACCAGCGGATGGATCTGGCAGTATTGGGAAGGCAGCACCTCCCGTGCTTAGGTGTTACGCGAGCACAATCACTGCAGTCTTATAAATACCCGGAAAGCTCTTTCATGCTTGCCTTGGTATCTCTCCCTGACCTTGAGCCTGCAATCCTGACCCTGAACCTGAGTAGCTCTGCATGTGTACCTGATCCTGATCCTGTCTGTTATCTGAACCCTGAGCCTTGTACCTGTACCCGCCCCTCCTGTGATCCATCCATCCTCTCCTTGTCCTGCTTGTTTTCCCTTTCTCCAGCTGCTGACCTCACATTGATGACACTGGCCTGGCCCTGTTTATGATTCTGGTTTTCCCCAATTACTTGTATAGATTGGTCTGTTACTGTTATTATTTGTGGGTTCTGTTGGTATTGGTTGTTGTGCACTGTGTGGTATTGGAGGTGGTTGTATTTATATTATTTCACTTATCTTAAGTAAATTATAATATTTCACTTAAACATGTCTGAGTTTCCTCTGTTGCAGTCCACCCAGTTCTGGTCTTATCCGATACGTGACAATCTTGATCCAATAGAGCACCTTTGGGATGTGGTGGAACAAGTGATTCACATAATAGATGTGCAGCCAACAAATCTACAGCAACTGCATAATGCTATCATGTCGATATGGACCAAAAATTCTGAGGAATGTTTCCAACACCTTGTTGAATCTATGCCATGAAGAATTAACCCCCCTGGCGGTATTCCCGAGTCTGACTCAGGGTTACATTTTTATGCTGTGATCGGTAACCCCGAGTCAGACTCAGGCTTGCCTCGCAGGGTGCACAGACAGGGTTTACTTACCTTGTTCCTGGATCCAGCGATGCATCCATGCTGTGGGAGCGAGCGGGTGCTCGCTCGATTCACACAGTGCCTCTGTGTGCCGCTGAGCTCCGTTCCCTGCAACGTTACGACGCACGGGGGCAGAGAACGGCGCCATATTCAAAAAAGTAAACAAACACATTACATACAGTACACTGTAATCTTATAGATTCCAGTACTGTATGTAAAAAAATACACACACCCCTTGTCCCTAGTGGTCTGCCCAGTGCCCTACATGTTCTTTTATATAATAAAAACTGTTCTTTCTGCCTGTAAACTGTAGATTGTCCATAGCAACCAAAAGTGTCCCTTTATGTCAAAAATGGTTTTAGAGCAGCTATAAAACAGCGATAATAAATTATAATCACTTGCAGAATTGAGCGATAGCCATTTGTGGGGAAATTCGTCATAAAAAATAAAAAAATGATGACAGCGACATTTCTGCAACTGAGCAAATTTCAGTGATTTTGAGTTGATTACATTATTGAATAATTTTTATTATAAATATATTATTATTTATAATTATTATATTATAATTTTTATATATATATATTTTTTTTAAATGTCATACCTGGGATGCCTATTAGACTCTTGTTTGGTCAGATTTAAGTGAGTTATTCCTAAGAATTACAGGCCTACAATATAAAACGCCAAATTTCCTTGCAAAATAATGGTACCGCTTTCAGCACCTAAAATCTGAAAGAATCATACCGCCAGGGAGGTTAAGGCAGTTCTGAAGGCAAAAGGGAGTCCAACACGGTACTAGCAAGGTGTCCCTAATAAAGCGGCCAGTGAGTGTATAATACCATAATTAAAATGTGGCCTCCAGCACTTTTTTTAGAAGTCATTTTTTAGTATTTCAGTCTGTTCAGAACAATCACCATTTAAGGTACAATTCCTTCCTCTCCAAAGGTCCAGCACATAGCTTGCAAAGATCTTGCTTGGAGAAAGAGCTGGGAGCTGCATCAAATTTAAATTAGCCACCCTGACAGGGTGAGAAGGGTGGCATTTAAACTCATTGTGGTATGACAGAGTGAGGGGGCTGCTCTGATTGGATGTGGCCAATGGCCATCCCACTCTATGTAAAACATGGAAGTACTGTATATGATCCTGCAGTGTAGATTCTGAATCATAGAAGAGAATTAGTGCTGAAACTAACCAAGCAATACTATCCACTATTTGTGGCTATTGTTTCCCAGATAATAAGATAATATATTCAAATTTTTGTTACAAGATAAGGATAAAGCCTACTTTGCCTCTCTATCTTATATCACAGTCTATCCAAGCTGCTTTCATACTGTCCAGCCACTGAACTGTTTGTGACTGTTGTCTCTCAAATAATACACTCTTGCTTGCTTACATACTGTCCAGCCACTGAATATTTGTTCTTATTGTCTCACAGAAAATACAGAATTAGTATTTTAAGATTAAACTTGACCTGTCTCTTTCTGTTTGATGCCTTTTCAAGTTCTTGCCCACTGTCCTGACGCTTTCCAATTTCTACTAAACACATACTTGAAGTCTTTAGTCAGAATTTTGGAGGAATAATTGGCAATACAGAGATGAGAGGTGCTTCAAAGGAATGGAGGTTGTGGTTTAAAATAGTTTTTGTGCACTCAGTTTTGATTCATTAAACTTTTAATGCCACATAGTACTGTGAAAAAAGAAACTAATAAACTATACTTATAGGTTATGTCACTGACCAATTTTCACATAGTTTAGCCCTTTTTTTTATGTAAGGCTAAAGCCCTTAAATCTGTTGTGGAGGCAACGTCTACCATTCCATTCGGGCCTGCAACTACTACTACAAAAAAAAATTGGTTGTTGCAACCAAAACTATCTAAAAAGACCTTATTCAAGTTGAAATTGATCATATTAGAGTGATGAATATATTAAATGGAGCAGCGCTATATAATACACTTATGTTATACAATCTGTGCAATGTTACACTAAGAATACTATCAATAAGACAAATCCTCAAAAAAAAATAAAGTACACAAATAAGCATGAAAGTGCAAAAAATAAATAAAACAGTACATAAAAAATGTGATAGATAAAAAAATGTTCAGTGCAAAAAGATTTAGTAAAAATAGTCTCTTTAAATATACAAAAATATGCAAAAAGATGAATAAAGTAATCCAGTGCAAAGAAATTGAAGGTGAGGTGATCACGCTATATCCCCTTCCTTTTTTCATTTTTTTTCAGCCTCTCACCTCCAAGAAAAACCTCAATGGGTCTAGTCAAGCATCTATGTAACCCTCGGTAGTAGTAGTTCCTTTTCTACCAGATATCCCTTTAGCTTGGCTCCAATTCAGGGATCATATATAGGGATAAACGGAATCTTCATAGTGTAGTATTTCGGTAAAATATTTTATTTTGAAAAGTAGTACTCACATGTAAAAATAGAAGCATTCAGCAGCATTAAAAAAAGGACTTCCGGTCTCGGCAAGGATCCAGAAGTAATGCCACCCGGCTCCTCCTGACACGTTGCGTCACAATCACGTGACTTTTTCAAGGGTGATGCTGCTTTTTTAAATATACAAGTTAAAAAATGAATTTCACATCCAAAATATGTGATGCCACATATTGTGTTGCTGAAGCATTGTACTGTTCTATAACACCACATGCAGCTTAACCACTTAAGGACCACCTACTGCACATTTACATAAGCAGAATGGCACGGCTGGGCACATCAACATATATATATACGTTGATTTTAGTACCCAGCCGTGGGTCACGGGTGCACGCCCGCGGCGCGCTCCCGTGACCCGGTCCGAAGCTCCAGGAATGGGACCGCGGGATTCGCGGACCCGATCGCCGCTGCAGTGTGCGGCGATCCGTCTCTGGAGCTGAAGAACGGGGAGAGCCGCGTGTAAACACGGCTTCCCCGTGCTTCACTGTGGCCGCAGCATCGATCGCGTTATCCCTGTAATAGGGGGACGCGATCGATGATGTCACACCTACAGCCACACCCCCCTACAGTTGTAAACACACACACAGGGAACACTCAAATTCACAGCGCCTCCTGTGGTTAACTCCCAAACTGCAACTGTCATTTCCACAGTAAACAATGCAATTTAAATGCATTTTTTGCTGTGAAAATGACAATTGTCCCAAAAGTGTGTCAAAAAAAAATGTGCGTGATCGCCGCTATTAGTAGTAAAAAATAAATAAATAATAAAAATGCAATAAAACTATCTCTTATTTTGTAAACGCTATAAATTTTGCGAAAACCAACCGATAAACGCTTATTGCGATTTTTTTTTTTACCAAAAATATGTAGAAGAATACGTATCGGCCTAAACTGAGGAAAAAAAATGTTTTTTTATATATTTTTGGGGATATTTATTATAGCAAAAAGTAAAAAATATTGCATTTTTTTTTAAATTGTCGCTCTATTTTTGTTTATAGCGCAAAAAATAAAAAACGCAGAGGTGATCAAATACCACCAAAAGAAAGCTCTATTTGTGGGGAAAAAAGGACGCCAATTTTGTTTGGGAGCCACGTCGCACGACCGCGCAATTGTCATGTTAAAACGACGCAGTGCCGAATCGCAAAAAGGGGCAAGGTCCTTTACCTGCATTTTGGTCCGGGTCTTAAGTGGTTAAAAGCATCCCCCAAGCATATGCTTTAATGGATTGTTGTTTTTACCATTTTGCTTTCTTAGTTACATTGACAGGACTTTTTCCCTATTGTACAGTGTTTAAAAATGTTTTTTGCTTTGTTAAATGTCTCCCATGGCAGTGCCCAATGCCCCTTTTTGCCAATAGCTTGCTTCTTTGGTTTGTAAATGCCCAGAACTTAGTATGAAAATGTTCCCCACAGACGTCTATAAGGTTTGCTGGTTAGTTTGGGTTTTGCAGATTTCAAGTAAGATTCAATGAACTCTGGAAAATTGAACCCCCTAGTGCTTAGTGTGCCCAGTTTTGTGGCTGCTGTGTTCGAGAGGAAGCTACTGGATTGGCATGCCGAGACCCATCCAGTGACTTTTAGCTACAGTTGTAGAAGCCCCCTAAAGTTTTGGGTATTTTACCTTCTTTGTCTACCTCTCTCAGGGCCGATCCTACCTGGGGTGCAAAGGGTGCAGTGCACCCAGGCGCCACAGAGGTGGGGGCGCTGAAGCGCCAGAGTGCCTGTCTCAAATCACTCTCTTTGTTTGTGTAGAGCGGCGCCGGCGGCTCTCCCCGCTGCCACCCAGCCGCTGCTGTGTTTGTCGGACTGTGTTTGTCCCCCTTCCTCCTCCTGTTAGAGAGTGGAGTGAAGAGTCCGGAGATTGGAGCGTCTGTCTCTGTGTGGAGAGACGCTAGCTGCTCAGTGACGTCGCTGAGTGGGCAGTCCATCATGCCTGGCACATATTCTGCTCCTCTCTGTGTGTGTGTCATAAAAAAAACTCCTGTCTGCGGCGATCTGTGATCCACCCGGGCGGCGCGGCTGCACACTGTCCCCTCCTCTGCAGCTGCCGCCCGGGTGGATCACAGATCGCCGCAGACAGGAGTCCTCTTATGACACAGAGAGGAGCAGTGTCAGGCATGATGGACCGTGTGTTTTTATTTGCTGTAATTGCCGAGGGTTTGTCCTGAGGGGAGGGGTCTGTAGTAATGTAGGGGGCATTTTTTTCCTGGGTGGAGTCTGTACTAATGGGGGGGGGGGGTTTGTCCATGGGGTCTGCACTAATGAGGGGGGGTTGTCCTGGGGGGTCTGTACTAATGGGGGGGGGGTTTGTCCTGGGGGTCTGTACTAATGGGGGGGTTTGTCCTGGATGGGTCTGCACTAATGGGGTGGTTTGTCCTGGGGGAGTCTGTACTAATGGGGGGGGTTTGTCCTGGGGGGTCTGCACTAATGGGGTGATTTGTCCTGAGGGGGATCTGTACTAATGGGGGGGAGTCTGTACTAATGGGGGGGCTTATCCTGGGGGGTCGGTACTAAGGGGGGTTTGTCCTGGGGGGTCTGTACTAATGGGGGGTTTGTTCTGGGGGGTCTGCACTAATGGGGTGGTTTGTCATGGGGGGTCTTTACTAATGGGGGGGCTTGTCCTGGGGTATGCAATAATGGGGGGGGGGGTTATCCTGGGGGGTCGGTACTAATAGGGGTGTTTGTCCTGGAGGTCTGTAATAATGTGGGGTTTGTTCTGGGGGGTTCTGCACTAATGGGGGGGTTTGTTCTGGGGTCTGTTCTAATGAGGAGTTTGTCCTGGTTGGGTCTGTACTAATGGAGGGGTGGTTTGTCCTGGGGGTCTGTACTAATGGAGGGGGGTTGTCCGGGGGGGGTCTGCACTACTGGGGGGGTAGTTTGTCTTGAGGGAGGTCTGTACTAATGGAGGGGGGGTTGTCCTGGGGGAGTCTATACTAATGGGGGGGTTTGTCCTGGGGGAGTCTATACTAATGGGGGGGGGGGTTGTCCTGGGGGAGTCTATACTAATGGGGGGGTTTGTCCTGGGGAGTCTGTACTAATAGGGGGGTTTGTCCTTGGGGAGCCTGTACTAATGGGGAGTTTGTACTAATGGAGGGGGATTGGTTTGACCTAGAGGTCTGTACTAATGGGGGGGGGGGGGGTGGTTGTTCTGGGGCGGTCTTTAATACTGGAAGTGGGTCTGTACTAATTGGGGGGTGTTTTGTCCTGGGGGTCTGTACTAATGGAGGGGGTGGTTTGTCCTAGGGGGGTCTGTACTAATAGAGGAGGGTCTGTACTAATGGAGGGGGTCTGTACTAATTGAGGGGGATAGTTTGTCCTGGGGGGTCTGTACTAATGGGGGGTGGTTTGTCCTGGGGGGGTCTGTACTGAGGGAGGGGGTTTATACTTAGTTAGGAGTCTGCACTGACAGAGGGGGTCTATACTTAGTGGAGGGGGTCTGTACTGAGGGGCAACTATAGGTGGAGGAAGGGGGTGACACCATGTTTTACCTCAACGGGTGACAACAACCCTAGTGACGCGACTGCAGCTGCGGGCTCTTCATTCCTTCTTCCACTCCCTCTCCTCCTTCTCTTTGCGCGCAATGCTGTACTAGTGAGCGGCGCTTGCCAGCACAGCCACCCTTTATGTTTTTTTACTGCCTTTATATTGGCCAGGGAAGGAATAGAATAGAAAAAGGAGCAGAGAAGAGGATTGTGGGACTTGTAGTTTGAGGACTGGCAACCCCACTGTAACAAAGAAGCTGCAGCCCACATGGCATGTTCAGCACAATGGGGGAGAGAGAGAGAGAGCCAGGACCCCAGGAAAGCTTTCAGGGAAGTGCACCAAGGACTCCAGAGGGAGAGGACAGTGCTGAGAGAACACCATCAGAGAGAGAACCCCGCTGCCGTGCGCCACCAGAGGGAAAGCCACACAGCCGAGTGCCATCCCTGGCGGAGAAAGGAATGGAGTCATTGCCAGAATACAGATCTGGGCTCTACCCAGCGGAGTATCCATGGGCAATTCAGAGTAAGCTGACTCCTGATCAGAGGAACCGTTGTTGCTGTATCGCTGGGTCAGGTGAGAGCCGATCGGCCATTATCTACTAATGCCAATAGGAACTGCAGTCTCTGACCATCTCCTGTATTATATCTGCAGTCTCTGACTGTCTCCTGTATTATTTCTCCAGTCCCTGACCGTCTCCTGTAATATGTCTGCAGTCTCTGACCATCTCCTGTATTATATCTCCAGTCACTGACTGTCTCCTGTAATATGTCTACACTCTCTGATCCTCTCCTGTACTATGATTGCAGTCTCTGACCATCTCTTGTATCATGTCTACAGTCTCTGACCATCTCCTGTACTATGTTTTGGGGCACTTTCTAACAGTATCAGAGAGGTTCCCCTCCAAGTCTCATTAGTGTACGCTCTTCCAGTATTTTCTTTATTGTTAAAAGATCATGGGAGGATCCCAGGGCAACAAATACTTCTTAGAGGAGCATCTCTGTGTTTGAGTCATTGCCATAGAAACATTTGTAAAGGGGAGGAGTTGGTAAGATGACCACGCCCCCTTTGTGGGGGTGCCAGAAATATTTCTGCACCCAGGCGCCTGTCACCCTAGGATCGGCCCTGACCTCTCTTAAAGCACTGAAGCTACATTCAAGAGTGAACCTACTTTCCCTCACGGATTTAATCTTGTGAACTAGGAGTTTCCTAAGGGGAGTCCCTTTTTGATCTACAAGAATCCTTTAGGTTGAGGCACAAAAGCACTAAGAATATCAGGATAGTAACTGTAAACTCCCACTTCGCTCAGGATCCCCTGTTCCCTAGGTGCTGTAGTTAGGGTTGCCACCCGTACGGGATTCCTCCGGACAGTACGGGTTTTGAAAGCTGTGTCCGGGAATCAGTCCGCCTGAGACCCGGACACAGTGCTTTATTACTGTGTAGAGTTCCGTGCAGCCGGTGTCTCTCTCTCTCTCCCTGCCCGACGCGCTGGCCGAGTTTCTGGTGCTGTGTAAATGTGTGCGGGGGGGACACATTGCATGAGCGACTGTGTGCAGTGAGGGGGAGAGACACACCAGTGCCTTCTCCATGCAGAGACACAGCCTCGGGCTCTTCCCCTCTCCCGTCTGCAAGACGAGCATGTGACCTGTATGGACAGCACAGCGGGAGGAACAAACACAGAGCCTTCCGTGTGAGATAAGGGTCGGGACACCGACAGCTGGGTGAGTGCAGATCTGAGGGTCTTTACTTTCCTGCAGATCAGTCCACAGCTCTCCAGTGGTGGGACTTCTTCCAGGGACATGGTTGCTGATTGGAGATGACAATCTAGTTCTCCCTGCAGTCCCATCCTGGCATATTTACTATATTATCCTGTGCTCACCCAGTAGCCTTTATCTAACATCTTCTTTCTTCTGTGGATTGCTTTTATTTTTATTTTTTTGGCAATTAAAAGTCCTCTTGTCTACTGACACCGTTCACTGCCCTACTGACACCGTCCACTGCTCTACTGACACCGTCCACTGCCCTACTGACACCGTCCACTGCCCTACTGACACCGTCCACTGCCCTACTGACACCGTCCACTGCCCTACTGACACCGTCCACTGCTCTACTGACACCGTCCACTGCTCTGACACCGTCCACTGCTCTACTGACACCGTCCACTGCCCTACTGACACCGTCCACTGCTCTACTGACACCATCCACTGCCTTACTGACACCGTCCACTGCCCTACTGACATCCTCCACTGCCCTACTGACACCCTCCACTGCCCTACTGACACCGTCGACTGCTCTACTGACACCGTCGACTGCTCTACTGACACCGTCCACTGCTCTACTGACACCGTCCACTGCCCTACTGACACCGTCCACTGCCCTACTGACACCGTCCACTGCCCTACTGACACCGTCCACTGCCCTACTGACACCGTCCACTGCTCTACTGACACCGTCCACTGCCTTACTGACACCGTCCACTGCCCTACTGACACCGTCCACTGCCCTACTGACACCATCCACTGCCCTACTGACACCGTCCACTGCTCTGACACCATCCATTGCCCTACTGACACCATCCATTGCCCTACTGACACCGTCCACTGCCCTACTGACACCGTCCACTGCCCTACTGACACCGTCCACTGCCCTACTGACACCGTCCACTGCCCCACTGACACCATCCACTTCCCTACTGACACCATTAACTGCCCCACTGACTGACAGTGTCCACTTTTAAGATAAGCTAGGTTCATATTTTAACTGACATTTATTTTTATTAATCTAATCATATTTTATGGGCACCCCATGCCCCTTTAAGTCCACCGCCCTCTCCACTGTTAACACAATTTGGCCACAGCCACTGTTCACTGCAGCTCGCTATACGCGCCTCCTTACTACTCTCCTAGGGTAACTCAAAGTTGTCCAGGTCTCATATAGCATGCAATACAAAAAAAATTGCCGTGCGGCGCTAAAGTGTTCGGGTTTGGCTTGACAAAAAGGTGGCAACCCTAGCTGTAGTGTTGGAAAGCAAGGGCTGTCAACTCACCTAACCCCCTTCCTGCGAAAACACCCTTACAGCATTCCAGAAATAATAAAGAAAAAAATTAACTCCTAAGCAAATACATGTTTGTTGTCTATTAAAATACATTTGGAAGTTCTATTTCATGTATGCCCTAATTGCAAAAACATTTTAATATGGACACATTCCCAAATGTTCTGCCTTGCTGTGATTATCTTTGTTCTGTAGCATGCTGCATGATTTTAGTGACCCCTTGTTTAAAACTAGCAGCATGACATCCTGTTTTTGCTGTTTGACCTTGGCTTGTGCCAGGCCAAGATCCAAGTTTTGATGATGTACTGTTCATGTTTATGTGTGTTCCTGGCAAATCTTTGCCGAGTTTATTTCTTTTTTTCTATGCTCAGAAGAAAATCAACATGGTAGCAGATTCCTTCTGCATTCTTCCCATTCTGAAGCAGGCATTCTTTAACCAGTAGAGTACCAGCCAGTGATACCCCTTCATTGCCAGGTAATTTAGAAATTTATGGTGGTGTAATACTTTGACTAACACATGCTCCATCATACAACACTGTACCCAAATAATTTTATATAATTTTTTGAGCCAGACTTAAAACAAAAATGTCAAGGCAGTATAAACACCCCCAAAATTACCTATTTTTGAAAAATAGACACCACAGGGTGATCTAATTTGTTTTCTTTCCCTCATGGCAGCCCATAAAAGGTCATGTAGGTAGATGAGGGGAGGGAAAGAGGAGCAGGGCCAGCACAAAGAGTAATTAGACACTTCCAAAATAGTAGAGGTCTATGACGTGCAAAGAGGAAGGGGGACTGTGCTGGGGAATTGCCTCTTCCTGGATTTGTTTTTCTACCAAGTCCATGTAAGGCACATTGTAAGTGAATAAAAAAACATTTATGGAAAGGAAAAACACTGCAAGTAAAAAAAGATAATATAATGAAAAAAAATGACAAAGAAAGCAAACCCTATACAAACAAATTATATGTACAGCAAAATGCACATCATTATGACACATAGGTATACGGCATATCTATTGCATTTAGAATAACTTAACATTTTAGTGAATGTCTCTTTAAAGTTTTTCATTGCTTTAATTTTCTACAAAAATTTAGTTTTAAATTCACAGTACCACTGTTTGCTATTTATTAATGTCATGCATGTTTAGCTTTTTTAATCTTTTTTTTTATATATATATTTTTTCTTTAGCAGGAATTTTAATGATGTTAATGTGTTTTATGCTTTTCTAATGATTTTACTGTAATTTCATGGAAAATATGTCAAATGACAGACATTTGTGCACCAAGCATGGGAAGTACAACATCAAAAGAAGCGCCTTTGAACTGTGTAGGTTATTAATTTGTATAAGGTTTGTTTGATCAGTACAATACAAGGTAATACAAGGAGCTCATTGTACTTCCTTGCACCAATTTAGCATGGTTGAATAAAAAGACACACTTGATTGCATGCTTTAGATTTACACAAATGCATATACAGTACATATACAAAAAAAAAGAACCTGATAATTAAACATACAAGGAAGACCCACTAAAGTCTTAGGGCTCATCGCTTTCTCAAAGCAAGTCTGTCTTGCATGTATATGTGACACTATTGCCGCGTATACACGGTTGGAATTTCTGACAACAAATATGTGAGCTTGTTGTCAGAAAATCCGACCGTGTGTATGCTCCATTGGACATTGAGCTGGTTCTCGAATTTTCCGACAACAAAAGTTGTTGTCGGAAATTCCGACCGTGTGTACACAATTTAACACACAAAAATTCTACCCATGCTCAAAATCAATTTGGCGCATGCTTGGAATCATTGAACTCGGCCCGTCGTAGTGTTGTACATCACCGCGTTCTTGACGTTCGCAATTTTTGACAACATTTGTGTGACCGTGTGTATGCAAGACGAGGTTGAGTGAACAATCCGTCGGAAAAAAATCCACGGTTTTGATGTCGGGATGTCCGATCGTGTGTACGCGGCATAAGGCTGTTTTTACACTGAGGAGCTTTGCAGGTGCTATAGCGCTAAAAATAGCACCTGCAAAGTGCCTTAAAAGTCCCTCTCCTTTCACACCGGAGCAGTGTGCTGGCAGGATGGTATAAAAAGTCCGTCTAGCCGCATCTTTGCAGTGCTGTAGGAGCGGTGTATAAACTGCTCCTGAAGTGCCCGTTTACATTAAAATCAATGGGCAGTGCCGCCAAACCACTAGCAAAGCGCAGCTGCAGAGGTATTTGTGGCTGGTTTTAACCCCCCAACATCATACTGTTCCCCCATGTGCCCCCAATTTAAACGATCAGTACGGCAATTACAGATTCTCTGAGGGCATCGCTATGCAATTGCCGTGCTCCCTGTCCTGTTGTGTAATGTGTATACTTTGCTGTCCGGGTCTCCTGATTGTAATGATGACAGAAGGCAGAACCAGCTCCTGAACGCATCCAGACTGCGTTTCTATGGTGTGAACTGGCCCTAAGGCTGAGGACTGCTCAACCATTCACAGGTAGCTTTGTATTTTCTCAATAATTACAAGACTTCGTCTGATCAGTGGCGGTGCATCCATAAGTGGTGCATGGGCGCCGCCCCTCTCTCCTGCCACCCCTCTATTACCAATAGATAGATTCATGCATTTCATGAATGAATATTGCATGGGTATTTTTTTGAAGCACCTGATTAGAGCTGTAGGCTCTAAGGCCGCGTACACACGATCGTTCCAAACCGATGAAAATGGACTTAATGAAAAAGTGCAAGTATGGCCTCACTTAGGAATAATTAATAGGGTAATAGAGTACCATCATCCAAATATTGATGAGAAAAAAGGGAGGGGGGAGGGGTTTGTGAATGGGGGAATAGTTGCTGAAGCTAGACCCAACACATACCCGCCCAGTTGAGGTGTGGACTATCTCGGTACAAAATAGGTCAGGGTAAACAATGAGATAAATAAAAAATGAATTTATTAGGTAAAAATGTTGCATTAAAAACAATAGTGTACATCAGAAGATTGGTCGATTCTCTACTAGTTTCGCGGGATGTCCGCTTCTTCAGGAGAACCAATCTGGAGGACAATAATGCAATGAAAAGTAATATAAAATACAGGTAATACAGTTCAGCAGTGAGTTAAAAATTGAATAGACTTAGAGGTTTTACCCAAAGTGTAACGAAGCAGGCGCGGAGCCAAGTCTGCCCAATAGGTGATCCCCCTGCAGCGGACGTGGGGGATGGTATGTAGATCTCTGAAAAAGTCCAGTTTCATGGGTCCAAACCGACCGTGTGTACGGCCATCGGTCCGTTGTCCGTCGGCCAAAGTTTTAAAACTTGCTTTAAAATCAGACCGATGGACGCCTGACCATCGGTCCAAACCGATGGTTAGTACGCAAAAGCATCCGTCCAAAAACCCACGCATGCTCAGAATCAAGTCGACGCATGCTTGGAAGCATTGAACTTAATTTTTTTCAGCACAACATTGTATTTTACGTCACCGCGTACTGAAACGATCAGTTTTTGAACTGATGGTGTGTACGCACATCAGACCATCAGTCTGTGAATCGATGAAAAGGTTCGTCGGACCATTCTCATCGGGTTGGACCGATCGTGTGTACGCGGCCTAATAGGTGTCAAAGAAGGTGAACAGCGAGCGCCATGCTGGTCGCTCACAGTTCACTCAGCTGTGTATTAGGAAAGCAAATGAATATTTGCTTTTCTAACACTGAACCGCCTCTTCGCCAATCAGGTGCTCGGGTCTGTTACCTGTCACCTGATTGGCTGAAACGACAGGCGTCCAATCATAGCAGAGGATGGGAAGAGAGGCTGGGAGAAGACATCGAGGAGCATGGAGGACACCGCCGCGACCCACTGCCCACCGAGACAGGGTAAGGGGCGAGCGGGGGGTGCACACTGGCAGCATTTGATGGACAGAGGCTCATTACGGACGGTATTAACCCTTCATCGTCCGCTAGCGGGTTTTAATACCGCACCGCTAGGGGCCGATTCCCGCGCAATCCCGGTGGTATATCGGCGCTATACCGCCACCGCGGCTCCCGCCCCAGTGTAAAAGGGGCCTTACACTATCCAAGGAGACTGTGACGATCATCTGAAGTGTAGAAGCCACCAGTCTGGGATCAGATTATTTACAATAACATCTATATTTTAACTCCTTTTTCCCTGTCCAGACATCCCTTTAAAAGGTTATGAATGCCTGGGGATGCAGGAAAGACCGGTGATCATGTGACCACTCTCACAGTGATCACATGATCTGGGACTGGTCCTTTTGGCTATCAATCATTAGTAAGGACAGACAGATCAGTCTCTATGCTGGGAGAGTGCAGTGAGTGCCGTCTCAGTACAGAAACCTTGACAGCCTAGTAAAGCATATTTGCAGTGTGTAAGCATTAAAGCTCACAATTTTGCCTCTGCATGTATGTGTTATGTGGGCAACATAAGGTTATTATAGCAATACCCATAAGATAACCTCACGGGTACAGGGCTATTTTTCCACTTTCCTCAACTATCCTAGACAATTCTGAGATTGCCAAATGCTGGATCCTTCTGCCTTACTATAAGTTTGCTTTGCCTGTTTGTTGGATCACTGGCTGTCACTGACAGTAGTGGAAGCCAATGGCTCCCGCTTCTGTCTTAGCCAGAGTCCCTGGAGAGCCAAGGCTCTCATGCACATCACTGGATCGCGATGGGGCTAAGTATTAGGGGGGGGGGGGGTGGAGGCTTCTGCACAGAGAATGTTTTTGACCTTCACGCATAGAATACACAAAGGTAAAAAACCTGAGCCTTTTCAACTACTTCAATGTTGGTCTGCTTTGTGAGGGAGACAGTCACTCTTTAACTACTTGCGGACCAGCCGCCACAGTTATACGGCGGCAGGTCGGCTCGGCTGCACGAGATCACGTAGCTATACGTCATCTCGCGTTTCAGCCAATAGGGGTGGGCCACGCGTGCCCGGCAGGCACGATCACCGCCGGGCACCCGCGAACGCTCGTTACACACAGCTCCTGGTCCTGTCAGGGGGAGAAATGACTGATCGTCTGTTCATACAATGTATGAACAGCGATCAGTCATTTCCCCTAGTCAGTCCCACCCCCCTTCAGTTAGAACACACACAGGGAAGATACTTAACCCCTTACTCGCCCCCTAGTGTTAACCCCTTCCCTGCCAGTAGCATTTTTATAGTAATCAATGCATTTTTATAGCACTGATCGCTATAAAAATGCCGATGTCCCAAAAATGTGTCAAAAGTGTCCAAAGTGTCTGCCATAAGGTTGCAGTAAATCGCTGATCGCCGCCATTACTAGTAAAAAAACATATTTAAAAAAAAAATGCCATAAAACGATCCCCTATTTTGTAAACGCTATAACTTTTGTGCAAACCAATCAATAAATGCTTATTGCGATTTTTTTTAACGAAAATATGTAGAAGAATACGTATCGACCAAAACTAAGGAACAAAATAGTATATATATTTTTGTTTATAGCGCAAAAAATTAAAAACGCAGAGGTGATCAAATACCACCAAAAAATCGCTCTATTTGTGGGGAAAAAAGAGCGCCAATTTTGTTTGGGAACCACGTCGCACGACCGCGCAATTGTCAGTTAAAGCGACGCAGTGCCGAATCGCAAAAAGGGGCCTGGTCATTGACCAGCAATATGGTCTGGGGCTGAAGTGGTTAATATAGCTTTTTTCATGCAATATGCATTACTTTATTCCAGCTGTATTATTTTGTCTCTTGCTATATCCTTTTTTTCTGATATGACAAGACATTTAATATCTTCCACGTCAAGAATTCAAATTTAGTCTTTCTAATAATAGCTCTTTAACTTTTTAATTCAAAGAAATGCAACTAATTCTTTATCATACCTTTTCTCATGTTTTGTTTACTCATTAGAATATGTGTGCCCAGTTCTATTTTCGGACATCATCTATAATCACAAAGGTGGATGATGCTTTCCTTTAAGGAATGTGATTTACTTAAGTTATTGGTAGCGTATAGGTACAAATTTGTCTGTGTGAAAAACGAGTAGCCCTGTAACTAAGTTATATTGCCATTTCTTAATTTGTCCGACTTTGTTTTTGCCTGATTTGCATAGCGTAATAAATCACCTGACACCCATAAAAATGCAGAAGCTTCACTGCATATGTCCACCTCAGGTTCGTCACATCATGCGTGGTATATTTTGTGTAATATATGGGAATAATATTATTGTAATTGGGAAAATATAGTAGGGTAAATGAGTCACAGGTAATATGCCTAAGGCCGGAGCTATGAAAAGCAGGATCATTTGGAATTGAAAAAGGAATGCTGTTTTTTTACCTCTTATTTCTACTTTCTGTAATTTTCTACTTCTACTGAGTTGAGCTAGTGGCAGTATAAAGACAAGATGAATTGTGATTTTTTTTTTTTAACCTAGGGACCTCTGCATTAGAAATAATATCTAATTATGATTTGATGCAAAAGGAGCGCTTTGTAAGTTGATAGTTCCACCATGTAGAAAACATTTGTATTCTGCTGTTTTACTGTAATATCAGCCAATCAAATGACTAGAACTCTAGACAGATATTGTATAGAGTTCGGACAAACCTCTGATAATAGTCTGGTTCCAGTCACTAGGGTCTTTTACCCTGTACTGCAGTTCTCAAATTGGAGAGAAGGTTTGGAGGTGGAGGAAACCCAAAAAGAACAAAATGAAGGAGAGATATAGTGATCCAGCAGTAGGTCCTATGAGAGCAGCCACTAATAATCAATACTGTTAAACAGTCACAGTGTTTCCTTCCTCCTAATTCTGACTTCTGTCCATCTGTAAGCAGGCAAACATTCCCTGGGCAAAGATACCTGTTTCAGCCCTGGTTCACACTGGGCTGCAGGAGTGAAATTGTGCGATTTCAGCTGAATTCGCGCAATTTCACTCCCTCTGGCAGTCCCGATTTCTGCGAGATTTAGGAGACATCTGTGCAGGGTTCTGCACAGATGTCAATGTAAATTTCGTCCTGAAATCGCAAAAGGTAGTACAGGAACTACTTTTTTAAATCAGTTCAGCGCCGCAGATGCGGCGTCTCACCGATTAGGACGGTGTCATTGCCGGAAATTGCCGCCGATTTGAGATGCAATTTCACATGTGAAATCGCATCTCAAATCAAACTAAATCGTACCCAGTGTGAACCTGGGCTCAAGGCCCAGATGGCAGTTTCTACCCAGCTTCACTGCAACCCTTTTCAGGCAAGAGCATCTCTGTTCAACCTAGCTCCCTATAGGCAGCCATGCCAACAAGTGGCTTGGTATCCAGGGCCCTCGGCATATGGGCAAATAGCCCTTTCACCAGTCCCCGGGATTCTGTAGTGACATCACTCTAGAAGGGGGGCACCCTTGGTCTCTTACCGAAAGCCTGCACTGAACAGCGGTGGGAAGCAGAGGGTGAGTGGATACTCCAGCCTCCATACTGCAGCAGTGCAGATACTATAATGTGGGTGGTGCTGCGTTGCCCCCCTAGGTGTCCTCACTTCCAGTGTCAGGCTCAGATCTCCACTGATATGGTCTTCCACTGACAGTGCTCTCTCTCTAATTCTCTCAGTGCTAAGAGGAGTAGCTTTCCCAGGCAGTTAAAAAAAATCATCTCTCCACTCCTCCTACTGCACAATGACTATTGGGATCTGTATTGTAAGGAGCCGATTAATCCAATTATATGCCTCCTATCTCAAATTACAACTCCCAGGATTCTCAATGCTCTGCATAGAAGTCTATGGACTTGCTTGGCTTTAGCTCTTCTCCCGCTGGCCAGAAGAGAATGGTGTAGCAGGGAGGCTTAAAGCGGAGGTCCACCCAAATTTTATTTTTTAAAAGGCAGCTGCTGACTTTTAAAAAAGGGACACTTACCTGTCCAGCACGCCTGCAATGTCGGTAGCCGAGCAATCACTCGTCTCTTGGCTTCCCACACTGCCATTCTCGGTGAGGGAATCAGGAAGTGAAGCGTTGCGGCTTCACTGCCCGGTTCCCTACTGCGCATGCAGGAGTTGCACAGCCCGTCCTCACTGGTCCCCACTCTCTCATGGGAACAGTGTGTTTCCCAGGAGACAGCAGGGGGGGGGGAGCGGGAGAGAGGCGTGACCAGTGGTGGCTGGTGCTCAACATTTTTGGGGGGGCGCAAACAAATGAAAAAAAAACACAATTGCAGCCTCACTGTGCCATGCCATCAATTATCACCACTGTGCCATGCCAAACGCAGCCACTGTGCCATGCCATCAATTGTTGCCACTGTGCCCACATCAATTGTTGCCACTGTGCCCACATCAATTGTCCCCACTGTGCCCACATCAATTGTCCCCACTGTGCCCACATAAATTGTCCCCACTGTGCCCACATAAATTGTCCCCACTGTGCCCACATCAATTGTCCCCACTGTGCCCACATCAATTGTCCCCACTGTGCCCACCTTAATTGTTACCACTGTGCCCACATCAATTGTTGCCACTGTGCCCACATCAATTGTCCCCACTGTGCCCACATCAATTGTCCCCCACTGGTGCCCACATCAATTGTCCCCCACTGGTGCCCACATCAATTGTCCCCACTGTGCCCTGTAAAATGCTGCCAGGTCAGATTGCCCCCCTCCGCCTGGCACTTACCTTTCTGGGGTTTGCCACCCTCCTTCCACTGTTCCTCGATTTCTTCTGCCGCCCTCGATGACGCTCCAGCCAATCAGGTTACGGATAAACAGAATCACTGAAACCTGATTGGCTGAGACGGCCGTCAGTCTTATCCAAGGGACGTAGCCTACTACGTTCCAAGATAAGACATCCGGGAGCTGAAGAGCTGTATTGGGAAAGCCTATCAGAGCCGCTGGCTCTGACAGGCACTTCCCCACAGCCAACCAGCTGTCCTTAGTCAGATAATCGGTGCCCTATGTCCAGTTATTTGACTAGGCTGGCCACAATAACATACACTTAGGCAATGCGTGAGTGTATGTTATTTGCGCGGCGCTGCAGAACGAATGTTTAAAAGCCTTAAAGGGCCCGTTTTTTTTAATGAATACAGGAGGGGGGGGCGGCACCCGGGCGCCCCCTATGGACGGGCCGCCACTGGGCGTGACTCCCACGGGAGTCTATGCCCGGAAGTGGGTGAAAATACCTGAAAGGTGCTAAATGTGACACCAGGGTTCCGAAAAGCAGAAGTTCCATTTTTGGGTGAAACTCTGCTTTAAGTAGAGGGAAAGAAGAATAAAAGGCATTGGGGGAGATTTACAAAAACTGGTGCACTCAGAATCTGGTGCAGCTGTGCATAGTAACCAGCTTTGGTTTGTGCTTCTTGGTTTGGTATTTTTGAGCCTGGTCATTATGGAAACAATTTTTATATTTTCCATATATATATATATATATATATATATATACTTAATCGCATATTGCTAATCGCATCTCATTTAAAGTCCCAACCCTCCATTTTTTACACCCTTACAGGGATGGAGGCCTGTGGTGGTGCATACCACATGCCTCATACAAAGTCCCAACCCCTCTTTATTTTTCTAATAGTAACCAGCTTCTAACTTCAGCTTGTTCAATTAAGCTTTGACAATAAAACCTGGAAGCTGAATGGTTTCTATGAGTTGAGTTGAGCGGTATCTTAATATAGCACGGTCTTACCCCGAAGGGTCCCGAACCACAGTGCTGCACCAGATTCTGTGCGCACCCATTTTAGTAAATCTTCATATTGCTGTAGTCCAGCACTTGGCTACAATACATTTTTTCTTTTCTCAGTTTTCTGTTTCAGAAATTTATATTTATTTTATTAGTGTATTTCTATCATTAATACAATTTTTCTTTTTCTGATGTTATAATGTGGTATTTTCCATAGATTATCACATACACAGCATATTGAGTTATAGAAAATTGTGTCATATGATGCCTAGAGCTAATTTTATAATATCAATTTTATTGTACATGTTGTACTGCCCAATAAAATGCATGCAACACATGACTTCAATACGGCTATAGTGAAACAGTATATATACTTACGAGTTTTATGTGATTATTTGGATGTGTTCTGCTTTTTATTGGGTTGCTTATAGCTCAATTTTCTACTTTTACTTTGCCATTATGATTTTTTATAAGACTTAGCAAAACTAAAATTGGGGAAAACACAGAAAATTGAAGCTTTACTTGGCTGATAGCAAGTGCATTGTTGTATTATTGCAAGGCTCATGGGATGCTTTTACCAAACAATTCCATAAGGTAATATGGCAATATGCTTTCAAGATATGTCTCTACGGAGAGCCTTTGTTCAAACATCTGTTCTTTTGTCCATTTTTCGTGCAGTGTTCCCTTGTGCTTTCAAGAAAATGAAGAACAAGAAAAAAAAAACCTTGATGTTGACAGAAAAGCACAATTTGTCAGAATCTGATGTATGTGCAATCGTTTTACAAGATTTTAGTCATTACACAGATTATTTAATAATCTTCCAATATTATACTGTAATTAATATGTGGACAAATTACTGTATTTTTGTTTGAAATATGGTGGAGAGTTTAGAGATCGATACTTGAAGGCCTAAATTAAACCAGTACTGAGAGAACATCTGTTGACCACTCTTCTAAAAATGCTAACTTCCTGGCTGTCACATTATTACAATGGCTTTAATACTTGTTAAGACTAGTACACATGGGCTTAATGTCAGGCGGCATTGCCAGGGCATGATTAAAAAAGGTCTGCTGATCGGTTCTCAATTGTTCCCGGAGTGTTCTGACGGGGGGCCATCCCCCTATCAGACCACAGTAGCACATCAGGGGAAAGAGCTGTACTAACATTGCATGGTTAGTACAGCGGTTCCTCTTGAGCTATCAGTATTTTTTTTGTTCAGCCCTGCTGGGTTGAACAAAAAAAACTGTGTATTAGGCTTTAACTGGATTGTTAAGGCAGTGCCAGCCCCACTGCTAGTATAACCTGTAGCATACAGTGTATGTATCTTTCTAAAATTCTTCTTTTAAATACCTTATTCGTTCTCCCCGATCAGTGGTCACGTAACCGATGTCGCTCTTTTCCACCAATGTATACACTAGGGAGGGGCCGAGCTCTCCCTCTGACATCTGCTGGGCGGTCACATGACCTCCCTCTGTAGTGTATACATCAGAGGAATAGAGCGATGGGCAGTCATGTGACCACTGATCGGGGAGAAGGAATCATTTATTTAGAAGAAGAATTCTGAAAAAAGGCATACAGTATATACTACATGTTGTACTATCAGTGCTTGTGTGCAGTATTGTATGCACTGCATGAAGTGGGGCCACAAGGGGAGGATAGGGGAGGGGAGGGGCGGGTCACACACAGACTAGTTGACAGACAGGGAGGGAGGGGGAGGGGGTCACTGGAGACAGCAGAGAGCAGAGCTGCAGATGACTGAGGCACATAAACGGACCACGGTGTCAGGGCTCAGCAGCCATGATAAATCCTGGTCAGTTTATTGTTTATTGTTTATTGCTTGTATAGCATAGAATCACCCGAAGGTATCGAAACACTTCCAGACCTTAACAATTCACAACGAGACCGGGTGTTACAGGCATAAATTAACATAGTAACAATAGATAATATGTACCACGATTAAAATCACTTAATATAACAACAATATAGAACCAAAAAACGAATACGATACAATATAAAACCATAAGAATCACATAAAACCAACGGAGAGACAACACACAATTCCCCATAAAACAAATTCAGCAGTACTACCCTCCAAAATGCCCTAACCTCAATACTCCTATCATTCTGCCTCTGCCCACAGGCAGGTTTTAAGATCCCTCCTAAATGTAAGTAATTCCGGACTCTGCCTAAGACTTAGGGGAAGTAAATTCCATTTTCTCGGGCCGAGCACAGAAAAAACCCGGCCCCCCCATTTTTTCAGCCGACTCTTTGGCTGTTCAAGGCGGAATTGGCAGCTCCATCTAAGGGAGCGGCCAGTCACATGTCTATTCAATTTGGCACAGAGATAGGCGGGTCCTAGCCCGTGAAACGCTTTAAAAACAAGTGTTAACATTTTAAAACGCACCCTCTGACCAACTGGCAGCCAATGCAGGGCAGCCTGATGTCTCGAGGTGGGGCAGTGGCCTCTGAGGTTTAATGCAAGCCTTACCACCTGGTTCTGGACCTTTTGAAGTCTCCCAATCTGGACTTGGGGCAGTCCAGCCAGGAGACCATTACAATAGTCCAGATGCGGAAGGACCAGAGCGCGCACCACCGAAATCCTTTCCAGATCCGATAGAAAAGGCAGAATGCGGTAAAGAAGCCGCATCTTAAAATGGCAGGTCTTGACAACCTGACCGACATAGGGGATTAACGTCAAGGGGGAGGGCAGAACCAGGCCGGATCAACCAGATATTTCAGGTGTTACAGGGGGCCTAATTACACAACACAAGCACTGTTCTGTTATTACTGCTTTACAGGAACAGGACCTTTTTTGTTTTGTTTTTTTAGGTTACCAAACGCTTAAGGCCACTGTCTCAAAATAACTATGCAGACTAAAAGTTCAGAAACACCTTCACTGGCTACATAATTGTTCTAGATCATTGTTTCATAAATAGCAATTTTTTTCCAAAGTAGGTGAGCGGTGGCAACACACATTTTTTTAGGCCCCATTCACAACGTTTTGTAGCTTGAAGCTCCAAAATGCTCAACAGATCAATTCCCATCTATTTTAATGGCCCCAGTTCACATATGAGTGTTTTGTTGCCTGTAGAGAAAGACCCGTTGCTCAAAAAAGTGCATTAGCTACTTTTCAAGTAGATTGGAGCATTTTTGGCTCCACAGACTTCAATGAGAATGTCGAAATAAGTGTGTCACACAAGCATTTTCATGTGTTTTATGAGCATTTTGTTGTGTGTTTTCCAGCCAAACAGTGGGTCTCAACATCTAATCCTCCACCCCCTTTTCTATCCCTAGTGCTTTCTATTGCCTAAAATAAAATAAAAACACCTGAAGCTTGAATGCACATGTAAAATGCTTGTAATACACTTCTGAAACACTTGTATACACTTGCAAGATTGCTCAAAAACTCTCAAATAAAAGCATATGAAAATCGTTGTTCTCAGGTATGAATTAACCAGATGCCGACCGCCCGCCGTCATATTACTGCGGGACGGTGGCTCTGCTGGGCGAGAGCCCGTAGCTATACGTCCCCTAGTGAGTCCACCCCCCTATACAGTTAGAACACACCCAGGAACACACTTAACTCCTTCCCTGCCCCCTAGTGTTAACCCCTTCACTGCCAATGGCATTTTTATAGTAATCCAATGCATTTTTATAGCACTGATCGCTATAAAAATGCCAATGGTCCCAAAAATGTGTCAAAAGTGTCCGAAGTGCCAGCCATAATGTCGCAGTACTGAAAAAAAACGCTGATCGCCGCCATTACTAGTAAAAAAAAATATATAAATAAAAATGCCATAAAACTACCCCCTATTTGTAAAGGCTATAACTTTTGCGCAAACCAATCAATAAATGCTATTTATGTAGAAAAATATGTAGAAGAATATGTATCGGCTTAAACTGAGGAAAGAAAATGTTTTTTTATATATTTTTGGGGGATATTTATTACAGCAAAATGTAAAAAATATTGCTTTTTTTTTAAATTGGCACTCTATTTTTGTTTATAGCGCAAAAAATAAAAACCGCAGAGGTGATCAAATACCACCAAAAGAAAGCTCTAATTGTGGGAATTATGACCGCGCAATTGTCAGTTAAAGCGACGCAGTGCCGAATCACAAAAAGTGCTCTGGTCATTGGGCAGCAATATGGTCCGGGGGTTAAGTGGTTAAGCCTAAGGGCCCTTTCACACGGTGCGGACCGTTTTTCGGTCCACTCCGTGTGTGTCCGTCGGCTCAGCGGGGGGTCCCGCTCAGCTGTCGGTGGACAGGGCGGTCCCCGCACACTGTGCAGGGACCGCCCTGTCTCTCCTCCGCTATCCCCTATGGGGAATTGGATGGAAACGGACCGTTTGTCCGTTTGCATCCGATCCGTTCGGCCGGACGGAAGAAAAATAGGACATTCTTCCGTCCGAAAAAACGGATGCGGATCTGGCGGACATTAGCGGATGCGTCATCCGCTAACGGATCCGCTCCCATAGGGGCCCATTACAAGTCTGTTAACGGACTTGTAATTAGCGGACCGTTCGTCCGCTAGTGTGAAAGGGCCCTCTATGTAAAACTGTGTTTTGTTCAAGCAGGAAAAAGCATCAGGTTTGCTATAATACACCCTTTCCAAATTGCTCGTACCTACCAATTATTTATTTCTGCCTTGTTGATCTATTCATTTGCTGGGAGTGAAAAAATCTATCAGAACTTCTGGGTGTGGTGAATGGAGAAGCATGTGACTCGTTCACCTGTCTTGAAGAGACTCTCTTCTGTTCAGTATAAGCTTTGAAAAGAACACTTCAGAGCTTACACGAGTCTGTTTTACCTTGTTCCTGATGGCTGAACAGAGAGAAAAAAAAATACAAAAATGGAATGCAAAATTCAGATATGAAATTCTATCAATACAACTAGTAAACATATTTACGCACTTTCCTAGCAATGGAGATATTCAGTCCGGTATGTGACCCCGCAGCCTGCACAGTGCAGAACATAAAAAGAAAACTCCTAATGCATCATGAGTATTGAATGTTTTGCTTGGTTCAGTGCTCAGCTATGTTCACATAAAGGTCTTGATTTTAATACATATCTAAGGTCAAAAATATTAAATCATATGCTCATTTTTACATTGTATTTCAGTTATTTCTAATACAGTAAAACTTTGGTTTGTGAGCATAATTCATTCCAGAAACATGCTTGTAATCCAAAGCACTTGTATATGAAAGCATTTTTTTTACAGTGTATATAAGAGAAGAGAGGCACCTCTAATGCCGCGTACACACGATCCTGATTGGACACTGGCAACCCTAATTACAAGGCGAGTTCCTCCCCTATAAAACCCCTCCCATATGGAGGAAATGAAGAACCCCCCAATTGGGACTTTAAGGGCAACAACTCAAAATTATAAAAATATAATTTTATTCAATTTATACAAATATAGAAAACATTAAAACCATAACAGTGCGATGGTGCGTGAACTTCCACGAGGATAGAAGAAAGCCCAAAGCCCAAAGATTAAGAGTGACGCCTGGGGTCCAATACTGAATGTCATACTGCACAGAGAAATGTACTGTTTCCTCTAAAGTAATTCAATCCACCGCAGTTGTGGTTTACTTTCATTCACCATAGGTTGTGACATAATAAAGGAACCTTACCATGAACCCAGCGGAACTTGCTAATCACGTTGTCGCTCTCACACAAAAAGTAGATACTCTTGCTCATACTGTACAAACTCATACTGTACAAACACTACTTGCAGGACAATCTCAAAAAAGTCTAGGATGAAAGGAATCCTGGACCGCCGCACACCTTAAAAACGATGTCTTTATTCAAAAATGAAAATCAAAAAACAACCAAAATTTGCTGCAGTCAAAAAGAAGGAGTGGACAAAAGAACAAAAGCTGACATGTTTCACATCGTGCGATGCTTATTCGTAGCTTGAATAAAGTCACAGTAAAGAACCTGTACCCTCTTCCACTCATTCCCAAGCTTATTGAAAGATTGCAAGCTTCTACTGTATTCACCAAATTGGACCTTAGAGGCGCTTACAATTTGATTCGTATTAAATCCGGCGATGAATGGAAGACGGCTTTCCGCACACGATACAGACTTTTTGAATATACAGTAATGCCTTTCGGCTTTTGCAATGCTCCAGCAACTTTTCAAAGCTTCGTGAATGACATCTTCAGAGATCTCCTGGACATATGCGTAGTTGTATATTTAGATGGCTTATTTACTTAGACGATTTATCGTAACATCGCAAACATGTCAGATGGGTGCTTACAAGACTCAGAGCTCATTCCCTCTTTGCCAAACTTGAAAAATGAGTCTGTGAACAAACCACCATCTCCTTCCTTGGCTTCATCATCTCTTCAAAAGGCATACACATGGACCAATCCAAAATAGCTTGTATCCTGTGTTGGCCTACACCAGTGTTTCTCAAATAGTGGGGCGCGAGGCTCCATAAAGGGGGGCTCGTTCCGGACCGCAGTGATCGCGCCATTTAGTATCCGCTTCTGTCCCCAGCCTCCTCCGCTAGTTAGAAAAGCGGATGGCGGGAGGCGGGACATTTTTGAACTGGGGGGCGGGACCAGAGAGGTAGCAGCCTGTCATGTTGGACGGCAGGTGATTGGCTACCAGTTCACCCAAAAGTCTCCCCGCCCAGTGCTGCTGCGGCTTCACTTGACGAATGTCCCGCCTCCTGCTCTCCGCGCTGAAAAGATACAGGTAGGAGTGGAGAGGGAAGGGAGGAAAAATATATGGAAATGTTAAGGACGAGAAGTGGGGGCTGTGCTGTGGGGGGAAAAGGGGGGTTATGTGATGGGGCAAAACTGTGTGCAGGATATGTGATGGGGGTCATGTAAAGAGGGCAATACTTTGTGGGGGGGTATGTGATGGGGTCATGTAAAGGGGGCAATACTGTGTGGCGGGGGTATGTGATGGGGCAATACTGTGTAGGGGGGATATGTGATGGGGTCATGTAAAGGGGGCAATACTGTGTGGTGAAGGTGTGTGATGGGGCAATATTGTGTGGGGGGATATGTGATGGGGCAATTCTGTGTGGGGGGGATATGTGATGGGGCAATACTGTGTGGGGGGATATGTGATGGGTAATACTGTGTGGGTGGATATGTGAAGAAGGGCAATACTGTGTGTGGGGGGGATATGTGAAGAAGGGCAATACTGTGTGTGGGGGGGATATGTGAAGAAGGGCAATACTGTATGTGGGGGGATATGTGAAGAAGGGCAATACTGTGTGGGGGGATATGTGGATACAGTGTTATGCAGAGGTGTACTTATAACAATTTTATAGACAAATGATACTATTTACAGTCGCGCAGGGGGGGGGGGCGCAAAATGTTTTCTTCTTCCTAGGGGGGGGCATGACAGAAAATAATTGAGAAGCACTGGCCTACACCTACCTGCAGAAAGGCGGTTCAAAGTTTCTTGGAGTTCGCCAAAAAATTTCTCTTCAGTAGTGAAACTCCTCACTCAACTTACCAGCTCTACTGTAAGCTTTATGTGGTCAAATGATGCCCAGAAGGCATTCAAGGAATTGAAACATCGATTTACCTCTGCCCCTATTCTTCAGCTTCTTAATCCGAACTATCATTTTGCATTAGAAGTTGATGCCTCACAGAGTGCCTTGGGGGTGATACTTTCCCAATGCCCTTCTCCTGATTCACCACTCCATCCTGTAGCATTTTTTTTAAAGACCTTAAATCCAGCGGAATGTAATTACCCTATTGGTGAAAAATAATTACTTGCAATCAAATGCGCCTTAGAGAATTGGAAGGATCTGTAAATCCTATAATAATTTATACTGACCATCGTAATTTGCTACATCTCAAGTCTAACAAAACCCTTTCCTCAAGACAGGTGCGCTGGAGTCTTTTTTTTGATAGATAGATAGATTGATAGATACATTTTCTGATCACCTATAGGCCAGGTGCAAAAAACGGCAAGGTGACTCTCTTTCGAGACTTTTAGAACCTATTGAACAACTCTCTTCTCCATCTCCTCTCATTCCCTCTCACAAGATTATGGTTGCTAACCTTAACCACTTAAGACCGGACCATTATGCAGGGTAAGGACCTTGCCCCTTTTTGCGATTCGGCACTGCGTCGTTTTAACTGACAATTGCGCAGTTATGCGATGTTTCTCACAAACAAAATTGGCGTCCTTTTTTCCCACAAATAGAGCTTTCTTTTGGTGGTATTTGATCACCTCTGCGGTTTTTATTTTTTGCGCTATAAACAAAAATAGAGCGGCAATTTTGAAAAAAATGCAATATGAAGAAGGATTTTTTTACAAGCAGAACCAACTTTACATACCTCCGTCTATGATTATCCACATATTACATTTTTTACACGATGCCCCCTTAGCTGGTCATCGTGGAATAGAAAAGACCACTGATCTTATTCAACGTTACTTTTGGTGGATGACAACTACTATAAAAGAATACGTTACAACTTGTGAGGTCTTATAAGATCCAGGCATTAGAGAAGACCACCATATGGCTTATTGATGTCTTTACCTATTCCTACTAAACTGTGGGAAGCACTTTCCCTAGATTTTATCGTTGATCTACATCCATCCAACGGTCACAATACCATCATGGCAATAGTTGACATGATTACAAATGCCAAAAATGGCCCATTTTGTTCCGCTTGAAAAATGACCTTCTTCGAAAGAAACAGAGCAAACTTTACTCGACCATGTCATTAAATTACATGGGGTTCCTTCCCGCCTAGTTTCTGACAGAGGTTCCCAATTCATTTCTAAAATTCTGGAAGGCTCTATGTCAGATCCTTCAAATAGACCATAGATGCTCTAGTGCAGTGGTTCTCAACCTGGGGGTTGGGACCCCCATGGGGGTCAAATGATGATTTGCCAGGGGTCACCAAATCCTGGGCTGTTCCTGAAGCCTGCACCGCTCTGCCAACCTTTTCGTGGCTGCCCATCAGGGCTGCCCCTGGAGCCCGCAGCATGGGTGGGGAGGATACAGACTAGAGGTCAGCTGACTGGTGAGGAATGTGAAGTGGGAGGGGCTGGAGGTGTCATTTTTTCCGTACATACCACTTTAGGGCCATTTTCACCCCCGGCTTCCGGGTAGGTAATCGTGCGGAACTGGGCGTTCCTAATCACAGGCTGTGATTGACGTGCTTCCGACCGGCGCATACTGCGCATCAGGAGTTGCCGAGTTGACGTTCTGCTTCTTTCAGCAACTTTAGTCAAACATTTAGGCCAAAATTTATTCAGCCACATGTCTTTAGTAAAAAAAAAATCGCAATATCAAAAAAAACTAGCTACTTAGCGGCAACAGTGGCACTAATACTGTGATCAGAAAACCGATCGCTTAGTGACACTGGCAATAGGGGGTGAAAGGGTTAACTAGGGCGGTGATCAAGGGGTTAAACCTTTATTAGGGGAGTAGGGGGCTACCCTAAACCTAAAGGGGCCTAAGACTAACTGCCCTGCAACTTTTAACTGTCACACTGACACTAAATGCAGTGATCAATAAATATATGATCACTGCAATCAGTGACACTGTGACAGGGGGCTGGGGGGGTGATCTGAGGGGGTTAAGTGTGCCTATGTGTACAGTGTGTCAGTGTAGTGTTAGATGCAACTCACGTGTGATGTCTTCTCTCCTCTTGCCGGAACGAAAAGACCGCCGAGAGGAGAGGTGACATCACTTCCTCTGCCTGTGTTTACATTACACAGGCAGAGCGCGGGCAGAGGGGAAAGCGGATTCGCTGGGAGCGATCGCGAGAGGGCGGATAGAAACGAACAGCCGCCCCCTCATCCCAGATCGCTCCCAGAGGCTTACCGACTGCCGCATGTACCGGAGGGGGGGGGTCCTTATCGGACCCCCGACCCACTTCTAGGCAGGGACGTTCCGGTAAGTCCATTTGTCTGTACGTGCCATTCTGTGGACGTATATTTACATGCGGCGGTCGTTAAACGGTTAAATTAGTGCTTGTAGGTATGCAATAATACCTCAAGGCCTACTTTCTAAAAACATTCCTCTCTGCAGTGACAGATGATGTGATGAACCTCAAACTCTTCGCTTAAGATTAAGAGTGATGCCTGGGGTCCAATACTGAATGTCATACTGCACAGAGAAATGTACTGTTTCCTCTAAAGTAATTGAATTCACCGCCATTGTGGTTCACTTTCATTCACCATAGGTTGTGACACATTGGGGAGATGTGTGATTGAACAACATAAAGGAAAGTTTCCTAGGATCCAGTTTCTGATCCTGGATATGATTCATCCTAATTCCAGGAAGGGAGACTGGAACAAGGTGCAGCTCCAGCGGGAAACCTGCTGGATTGCGGACCTTGGGGCCACTATACC
The DNA here is from genome assembly GCA_029574335.1 of Rana kukunoris. Classification (NCBI taxonomy): domain Eukaryota; kingdom Metazoa; phylum Chordata; class Amphibia; order Anura; family Ranidae; genus Rana; species Rana kukunoris. The sequence continues at coordinate 614,018,705 of CM056049.1, read as the reverse complement.
TCCTGGATTGAATGAGCAAATAAGCTTTAGACCCTTCCTGGAAGGCTTTGTCTCAGGAGGATGTGAAAAAGAATGATTATATCTTCACATTATTGTGTTCTATTTTCTAGGTTTGTGTGTTCTGTGACAACACCATAGGTATGTGTAGTTATTGTTATTTGGGTGTGATCCAGTTATTCCCACTCTTTTATGCAATTATTTTTAATTGTGTGCTATCTAAATGTCATCATTAGTAATACAGTATATGGAAATTGTATTATTCTCTTATTCCTTATTTTGATTAGGCTCGTGCTGGGTATAGTGTGTCCCCGGGGTGGGTTTCCATCTCTCCCAACCAGGGGGCCACCTCCGATTAGGGGGTGGACCTACTTTTATGGCCTGGCGCGTACCTGTTCGGGGTCTCTGGTGGTGCGTTTTATGGGACATCCCTGTTAGTGTTGCTCACGAATATTCGCATTGCGAATATTTGTTACGAATATTGCATATTCGAGTATTCGCGAATATTCATATTTTTTCACATTTATTTTTAAAACAGATCACATCCTAGTGATCTCCATCGACATCTAAAAGCATTGCTGGTATGATTAGAGACCCTGGGCCGAGTAGCTGAGGCGATCCTTTTATGTTGCCGAATATTCGCAATGCGAATATTCGTATTACGAATATTCGCGAATGCGTTCTCTGCCCTTCTGTGTTTTGTGTATAAAAAAAAAAAAAAAAAATTAGCTTTAGTTCAGTCATATAAGTTAGGGTAAGTAGAGTTAGGGCCGGATTCAGCAAGACTTGCGCTGGAGTAAATCGATATGCGCCGCGTAACTGTAAAGATGCGCCGTTGTATCTATGTGGCCGTACCCACCAACCTAGATGCGCCAGAAAACGGGCCTTTTCTGATCGGCTTAACTTTCCCTTGCCAGAGTATCGTTAGCGCATATTTTCGCTCGTCGCATTCGTCACGTCTATTGATTTGCCATGCAAATATGCAAATAAGGAAGTTTTCCAGATTCGCGAACGTATTAGCACCGTACGCTGGCTACATGCGCCGCGTGTATGTGGAACGGCTAGCGCAAAGTTATTTCTACAAATAGCTGCTTTATCTTTACTCCAGACGGCCACAGGTCAGCAGGAGAGCAGCTACAGCAGCAGCGTTACCGACGAAACTAGCAAGCTGAACAACCACACGTGCAAGGACAACACCTCTGTGTGCCAACATGCCAGGGGCAGTCGCGGTCCTAGCACTAGTACTGGGTCCCCCGGTACGGAGGAGGCGGGCACGTGAGAGGATATACCGCATGCGCATGAGCCTCTTTGGCATGGGGGATGAGGAGGTGTATCGCCTCTTCAGATTCAGCCCTGATGCAATACTTGAACTAACCACAACCCTGCAGGGTGACATCACCAGCAAGACACACCGCTCACAAGCAGTGCAGCCACTGGTGAAGGTCCTGGCAACACTTAATTTCCTTGCAAGTGGATCATTCCAGCGTTCAAGTAGAGTGGTGGCTGGGATGTCACAATCCTCCATGAGCAGATGTGTGCACCAGGTTGTCCCTGCAATTCTCAGATGCATGTCCAACCAGTTCATCAGACCAACCACTAAGGAGCTGCGGCTGAAGGCAATGACAGCCCCCCAGTGCCACAGAGCACATATACCGCAATCGGAAGCATTGGCACTCCATCAACGTACAGGTGATAGCTGATGCCCAACGCCTCATATGGCACGTCCGTGCCAAACACCCCGGATCCAGCCATGACAGCTAAATCTACAATCAGAGCCCCATCCCAATGGAATTCGAACAGAACATGTATGGGGACAGCTGGCTGGTTGGTGAGTGACATGGGTGGCAGGCATGACTATCCCCTCCCATGATGCACACATCACAAGGGCGACATGCATGACTAACATCCTCCTGTCTTTTCCCTTACAGGTGACTTTGCATATGCACTGGGACCCCATCTCATGACTCCTTTCCGGAACCCCCAAACCAGAGGAGAAAGAAAATACAATGAAGCACACATCAAAACCCGTGCAGTGGTGGAGCAAACATTTGGGCTCCTGAAGTCCCGTTTCCACTGCCTGGATAAGTCTGGGGGGGCCTTATTGTATTCCCCTACCTTTGTGTGTCAGATCATCGGTGCATGTTGCATTCTGCACAACTTTGCCATGAGAAAAGGCCTGCAGATTGACATACATGATGACCTGACCCCCCAACCAGACAGCCCCCCCCTGCCAGAGGAGACCCATTCAGCTGATGGAAGAGCAGTCAGGAGGGTCCTCGCCGTATGCATCTTTGGACAATAAACAAAAACATTGATCACACGGACAATGCATGCATGCACACCACTGATGTCCCTAGATCACACACACCACATCCACATCGCATTGGATTAGCCCAAGTCCAACATGTAGGACTTGGAAGCAGCAACGTCAGCGTCAAGGCCCCAATGATGTCGCTGTCCATTCATACACCTTTCACACGTCATTCACACAGCCGTGGGGATAACTTCTCCACCACGGCCGAGGGTGACACCCCTTACTGGCAGGAGTGCCACCCCCTCACATTCACACACCATTCACACTGCAACGTGTGCAGTATCAAAAAAAAAAAATCTCATATCCTGAGCATAATCACAAATAAAAAATCTCATATCCTGAGCATAATCACAAATAAAAAATCTCATATCCTGAGCATAATCACAAATAAAAAAGCTCATAACCTGAGCATTAAGAATAAAATAAAAATCTCATGTCCTGAGCATTAAGAATAAAATAAAAATCTCATGTCCTGAGCATTAAGAATAAAATAAAAATCTCATGTCCTGAGCATTAAGAAAAAAAAAAATCATCTGGGATGCCGGGGGCTCCTTCTGGTGGCCCCTCTCTGGCTCCTCAGCTGCCTGGATGGAGTGGGTGGGGGTGGGGGGCATCTGGAGGTGGCTGATCCCCGGGTGGGCCACTCCTGGCAGGTGTGGCCTGCATGCCCTCCAAGGCCATGGCTATCTGGCCGAGGTAAGAGTTGGTCTGGGCCTGCATCCTGAGCTGCTGGGCCTGCATCCTGAGCTGCCGGGTGACCTGGTATTGTTGGGCCCGCCGACTCTGCCTCCCCTGGTCCCGGATGGCAGCAGTGTTTGCCTGGACGGCTGCAGTGAGGTGCCTTATATCACCCTGCACCTCCCCCAGACTATGTCCACCATTTGCTGCGTCTGCCTTGCGTGATCCCTCGCCACCTGGTCCTGGACCAGATCAGACACTCCCCTGGTCTTACGGGTGGCCTTCCTGGGGCCAGGAGATGGTTGTCCCCGGGGGGATGGAGTCGCCCTTGAGGGGCTTCCTAGGATGGGGGAGGGTATTGCAGAGGGCCCTGCAGAAGAGGAGGACTCTTCCAAAAATAAAATTATGTCCTGCTCTGCCACAACAGGCTGCTCCTCAACCACCTCTGCAGGTGAGGTGTGGGCACTCTCCTCCTCCACCTCGGTCTCTTCACCACCCATGGGCTCGGGCACAGGATGCCGTTGGGGGGATGGGATGGACTTGCCGCCAACAGATGATGGCCCAGCTCCGTCATCTGTGGATGACACAAAGCAGACACATGTTGGGTGGTCCCACACACTTGGCACATGTACCCCCCCCCCCACATGCAACACACCAAAAAGGGGGTAAAAATCACTTACCTGTCCTGGAGCCTTCCTCCATGGAGTCATATCCAGGGACCCCCTCCAACTGCTCCCTGTCCAGGCAGCGGGCCGCAGGTCATTTTTTTTGGATATCGCCAGCAGTCCGGGTGGAGTACCCCAAAACATTCACCCTGCCAGCAATGGTCTCCAGGATGCCTTGCTTCCTATCCCGGCTGGTCTTCCGACCTTTTTTGCCGTGGAGGAAGTCATTAAAAGTCTCCATAGCCGAGATTATAACAGAGACCTCCTGGGAATTGAAATTGAGGTTCCTCCTCTCTTTGGGGGGAGCGGGAGCAGCCATCTCTTTGCAAAAGTAACTTCCCTGGGGTGGGGGGAAACGGAAATACTTTCGCGCCGGAATGGTGCTTCCGCTGGCGCTTTTATACGCGCAACGGAACACATTGCGCTGACGTTTCCCGTGAAGTGGTGCCGACGGAAGTTGGGAGCATGCGCAGAGGGGGCCGAGTGAAGCCTCACTCACTGCGCATGCTCCGTGGATGATGCGCTGAACGTAAGCCTCTGCGCTGGGCTCCGCCCATCATTTACATATGATCACACCCACTTTCACTTGCGTCGGGTTACGCCAGCGCATTACCGTTACTCCGGCGCAAAGTAACGGACAGGCGCTTGGTGAATACTGTACTTCACTCGCTAGTTTGCGTCAGCGCAGCGTATATGCGATGCGATACGCTGGCGAAAAGATGCGCGCATCTACCTGAATCTGGCCCTTAGTGTTTAGTGCCTATTAGTTTAGTAATCCAGGAAATGATCTCCGTTTTCGCGTGTTGACGAGAATTTCGCAATCAATTTTGCATTCGCATTAGCGAAATTTCTCAATTTATTTTTTTGATAAAATATCACGAATATTCGATATTAACGAATATTCGCAAATATTCTTCTATATATTCGCGAAATATCGCGAAATCGAATAAGGCGTATTCCGCTCATCACTAATCCCTGTCACCTCCTCCTTTCCTTCTCCTCACGGGGTGGGTGGGTTGTGTGTGAGTGGGCGTGCCCCCTTTGTCCTGCGCCCGGGTTCCTTCAGTGCTGCATTGGCGTCAACCGCTGGCATCACTGTGCTTTGGCTCACCCAAGTTGTCTTTATCTCTCTTTTTGCTTTTCCTGTGATCCATACTTGTTATTATAGTTAGTGGTACTATTCTAGCACTGATATACCCTTTAATAAAGAATAGTAGATGAGCTGTAATTACATAAGATAGGTCTGTGTCTCCTTGGCATGCAAATCCCTTATAGGACCACAATACATGTGACGTACGGGGTCACATGATGCTGCATGTCCTTCTAAGCTTACAGCTTTGAAAGGAATGGGCGTTCCCTAAGCTCTAGGATGGTAGCCTTGGTGCTACGTTTGTGGTGTTGCTCCGCGACGTCAGACGTGATTGTGTCACGTGTCCCTCCCGCCCATCCTCTTCCCTATTTAACCGGCCCTCCTATTCAGCACATCCGTCACGGTTGATGACAGGTGTCCTGCGGGAGCTCTCACTGGTTATAAGGTATGCAGTATGCGTAATACTTTGGGAGTCTGCTATGAAGTGTTGTATCATGTTCACTCATTATGTGATACCTGATTAGGCATGTACCTAGGATTGGCATTGATTGGGATCGTCTTGTGACAACAACGGTGTTGTCTGAAGAATTAGGTTCTTGCCATCTACGCTAATGAAGGGATCGGATTAGTGATTTAGCATCTAGGTATGTTATATGTGACATTACCGATGCTTTCAAATGAAGTTTATATAAAGGGAATTTTTTAAGTAAGACACATTGGGAATACTATTGTAATCCATATGTTCTTATTATAGAATTGAAAAACTGTGGCACTGCGGCTGCTGTGTCCGTGCCTTGCTGGCTCTCTTAGATCTGTTGGGAGCGTTGGGGACCCCTCTCAGCTGTGTCCCGTGTGGATGCAGGGGGGGGGGGTATCGTTGTCTTCCCTGGGGGCCCACCTGTTTAGCTACGAGTCTCTACAATGTTGTGATTGGGTATGATTTATGCACCATGTGATCACTGTGCTCTCTCTGTTCTTTTATGTATAGACAACCAATGTGTAAATGTATAATATCTTAAAATTATGTAATTTGCATTATATAGTGTGATACTGCCCGGATACTAGCCCCTGATGAAGGGAAATTGTCCTGAAACGCATTGGGCTTTCGATTCTCGTAGGAGTTCACGCACCATTGCACTGTAATGGTTTTAATGTTTTATATATTTGTATAAATTTAATAAAATACAATTTTTATAATTTTGAGTTGTTGCCCTTAAAGCGGATCTCCACCCTAAAGTGAAGATCCGCTGATCGGAACCCTCCCCCCTCCGGTGTCACATTTGACACCTTTCAGGGGGGAGGGGGGTGCAGATACCTGTCTAAAGACAGGTATCCGCACCCACTTCCGGCCCGCAGTCTCGGGCAAAAGACGGGCTTTTCCCGTTGTGTGCTGGGAACTCTCAGCTCCCAGCACACAGTGGGAGCCAATCGCGGGCGCAGCGCGACTCGCGCATGCGCCGTAGGGAACCGGGCAGTGAAGCCGGAGCGCTTCACTTCCTGGTTCCTTCGCCGTGGATGGAGGGGGGAGCAGCAGGGTGACGAGCGATCGCTCATCCTCTGCTGCGGACGCCGCTGGACTCCAGGACAGGTAAGTGTCCTAATATTAAAAGTCAGCAGCTGCAGTATTTGTTGCTGCTGGCTTTTAATATTTATTTATGGTGAACCATCCGCTTTAAAGTCCCAATTGGGGGGTTCTTTCTTTTCTATTTATCCCAGGGATGTTGGCAGCACAAACAGGTCTTTTCTGATGTTCTCTCCACCTCCCATATGGAGAGCACCTCAGTTTTTTCGCCTGTGTCTAAGGTGGTTGGTCACATAGAACATGTGCTAAGAAGAAAGCTCTGTTGATGGTTTCTGCGAAGGCCTAGGAGCTATACAACCGTGGTTGCTTGTGCCCATGCGCGTGCACGGCTCTCCAGTGTGCAGGCGCCAAGAGGCTGTAAGTATCCTGTAAGTGGGCTGTAAGTATCCCAGTGGATCGGACCAGGCAAACCTAAGACACCTACTCGGCATTGGGTTGTGCAGTGAGCTGATATGTGTATTGTAAGACTATTAGCACAACAGTGATTGCACCTGTACTAGTACCTCTGCTTTTCAGCTTAAGGACTATGTCTACCAGTAAGAGGGGGTCAGGCAAAAGAGGCACTAAGGGATCCTCGGGGTAGGGGTTCTGGTCATGCCTGCAGATTATCATCCCACCCGACAGACTGGTAGCAGCCTCACAGGATGAACATGTACCCCTGTCAGGCTTTGCAGCCTCTCCTAATGTTGCAGCTCCTGTATTTGTCACTGAGGACGCTTTAAAAGCTATATACACGGCTATTTCTTGTGTAAACAAAAACCTGACCTGTCCTGTAGACAATGCTCTGGGCTTCAAAGATCCAACTGCTAAAAAACTGAAATCTTTGCTTAAAGCCGCCTCCTCTATGGCTGGTGCTGTGGTACAACCTGCAGTTGCAGCAATTGGCATGTGCCAGTTCCTCAAGGAACAAATTAAATAGGTGGTTAACCTCCTCCCTGCAGAGAAAATTGAGGTTTATGAGGACCTAAGGCCCTATGTTTTGCGGTTGATGCGATTATGGACTCTGTTCACCAAGCATCCCGCCTAAATCTCCTGCTGGTACACATGTGCAGGTCCCTTTGGCTAAAACATTGGGAAGCTGAGGTTTCTTACAAAAGATACTTGGCGGGGTTCCCATTTTATGGGGAGCACCTATTTGGGGATGATTTGGACAAATATATCAAAGCTCAAGGGCAGAAAAGAACTTGGGGTTCAAGGTCTTCCAAGCAAAACCCCACAACGTTCCTATGAAGGGGCGCCCCCACTCGGCCAAGTGGAGGGAAGGCTGCTGCGATTTGCAAGCACCTGGCGGGAAGAGGTTCAGGACAAGAGGGTAATCTTCATGGTATCTCTAGGCTACAAGCTGGAATTCCGAGAACTTCCACCACCCCGTTTTCTGGGATCAAGGACTTCCAGGAATCCAGAAAAAAGGAGACCATTGCTTTTGGCCCTGGAATGCCTTTTGGCCCAAGGGGTAATCATAGAAGTAGCCCCAGAAGACCAAGGCTCAGGGTTCTACTCAATCCTCTTCATGGTTCCAAAACTAAACAGGTGTGTCAGACCTATCCTAGATCTGAAAGACTTGAATCAGTTTCTGAACGTTTGCTCCTTCCGCATGGAGTCTGTCCGTTCAGTAGTCTCCACCCTTCAGGGGGGAGAATTCCTTGCATCAATAGACATCAGAGATGCATATCTTCATGTGCCAAAATTTCTAAGGTTTGTGGTAGATCAGCGCCCCTTCCAGTTTGTGGCCCTTCCATTCGGTCTGGCTACTGCCCCTCAGGTATTCACAAAAGGTACTAGTCCCACCTCTGGAAAAGCTGAGGGCACTGCGCATAGCAGTAACAGCCTATCTGGATGATCTGTTGCTCATAGATCAGTCCGTAACACGCCTAGACTGCAATGTGCGCAGCACAGTGGAGGATTTAGAGTACCTAGTCTGGGTCCTCAATCTGGGTCAATCTAGGAAAATCCTGCTTACAGACTCAAAGAAGGCTGGAATATTTGGGAATGATTATAGACTACCCAGGCCAAAGACCAAAGCCATAAAGGAGTTGGTCCGAGTGATAAAAGCAAGGAAAAACTTCCATTAGCCTATGCATGAGGTTATTGGGAAAGATGGTAACCTCATTCGAGGCTGTTCCCTATGCCCAGTTTCACTCAAGGCCGTTGCAGGGCAGCATCCTGTCTGCTTGGAACAGAAGAATCCAGGCCTCGGACCTTCCAATGATCCTGTTTCCTCAGGTTTACCAGAGCCTCTGTAACGTACCTTAGGTGTAAGCCTGACGTGCGGAGAGGGAGCTCCTGTAATACCATGGCTTGGAGACTACTGGAGTGGGGACAGTGGTGGTAAGAGCACGGTGAGGTAAGGGTGCCTGTCTGATCCTCACTGCTTGTAATGGTGAAGCCGAGTGGAGACTGGAACGGCTGGTACAGGAAGCAGCGGGTGCAGGTCAGCAGGTGCAGGTTGCAGAGGATGCAGGTCAGCGAATGCAGCTTGCAGAGCAGAGGATGCAGGTCAGCTGGTGCAGGTTTGCAGATCAAGGATGCAGGTCAGTAGGTGCAAGCTTGTAGATCAAGGATGCAGGTCAGCTGGGGCAGGTTTGCAGATTAAGGATGCAGGTCGGCTGATGCAGGTTTGCACAGTCAGACAAGCCGGGTCACACACATCAAGGTAAACCTCATACTGTAAGTGACAGTCAGAGAGTAGTCAAAGTCCAGGCTGAGTCTTGGCAACAGGCAGACAGGCAGATAACTGAGCAGGGTCAAACGAGCCGAGGTCAGGACTGGAGACAGAAGCGTGGTCAGAAATCCGGAACTCGGGGAACAGAAGCAGATTGAACCGCAAGGGGCAACATCTCTGGAGCATCTTTTATAGGTCGTTGGGCGCCAAAGCACGTCTAATGCATGCGCATGCGCATAAGTGTGCGCAAAGTCCGTGATTCATGCATTCGCATTCCTTCTGAAGTGCCAAGTATGTCCCTGACAGCCTCAATTGGTGGTTGCTACCCCAAAATCTGTTAAAGGGAAGATCCTTTATTCCGGTTACTTGGAAAATTGCAACCACATAGGCTGGGGAGTAGTTCTCGAAGAGGCATCTGCCCAGGGAAGGTGGTCCAGAGCCGAAAAGCTCCTGACCATTAACATTCTGGAGATTCGGTAATTCACCTGGCCCTCAGAGTCTGGTCTTACAGACTGCAGGATTGTCCTGTTCGGATACAGTCCGACAATGCCACAGCAATGGCTTATATCAATCACCAAGGAGGCACCAGGAGTCTGGATGCCCAAACAGAGGTGAATCACATTTTTTCTTGGGCAGAAAGGCATATTCCTTGCCTATCTGTGGTCTTCATTCCAGGAGTAGAAAATTGTCAAGCAGATATTCTAAGCCGCCAGCAACTGAGTCCAGGAGAATGGTCTCTACACCCCAACATATTTCAAGCCATATGTCAGAAATAGGGTACCCCAGATGTAGACCTGTCAGCTTCCAGGTTCAACACAAAACTGGACAACTTTGTGTCAATGACAAGGGATCCATTGGCTCAAGGGTCGGATGCCCTGACAATTCCATGGGATCAGTATTCTCTGATTTATGCGTTACCTCCAGTTCCGCTTCTCCCACGATTCCTTCAGAGAGTCAAGAGGGAAGGAAAGCCTTTGGTTTTGGTTGCCCTGGCTTGGCCCAGGAGATCCTGGTATGCAAAAATAGTAAAGATGGCAGAGGGGAAACCTAGGATTCTCCCGCTATGCTCAGATCTACATTCACAGGGTCCAATATTCTATCCTGCCTTACAAAGTCTAAATTTGATGGTTTGGAGACCCACATTCTGAGGAGACGTGGGCTCTCAGGCCCAGTCCTATCCACTCAGGTTATTGCTAGAAAGCCGGCCTCTAGGCTTATCTACTATAGAATCTGAAGGGCATATGTTTCCTGTTGTGAACCCAGGGGGTGGCATCCTAGGAAGTATGCCATTAACAGGATTCTTGCCTTTCTTCAGTCAGGCATAGAAATTAAATTGGCCTTGAGCACTATCAAAGGCCAGATCTCGGCCGTATTCTTTCAAAAACCTTGTAACTTGTACTCGCGCAAATCCCCCTGATGCCTGATCTGATACCTGGGAGAGAGAGGCAGTGTGTAATGCCTGTGTCCCTGTATAATGCTCAGACGACGGCCATCCAGTGTACATAAACCGCGCCTCCTCCTTTGAATATTACATATTAGTAGAGCACAACTGCTCGTATTAAGTATGCTAACAACAAGTGCACTTCAGAACAGTACTGCAAAGTGCCATTTTTACATCCTTTATTGTAATTTAAACCACATTCTAAGGAAGAGGATGTCTGTCAGTGCCAGCCATCAATGCGCCACTTTCACACGATATTAAAAAAAGTATCGGTATTCGGTATCAACGAGTACTTGAAAAAAAGTATCGGTACTTGTACTCTGTCTTAAAAAAGTGGTATCGGGACATCCCTAGTCCTCACCCAGCTTTTTTACCTAAAGTGATTTCAGGATTCCATCTGAATCGAGATGTAGTCCTACCGTCCTTTTTTTTCAGATCCGCAGTCCGCGGGGGAAGAGAATCTACATTGTCTAGATGTTGTAAGAGCGGTAAAAATGTATCTGCAGCCTACGGCTCAGATACGAAAGACTGATTGTCTATTTATTCTGCCACAGGGCCCAAGGAAGGGCCAGGCAGCGTTGAAATTCACTATTACGAGTTGGATTTGACAAGTCATTATTCAGGCCTATACTTTAGAAAAGAAGATTCCTCCTTTTCAGGTGAAAGAGCACTCGACTAGAGCAGTTGGTGCTTTATGGGCAGTGCATCACCAGGCCTAAATGGCTCAGATCTGCAAGGCTGCTACTTGGTCTTCGGTCCATACATTCACTAAATTCTATCAGGTAGATAGGAGGGCAAGAGGATGCCGCCTTCAGGCGTAGTGTACTGCAGGCAGCAGTATAGACCCTCTGGCCCAATGGCGGTCTATGTTTCTGGTCTGTATCTCCCTCCCTTCAATTTAAGAATTGCTATGGGACATCCCACAAAGTAATTAACTCGGGCTCTGTGTCCTGTGATGTATGGACAATAAAATAGGATTTTAAATACAGCTTACCTGTAAAATCCCTTTCTTGGAGTACATCACGGGACACAGAGCTCCCGTCCCTCTTTGGGATTAAAATGTTGGGACACTTAATGCTTTGCTACAAAACTGCTCTCCAGTTAATGCTCTCCATATGGAAGGGGTTATATATGGGAGGAACTCACCTTGTAATTAGGGTTGCCCGTGTCCAATCACCTGTAATTAACTGTGTCCCGTGATGTACTCCAAGAAAGGCATTTTACAGGTAAGCTATATTTAAAAATCCTATTATTTCTCTGGGTTTTCTTTAAAGGGAAATTCTAGTTCCTCTAAAGCCTAACTTTATATGAAATAGTGTAACCAGGGCTTTTTTTCTGAGGGAACTTGGTGGAACTCAGTTCCACCACCTTTGGCTCAGACCCTTTGGTGCCCGCTCACCACAATCACTTGTGAACACAGAAGTCTGGTTTGTGTGTTTACAAGTGACTGCTTTGTAACCCCCTGAACTCTGTACACTGTATGTAATGCAATTCTGGTATTTAATTCCCCTTTAAGACCCTTCTACTGTTTGTGAAATCTGAACGGGTCGTGGTTGAGTTCCTGCACCTATTTTCTGAGAAAAAAAGCTCTGAGTGTAACTATATTGAATAAAATACACTGAAAAACAAAACTGACTTGTTTTTTTTGCAAGACTAATAACTTATTGTGAGCTATTTAGTCATAGATCTCTCAGATACAAACTGCAGACATTTGGAAAGAAAAATGGTTCCTAAATAGTTAGCACAGATGTGACAGGCACAACTAATGGAGCAATTCTACTGAAAGTGTCATTACATCAGACCAGGGGGCTTTCAGATGCTACCTCTCTTATTTTTTAGTTTCCAGAAAAGACCAGATCAGAATTTAACAACCAGTACCAAACAAAACAGAGACAAAGAGAACAGCATAACATACTGAAAAATAAGTATACTTAGAATAATGTAAAGCTAGTTATCAGGATAGTTCTGGGTCAGTGTACCACATCTCAAAGGTCATCATGATTCTTAGGACAGAGCAGATTCACCCAGATAAGCATAAGACCTCTTTCACACTGAGGAGTTTTTCAGGTGGTTTAGCGCCTTAAAATAGCGCCTAAATACCGCTTAAAAAAAACTCCCCTTTTCCTGCTTTAATCCTTAACCACTTGAGGCCCGCGCTACCGTCGGATGACGGCAACAGCGCGGGCCTGAAAATCCAACATGCCGTCATTTGACGGCATGTCATTCTGGCTTTCCCAGCGCGCGCTGTACAGCGCGCTGCGGGGAAGCCCTGTGTTGTCCGTGTCCCTTGGACACGGCCAATCACAGATCGCGGCAAACGGCCAATCAGAGCGGCCGTTTGTGATGCGATCTGTGGGCCAATGAGAGATGATCTCTCATAGATCATCTCTCATTGCCGGCTCACACAGAGACAATGTCCTGTCTCTGGAAGGGAGGAGCCCGATCTGTGTTCCTTCCTACATAGGGACACAGATCGGTCACCCCCCCAGTCACCCCCCCCTCCCCCTACAGTTAGAACACACCTAGCATACACATTTAACCCCTTCCTCACCCCCTAGTGTTAACCCCTTCAATGCCAGTCACATTTATACTGTAATTAGTGCATATTTATAGCACTGATCGCAGAATAAATGTGAATGGCGCCAAAAATGTGTCAAAAGTGTCCGATGTGTCCGCTATAACGTCGCAGTACCAATAAAAATCGCAGATCGCCGCCATTTCTAGTAAAAAAAAAATAATAAAAAATAATAATTCTCTCCCCTATTTTGTAAGCGCTATAACTTTTGCGCAAACCAGTCGCTTATTGCGATTTTTTTATTTTTTTTACCAAAAATATGTAGAAGAATACGTATCGCCCTAAACTGAGAAAAAAAATGTGTTTATTTTTAATTGGGATATTTATTATAGCAACAAGTAAAAAATATTGTATTTTTCTTCAAAATTGTCGCTCTTTTTTGTTTATAGCGCAAAAAATAAAAACCGCACAGGCGATCAAATACCACCAAAAGAAAGCTCTACTTGTGGGGAAAAAAGGACGTAAATTTTGTTTGGGAGCCACGTCGCACGACCGCGCAATTGTCAGTTAAAGCGACGCAGTGCCGGAAGCTGAAATTTTACCTGGGCAGGAGGGGGGTGTAAGTGCCCAGTAAGCAAGTGGTTAAACAAAGGGATTAGAAGAGCTGGGGGATGAAGATTCACTGTCAGAGGACAGGAGCTGCAGCCTAACGAGGAGAAGCTATCAAAAGCCCCTCAGGTTCTGATTGCACCTGCAGTCTTTTCAGAGATTCATGCTGCATATAACTTCCCTCTGCCTAGTCGGCCAAAGCCTCTATGTTCTCCTTGGAGTGTAAAGAGAGGTTTTCCTATAGGTGGCTAGTAAGACCTCCATATGGTCCTCAGCCTGGTGTCGACTTCAGTCTAACCAAATGCACATCTGAGGGATGCACAGTTGCTGGTACACTTTGCTAACGTCTCTTAATTGAGGAAACGCACATCTGCAGAGGATAACTTACTCTTTACCAGTCTGCATGTTGCATAAGATACATGAGTTTGGAATGTTCAAAATGCATGTGGGATAAAAACAAGTAACAGAGCATGTTTTATTGTTGTTGATCGCTTAAAGATACATGTTTCTGTATGTATGGTGTTGCATGTTTGTTACAGTTGCATAGAAATGCTTGAGTGCATAAAGATGCTAGTTACCTGATCACTCAAGTCCTGGATTACCCAAGGATATTTGGTCACACAGAGAGGCTTGTTTCCAGAGAAAGGCCTAAAATCGCATAAAGACGTTTGTATGCATAAAAATGCTGGATCACACATGGTTACCTGATCACCCAAATCCTTGATTACCCCAGGATATTTGGTCACACAGAAGAGGTTTGTTTCCACAGAATTGCCTAAAATCGCATAAAGTTGCTTGGAGGCAAAAAAGATGCTGGATCACACATGGTTACCTGATCATCCGCGTCCTGGATTACCCAATGATATTTGGTCACACAGAGAGGCTTGTTTTTACAGAAGTGCCTAAGGTCGCATAAAGATGCTTGTATGCATAAAAATGCTGGAATCACACATGATTACCTGATCACCCAAGTCATTGATTACCTAAGGATATTTGGTCACACGAAGAGGCTTGTTTCCACAGAAATGCCTGGAATCGCATAAAGAGGCTTGAAGGCATAAAAAATGCTGAATCACAGGGGCGTGGCCTGGACATGGCTGTGTGAGGCTGCTTTTTCTTTGAGCTCCCGGCCTGTCCCTTCCCTAATCGGCCAAAAAGTAACTTTAAAGTCGGCATGCAATCACCCAGAAAGAGGAAAACAAGAGCTTCCACCCGGGTGACCCGCTCCAGTGCGACCACCGGTGACATTCACCGTTATTTCAGACCCCAGAACAGGATTTCTCCAGGAGCCCGAGTAACAGCACCACGTGGAGCCGCACGTGGAGGCCCCATAGAGACCTGCGACCCTCCGCAACAGGCTCCTCATAGAGGCTCACAGGCTCCATCAACGGGACCGTCGGCTGTAACGCCGATCCACCATCCTACCATGGCGGCATCCCCGCACTCACCTGGTGGATCGCAAGCAGACCAGGACATCCGCGCGCTGCTGCAGGCCCTCCCGACGAGATCGGATATAGAGGCGCTCATCCTGCGCCTGGAGGAGACCCACCGTCGGGACTTCCAGGAAGTAAGGGCGGAGGTCTCTACTAGGGTTGTCCCGATACCGATACTAGTATCGGTATCGGGTCCGATACCGAGTATTTGCGGGAGTGCTTGTACTCCCGCAAATACCGCCGATGCCTAATCCGGATACTTTTTTTTTTTTTTTTTTCGGAGTGGGGGCGGAATGGGGGCGGAGAGAGGGCAGAGAGTGGGCGGAAAGGCGGGAACCGATCGCAGAGGAGACTGAGGGGCAGCGAGGAAGGCGGACTGGAGGCGGAGAGGAGGCGGAGAGGAAGCGAAGAAGAAAGCGGAGAGCAGAGCAGTCCCCAGGTATGTATAAAATCACACTGGATCATTGGAGAGCTGCTTCTGCTGCCGCTGCCGCTGCCGCCGCCGTCTAGCTGTTCGGCGCTTAAGCCAGGAACATAACAGCTTTCATTTGAATAGCTGCTGTTCCCTGCTGCGCGTCGTCATGCCCCCCCCCCCCCCCTTGTCGGGCGCTTTTCCCAGGATTGGACAGGTGATCTGTCTATCAAAGTGCCCGGACAAGGGGGAGGGGCCATGACGACGCGCGGCAGGGAACAGCAGCTATTCAAATGAAAGCTGTTATGTTCTGCTGAGCGCCGAACAACTAGACGGCGGGGGAGACATAACTGCATATGATGGGGGAGACATGGCTTCATATGGGGGGCAGACATGACTGCATATGAGGGGGAATTATGGCTGCATTTGGGGGAGACATGGCTGCATGGGGGGGGATGCATATGGGGGAGACATGGCTTCATATGGGGGGCAGACATGACTGCATATGAGGGGGAGTTATGGCTGCATTTGGGGGGGAGACATGGCTGCATATGGGGGGGAGTCATGACTGCATATGGGGGGGAGTCATGACTGCATATGAGGGGAGACATGGCTTCATATGGGGGGGGAGACATGACTGCATATGAGGGGGGAGTTATGGCTGCATTTGGGGGGAGACATGGCTGCATATGGGGGGGACACAAGGCTGCATTTGGGGCGCATTGCTGCATTTAAAAAAAAGTATCGGTATTCGGAATCGGCGAGTACATAAAAAAAAGTATCGGTACTTGTACTCGGTCCTAAAAAAGAGGCATCGGGACAACCCTAGTCTCTACCCTGGTGAGGGTTCGCTCCACGCACTCGAGGGACGGGTGGCGGATCTGGAGAGAGCCAGAGACCAGCATAGGGACACGGCGGTGGCCCTCCAGCTGCACCTGGAAGATGTGGAGGACCGGGGCCGCCGTAACAACTTACGGCTTCGCGGCATACCAGAGACGGTCGAGATGGACTCCCTTGGGGACCACATCCAGTCCCTCTTCAGAACGGTGCTGGAGGAACCGTCCGGAACGGTAGAAGTGGACAGAGCGCACAGGGCCCTAGGGCCTAGGTCAACGGATCTGGACAGGCCTCGAGACATGGTATGCAGACTCCTGAGGTACGCACAGAAGGAGCAAATACTGCGCAGAGCGTGGGAACAGGGAGGAATCCCCCTAGACGGCGTTGAAATCCGGATCCTTCCAGATGTATCCAGGGCGACACTGCGCAGGAGAGCCATGCTGAGGCCCATCCTGGAGATATCTGCTCTCGGTGACCTTCCGAAAAGAAGGCTCAGCCTTCACACTACAGACGCCGGCGGACCTCCCGGATCTCTTCCAGTTCCTAGGTGCAGACCGAGTACAAGTTCCGGACTGGCTACAGATCCTACCACGCACAGTCGGCCGGTCGGGACCCTCCAACTACAGAGCCGCGGCACAGCCCAGACAGCGGAGACCCGGCGGACGGAGGAACAGAGCACCATCAGGACAGGAGGGACGTGAGTAGGCTGTGGGCCGCAATCCCCCACTCTATTTTGCACTCCTGTTGTTCATAGTTGCTGCGGCCTATACGTGCCGTTAGACCCCACCCATGTCCCGTTCACAGACATACCTACTCGCCACGGGGGGGGGAGAGGATGGCAACCACCCCTGCTGCAGTTGAACACTTACTGCCCACACTCCCGTTCTGTGCCCAGATACCACTGCCCGCCTTGGAAGGAGAGGGGGGGGGAGCTGGCAACCATCCCCACTGCAACATTAGGTTTGACACCCCCGTCCACGGCCTCCCGCAGTCACATTACATCACCGGTACTGTCTAAGCTAAGGACACCCACGCCCATAGAGAGCACCCACACGCTCCGATCCCCCCCATTAGCTCACCTATTCTCCTGAGAGGCCTTATACCCCCACCATTCTGAGCTGCTCGGACACCTACCAGGCCGACCTCATAGAATAGACACACATGGGGGGTGGAAGATACAGCGGTAATCGAATGCTGAACGGTCCACCTCAACCCCCCCAGGTGTCACTCAGACCGATATGAGCCAGTAAACTGTTGGAATTAAAGAACAGGAGGAGACCTATGTATATGACCCTCCTGCGGGACTTCCAGGACTGCTGAGATGTGAGTGAGCCCAGCCGGAACATATGGTGGGAGGCGGGAGGGTGGCAAAGCTCTGGCATTCCTACGGCACTAACCGGCAAATACACGGGACATGGGGTCGAGGGCACTGACATTTGTTGAAATAGACCCTGATTGCAATAGAGATATGGGTGTGGGAGATTGACACACCACGCGCACTGTTCCCTGAAATGTGTAGGCTTGACCTTATTCTGCCTAGGGGTAGTTCCTCTTAACCTACTAGGGAGTGTATTGTCGTAAAGCTCATGATTAGAAGCTTCTGCCTTACCATGTTTTCCACTTTGTTACCCTTTTGTTTTTTTGTTTTGTCAGGTGTTTGTTTATATTGATTGCATTGTCGACTAGAGACACACCAGCAAGATGGCCGGTGGGGGGGGGGTTGGGTCCGGGGAGCTCGCCTTTACGGTCCTGTCTAGCCACCTACCCACTTAGGTCTGCGCTCGGTTTCCAGCCTTCTGCTGGTGAGTGCGTTAGCCAATCAGGCTAAATTAGATTTCTTCTTGGCTACCACACGCCCTAGTGTCAGCCTCCTATTCTAATCCGCTCCTTCTTTATCCTCTCTCCCCTTCCTCTCTCTTTTCTCTCTCTCCCACTTCTTCTTTCCCCACCTCCCTGCCCTCTTTCCTGTACTATCACAGGTCCCCCCCCCCCCTTGATCCCCAGACCTGGTGCCCTGTCCGCACCTCTAGGACCCTTCCCCCTCCTGACTCGCGAGCATGGACACGTTAACTGTGGTTTCCTTAAATGCCAAGGGCTTGAATGTCCCTGAAAAAAGGAGGATGCTCCTCCATGACATGCGCCGTCTTGGTGCGGACGTGGTCCTGCTTCAGGAAACACACTTCAGGGATAGTGCCCAGTATATGCTAAAAAACAGATACTACCCCACGGTCTATCATTCATTGAATGTTACAGCCAAGTCTAAAGGAGTCTCGATACTCATATCAGCCAGGGTCCCCTGGACCCATGGAGACGCACGGTTGGACACTGAGGGCCGCTTCCTGTTTCTAAAGGGTCGTGTTGGGACATCGCAGGTTACCATTGTGAACCTGTATGCCCCGAACGAAAGACAGGATAAATTCCTGAAGAGACAATTAGACCAACTGACGAGCTTTGCGGAAGGTCAATTCATAGTGGGAGGGGATTTTAATGTCCCCTTAATCCCAGCAGAGGATACCTTGTCGGGAACATCCTCTATGTCGGGAGACACTCGTAAACGCATACACACGGCACTCCACTCAGCGCAATTGGTAGACGCCTGGCGTCTTTTTCACCCGGGAGAAAGAGATTTCTCCTTCTTCTCCAAACCGCATCAATCATACTCACGTATCGATTATTTCATGATCCCACACAGACATCTAGCAGCAGTGAAAGGCGTAACGATCGGACCCATTACGTGGTCGGATCATGCCCCAGTTACACTATCCTACTGCCTGTCGGAGGCTCAGACGGCCCAGAGACGTCCCTGGAGGCTGAATGAAAGCCTGTTGCAGGATCCAGACGTCATGTCTGAAGTGACAACAGAAATAGGCCACTACTTTGACACAAATGCTACACAGGACAGTGACCCGGGAGTGGTATGGGAAGCCCATAAGGCGGTGGTGAGAGGTATTCTCGTCAAGCATGGTGCCCGGCTGAAAAAAATGAGGACTGAGCGACTTGACTCCCTACTCCTTAAACTACAGACTTTAGAGTCCCAACATAAAAAGGCCCCGACGGACCAGATAAGCGCGGACTTGAATACAGCTCGCAGGCAAATTGTTGATGTCCTGCAATATAAAGCCAAGGCAGCAATACAAATTTGTAGACGTAATGTCTATGAATCTGGCAACAAGTGTGGGAGGATGCTGGCACAGTCGATTAGGGCACAGCACATGGCGTCATACATCCCACATATTATTTCACACGGAGGCCGCAAGATCTCGATTCCCCAGCAAATCTCACAGGAATTCCAGACCTTCTATCATGACCTGTATAATTTACCCCCACCCTCCCCAGACCCTGACTTGACACAGATGACAGAATACCTGACTGCCTCTCGAATGCCAACCCTTGAGTTGGAATCGAGGATGCTTCTGGATGAGCCTATAGCATTATCGGAGCTGCAGGGAGCACTGAAATCCTCCAAGCCCGGCAAAGCTCCGGGCCCAGATGGTCTTACCACAGCTTACTATAAAGCCCTGTTACCATCCTTGGGAAACAGACTGGTTGACCTATTTAATGCCCTGGGATCAGGCTCTAAATTACATTCTAGCACCCTGCAGGCCCAGATTGCAGTGATTTATAAAGACGGCAAGGACCCGGGACAGTGTGGTAGCTACCGCCCGATCTCCCTACTGAACACAGATGTTAAGCTCTTCACTAAAATAATAGCGACCAGAATCCAACGATTCCTCCCTGACCTCATACACCTCGACCAAGTGGGCTTCGTTCCGTCCAGAGAAGCCAGGGACAACACGGCTAAGGTCTTAAACCTGATACATGCCGCAAACACTACAAAATCTCCCTGTGTCTTCATAGGCACAGACGCCGAAAAGGCGTTCGACCGGGTCAACTGGCGGTTCATGTTCACCACCCTGAGACACATAGGTATTGGACAGAAGATGCTACAGTGGATATCGACGGCATACACGAACCCGTCGGCTAGGGTCAGGGCGAACGGGACGCTGTCGGACCCATTCCAGATTACAAATGGGACTAGACAGGGCTGCCCGCTCTCGCCCCTCCTGTTCGCTCTGTCCCTGGAGCCCTTCTTACAACATATTCGGCTAAACCCTGACATCACAGGAATAGTAGTGGGCAGGGACAGTTGCAAAGTATCGGCCTACGCCGATGACATGCTATTTTCACTGACAAATCCGTTAATATCACTACCAAACTTAATGAAAGAATTTAACACTTATGGCACACTGTCCAACCTGAAAATCAACATGTCCAAGTCAGAGGCGATGGGGGTGGGAGTGCCCCAGCCGCAGTTATCACAACTGCAAAACAGTTTTGGGCTAAAATGGACAGATGTAGCCTTGACATACCTGGGAACACGTATCCCCCCCAAATTATCCAATGTCTTTAAACTCAATTTCCCACCTCTTCTTAAAACAGTCCGACATCTACTGGAGAAGTGGACCACTGGTTTGCATTCCTGGTTTGGAAGAAACAGCATACTAAAAATGTCCATTCTACCCAAATTTCTGTATCTCCTGCAGGCCCTTCCTATACACATACCACAGGAATATTTTGGGCAAGTACAAACGGTGTTTAGGACGTTTCTATGGGCAGGAAGACACCCCAGGATACACAAGTCGGTGCTCTCACTACCCAAACAATACGGTGGCCTGGCAATGCCGGACATACGAAAATACTATCATGCGGCACAGTTGAACCGCTTGATAGACTGGTGCAGACATGGGACGAGCAAGCTCTGGCCACGGCTGGAACAGGCACAAAGCAGAGTTTTACTGCGACGTGCCCCCTGGTGCCACAGTTTGACGCAGAAGGAGGTGCAGCACCATCCTCTGATAGGCAACACTGTTAAGGTCTGCATGAGGCTGATGACACAGAACCACCTATCACCGATGGACTCACCACTTCGCCCGATTTCGGGCAACACATTTTTTGAGCCGGGAATCGCAGACATTAAATTCCAAGAGATGCGAGAGTCTGGGCTTTTCCAGGCCTCACATTTCAGCATATCAGGACGATGGAGAACGTTGCCTGAACTGATGGACCCAGGAGGGGAGTACCGACTAGATTTCATGAGAGCCTACCAGCTCAGCCATTTTTTGAGGTCCATCCCACCCCCCCCGGGGCGGGACGTCTCCTCACGCCCCTGGAGGAGATATGCTCGGAGTCGGGTCCCTTACCACATGCCCTGTCCTCCCTACATACACTGCTAACTACACCGGAGGAGGGATATCAAGCACCGAGCTTTGAGAAATGGGAACGAGATCTGAACAGCCCTTTCTCTTCCAGCAAAAAACAACATATCCTAACATTCACACACAAATCGTCGATATGCACGAAAATACAGGAAACCAATTACAAAATTCTGATGAGATGGTACAGGACCCCAGCACTCTGAAATAGAATGTTTCCAACAGTATCCGAGCTATGTTGGAGATGCCAGTCAGACAAAGGGACATTGCTCCATATCTTCTGGACATGCCCACGTCTTCGTCCATACTGGACGGAGATTAGAAGAATTGCTCAGAAATTCACAGACTGCACGATCCCTGACGACCCAGCGTACTGCCTTCTCCATGCGACCGACATCCCCGCCCGCATATATAAAAAATCAGTCATTCGACATCTCTTAGACGCAGCCAAGACATGTATTCCACTCTGTTGGAAATCTCCACACCCTCCAACGGTGGCCATGTGGCTTCGGAAGGTAGACGAGATCAACAAGATGGAAGACCTGATTCTGACGAAGCAGGATAGAAATGACCTGTATTCTCAGACCTGGCAAATGTGGAATGCTTTCACATACTCCGAGGAGGGCCAGGCCCTCAGGGGAAGAAGCCTGAGCTTCCAGATGGCCCAAACCCCCCCACCGGGGGATAGTTAGAGTTGTATGGCCAGCACTCCCCCGGGACTGCCAGGTTAACGATAGGCACTTGATCATGCTCGCAAGCCCTTCCCCCCCCCTGCCCCTCTCTCATTACCTTCCTCCACTCTGCTCTCTCCTCTTACTGCCCCCTGGGCAGTTCCTCCAACTTTCATTCCTCTTTCTCTCTACCTCTGCTCTTACTTAGTAAACGGAAAAGATAGGGGGCTGAGCCCTCGGACAGGAACTAGGCATTCTCCTAGAATACACAGGTTTCAGATGACAGCTGCCGAACGGCAGCTATTAGGTTGTTGTACGCTTACTGTCTAGACCTGACACAGATGTTGGTATACCCTATGTGTTTCCGTGTTTGTTGTTGAATTATACACTGTAATGCTGATGTGGTTCGTGTGGACCAGCTCCCTGTATTGGATAAATAAACAATTAAAAAAAAAAAAAAAAAATGCTGAATCACACATGATTACCTGATCACCCAAGTCCTTGATTACTCAAGGATATTTTGGTCACACAGAGAGGCTTGTTTCTACAAGAATGCCTAAAGATCGCTTAAAGATGCTTGAATGCAAAAAGAAGCTGGATCACACATGGTTGTTGGATCAACAGAGTCCTTGATTACCCAGGGATACTTGATCACATAGAGAGGCTTGTTTCACAGAAATGCCTAAAGTTGCATCAAGAGGCTTGAGTGCATAAGGATGCTGGATCGCACAAGGGTGCTTGGTCATACAAGAGTCCTTGGTCACACAAGGGTTCAAGTCCGCACAGTAGTGCTTAAAATGCATAAGATGTTGATCGCATGGAAGATGCTATATCGCATAAGGATGCATGATTACTTTAAAGTTGCACATGGCGGCTTAATTAAGCAATACAGGATTCCTTGTGCTTGCATAGAAATACGTGACTGCATAGGTTCATGTTGCACGTTGTTGCATAACACGTTTATAGCGCATGCTTGCTTGCAAGATGCTTGTTCCAGAGCACACAGGCTATATGCATGTTTTGCTTAAAACATATTTATATGAATTCATGCTTCCATGAACACACGCTGCTATGTACACACACTTCCATTGAGGCATATGGGTTTAACACTTGCCACATACACATATGGGTAGCCAGTTGCATATGTGTTTATTTACGTGGGACTGCAGAGGTTGTCTGCGTTTTGCAGGGGAACAGCACTATCTCCAGTTGGTAGTCTTGCCCTTTTGGGTTAGCCTCCGTGCCTGGGTTGTCAGGGTGCTAGGGCCCGCCTCTAGCAGGTCTGTAGACCCAGGGTATAGCAGTAATGGCATACCGAAGCAAACTCCTGCTGATGGGTCAGTCAGTAGCATGGCTGGACCTAAGGGGTCCAGCATGGTCAAGTATCTGGAACTCCTGGGTTGGGATTCCAGTCTAAAGGTACATTATTTTCATTTGACAAGAACCTGGGTATGTTTGGCACAGTACAAAAAGGAGAGTTTTTTGGCCTCAGACAAGACCATCGCTATAAGAAAACTGGTCTATGTGGTCACGGCAAGGAACAGTTCCTTACTTTTGGCCTTTTGCTTAAGGCGCTAGGGAAGATGCTGGCTTCATTCAAGACAGTTCCCTATACTAAGTTTTATTCAGGGCTGTTATAAACAGTATTTTGTCGGCCTAGAAAGAGTGGATCTTGACCTAGCATTATCCAAAAAACCCGGTCCCAGAGATATGCTGGAATTCCTCTTGGTGGTTCTTAACTAAAAGGTTTGCCAGGTCGGGAAGAGACCATGGCCCATGGGAAGTAGTCAAGCTCCAAGTGAGCCTTATCTGTCAGCTAGAGCTACCGATGGAGCATCTGGCTTAGGGGCCTGAACGTTTAGGTGGCAGGTTGGTTCTGTCAGAGTATAATCAGACTATGCCATACTAGTGATTTACTTAATTTACCAAGGAGGAGCTTGTGCCTTGCCTATTGACATTCGTCATTTCATGAAATGCAGAATTGGCAGGCGATTCGCTGGAGCCGTCAACAAGTGTCTCCAGGAGAATGACCTCTACACCCTGACTGTTTTCCTGACCAAATGCCACAGAAATAGTACCCTGTACATAAGATGTATTGGCGTCCAGGCTCAACAAGAAATTGAACAGCTTGGGGTCAAGGACAAAGGATCCACCTGCATGCGGGGCAGATGTGTTTGTAATCCGGGGGGACCAGTTGTCACTGGTTGTGTCTCTCCCCCCAGTGCCGCGACTTTTGTGGCTTCTATGCAACATTAGAGGAGAACGGATGCTGGCCTGATTTACTCCAGCATAACCCTGACGACCTCTCTGTGCAGGAACAGTAAGGGTGGTAGAAGAGGACCCACGGTCCCTTACATCTTGTCCAGCCCTACTTCGCAGGGGGTATTACATCCTGTCTTGCAACAGGTGAATTAATGGTCTGGCTATTATAGCCCACATTCTCCAGGATCAGGCCTTTTCAGAATCAGCGGCAATTCCCTTGATTCATACAGGAGAGCTGGCCTCCAGGACCAGATATCCTAGGATCTGGAAGGCCCATGTTCCTGGTGTGAGACCAGATGGTGACATCCTTGGAAGTTTGTCCAAGGTAAAATTCCTGCCTTCCTACAGTTGGAAAGGAGACGGAGCTAGCCTTAAGTTACATCAAGGATCCAATCTCGGCCTTGCTTCCAAAGGTCGCTTGCTTCACACTCTTTGGTCCGGGCTGTTATACAAGGGGTGACGTGCATAAGTCCACCAGTTTGGTCGCCCTTGTGCTCGGTGGATTGGCTCTAGTTTTGTCGGCTTACAGGGTCAGCTCCTTGGGCCGATGCACCCCATTTCCCTTTATCCTTTAACAAGGGAATTGGTGTTCTTGGTTGTAGTAGCCTTCAAGAGAGTTTCAGTATTGACAACTTCTTGGTATAAAACCATACTTAATTATTCTTACAAGTAGGGTGAGGTTAATCCGCACCCAGCCTTATTTAGTAGAAGGATCTAGTATTCATTTGAATCATGATATTCTTACCTTCCCTTTTTCAAAACCTTGTTTCGCAGAAGGAAAACTTATTGCTTTTCTCTCAATTGAGATGAGAGCAGTTAAATATCTATCTAAAGGTTCAGATATAGAAAGCTGATGTTTTTATTGTGCTGCCAGAAGACCCTAGATGTGGGCAGGCAGTGTTCAGGTCAGCTATTAAAATGGTTACTCTCTCTCTCTCGTTGGAGTAAGAAGGGTCTAGGCCTATCTGAAGCGGCTGCTCGGAGACGGAAAACTGATGTTGTTGCGCTACCAGGAGGCCCCAGGAAATGGCACGCAGCGTCTAAAATCAACTGTTTTTAAGGTTGATTCATCAGGTTATTATTCAGGCTTGTGATTTAGAGTGGGATTCCCCCTGTTTTTTTGTGGGGGTGCTCCCTACTAGGACGGTAAGCGCTTTATGCGCAATGCACTACCAAGCCTTAATGACGCAGATTTTCAAGGCTGCAACTTGGTCGTCTGTGCTTACATTCACTAAGTCCTATCAGGTGAACGTAAGACGGCAAGAGGATGCAGCTTTTTGAAGCAGTATGCTGCAGGCAGCATTATAGGTCCTCACGTCTGATGGTGGTCTGCGTTGTTGGTGTCTCCCTCCCCTCAGTAAGCATTGCTTTGGGACATCCCACATGTAGTGGCTATACCGCTCTGTGTCCCCTGATGTACGATAAAGAAAATAGGATTTTTATAACAGCTTTCCTGTAAAATCCTTTTCTTGGAGTACATCACGGGACACAGAGCTCCTGCCCCTCTTGTTTGGGGATATTGGGACACTTATTGCTTTGCTACAAAAACTGAGGTACTCCCAGTATGGGAGGGGTTATATAGGGAGGGAACTTCCTGTTTAATTGATTACACCAGTGTCCATCACCTGAAGGTAGACTCTATAACCCACATGTAATGGCTATACCGCTCTGTGTCCCGTGATGTACTCCAAGAAAAGGATTTTACAGGTAAGCTGTTATAAAAATCCTATTATTTGGAGGTGAAATCTCTTTTTCTGTAGACGTAAAGAGTGCCCCCTTGTTCTCAGTGTTGACCGTAAAGTTCACTATATGTACCCCTTATATCTGTGTACATGTTGATTATATCTTCCATTAATCTCCTCTTCTCAAGAGTGAATAAATTCAGTTTTTCTAGTCTGTCCTCATAGCTGAGCTCCTCCATGCCTCTTTTCAGTTTGATTTCCCTTCTCTGCACTTTCTCCAGTTCCCCAATATCCTTCTTGAGAACTGGAGCCCAAAACTGAACTGCATATTCCAGATGAGGTCTTACTAATGATTTGTACAGGGGCAAAATGATATCTCTCTCTCTGGAGTCCATACCTCTCTTAATACAAGAAAGGACTTTGCTGGCTTTGGAAACTGCAGCTTGGCATTGCATGCCAATATTGAGCTTATGATCTTCCAAAACTCCCAGATCCTTCTCCACTACGGATCCCTCCAGTTGTACTCCCCCTAGCATGTATGACGCATGAAAATTCTTAGCCCCAAGTGCATAACTTTACATTTATCAACATTAAACCTCATCTGCCACTAAGTCGCCCAATTAGACAGAGCATTGAGGTTGGCTTGTAAATTGGAGACATCCTGTAAGGACGTTATTCCACTGCATAGCTTGGTGTCATCTGCAAAGACAGAAATGTTACTTTTGATCCCAGACCCAATATCATTTATAAAGATATTAAAAAGTAAGGGTCCCAACATTGAACCTTAGGGTACACCACTGACAACCTTAGACCATTCAGAGTAAGAATCATTAACCACTACTCTCTAAATTCTGTCTTTCAGCCAGTTTTCTATCCATTTACAAACTGATATTTCCAATCTTGTAGACTTTACCTTACACATGAGCCGTGTGTGGGGAACTGTATCAAACGCTTTTGCAAAATCCAGGTATACCACGTCCACTGCCACACCTCTGTTCAAGGTTATACTTACCTCTTTATAAAAAGAAATCATGTTTGTCTGACAACTTCTGTCTTTCATGAATCCATGCTGTTTATTGCTTAAATAGTTTATTTCCAGCAAGAACTCATCCATGTGGTCTTTTATTAATCTCTCCAGTATCTTCCCAGCTATAGAATGTAACTAACAGGTCTATAGTTACTTGGTAAAGACTTTTTGCCCTTTTTAAATACGGGCACTACATTGGCCCTGCGCCAATCCAGTGGTACTATTCCTGTCATTAATGAGTTCCTAAAACTTAGATACAGTGGCTTTGAAATGACAGAGCTCAATTCTTTTAGGATCCGTAGGTGGATGCCATCAAGCCCAGGTGCTTTATCCACCTTTATTCTGTCTAAATATTTCTGGACTATATCACTTTTGAGCCATTGTGTATCATTTGGGGTTTTGTCACTATCACCCCCATTATGGACATGAGCTCCCCCATGCTCCTTTGCATACACAGAGATGAATAAAGTATTTAATAAATTAGCCTTCTCTTTGTCCCCAGTCACCCACTCTAGATTATTTTGTAGAGGGCCTACATGCTCAGACTTGACCTTTATACTATTAATATATTTGAAGATTTTTTGGGGGTTTGTCCTACTATCTTTTGCAATCTGTCGTTCATTTTGAATTTTTGCATTCTTGATTTCATTTTTACATATCCTGTCATATTATTTGTAACATTTAAATTACACTAGTTTTCCTTTATTTTTATAGTTTTAAAAGCTCTTTTCATATAGTTTATAGCTTTTTTAACTTTGGCCGTGAGCCACAAATGTTTTATTTTTAGCCTTTTAAACGTATTGCCCATGGGAATTAACTTTGCAGTAAGTTCACAAACAGTTTTTTAGAAGAATTCCCATTTCTGTTCTGTGCCCATTGATGCCAATATTCCCTCCCAGTCTAAGTCCTGCAAAGCAGCTCTCTCCCTTGGAAAATTTGCTCTCTTGAAATTAAGTGTTTTTATCTTTCCTGTATGTGTTTTTTGCTTACAGCTAACATCAAATGAAATCATGTTATGGTCACTGCTACCCAGGTGTTCTTTTATCTGAACATTAGTAATACGCTCTGCATGGTTTGAGATTACCAGGTCCAACAGAGCATCATTCCTAGTTGGGGCCTCAATAAACTGGACCATAAAACAGTCCTGCAATAGGTTTATAAATTTTTGCCCTGTAAGGCCTCGTACACACAAGCAGACAGATTTGTTCAAATCTGTCCGTCCGACAGATTTGAACAAATCTGTCTGCTGGGATTTTGGTTTGCTCGCGTGTACACACGAGCAAACCAAAATCCCCGCCAGCAGAGAGTGCGCTGACGTGTCGGTGACGTGGCGGTGACGTTGACGCCGCCACGTCACCACACCAGGAAGTAAAACACTTCCGCACATGCGCCGAATCCATTCGGCGGCGGTGCGGCGGCGGTGCGGGATGACATGTCTGCTGGTAAGTGTACTAACCAGCAGACATGTCGGGCGGACGGATTCCCACCCGATAGATTTCAAAGCATGCTTTGAAATCTGTCGGGTGGCCAAATCCGTCGGCTCGGCCGTACACACGATCGAATCTGTCTGCTGAAACGGTCCGGCGGACCGTTTCCAGCGGACAGATTTGATCGTGTGTACGAGGCCTAACTGTCCCAGCAGTGCCATTACTCCAGTCAATTTCTGGATAGTTAAAATCCCCCATTATTATCACCATCCCAGCCCTTGCAGCCCTTTCCATCTGAGCAAGGAGCTGAGTCTCCACCTACTCATTAACATTGGGTGGTCTATAACAAACTCCAATGATTAACTTTGAACTATGCACATCTGTATGCAGATCCACCCATAATGCTACAGACTCATCACACTCTCCATCAACCATGTCCTCACACTTGCTTAAAGATCACTTCTCACATAGAGACAGACCCCTCTATCTTTCCTTTTTACCCTGTTTTTCTGAAAGAGTGCATAACCAGGAATATTAATAGCCCAGTCATGTGAGGAATGAAGCCAAGTTTCAGCAATACCGATTACATCATTGCTCTCCTGGTGCACCAGAGCATCCAACTCACCTATTTTGCTTGGCAGACTTCTGGCATTGGTGAACAAACACTTACTATCCTCTTGGGTGTTCCAAGATTGCAACTAGGACCTGCTACTCCACTTACCTTGGGTTTATGTGCTTTGGTTACCCTACCACTAATGCCCCTAATACTACCCTCTTGAATATGTTCCACACTGACTATCTCTATCTCTGGACCCTCCCCCCCATCGCCTAGTTTAAAAATCCCTCTAACTTTTTGTCCATCCTTATTCCCAGCGGATCTGCACCCTCCTCATTTAGGTGCAGTCCGTCCCTTCTATAGTACTGGTTATCGACTGAGAAGTCGGCCCAGTCTTCCAGGAACCCAAACCCCTCTTTACACAATCTCCCTTTCTGGTGTGGCTCGATGTACCGGTAGTATTCCTGAGAATACTACCTTGGAGGTCGTTTTCCTGAATTTAGCTCCCAAGTCCCTAAAATCGTTCTTTACGACACTCCATCTGCCTCTGACTTTGTCATTGGTGCCAACGTGCACCATGACAGCTGGGTCTTTCCCAGCCCCTCCCAGTAATCTTTCCACCAGATCCGTGATGTGCCGAACCCAAGCATCCGGTAGACAACATACAGTTCGGCGCTTCAGGTCTTTGTTACAGATTGCCCTCTCTGTCCTTCTAAAAATTGAGTCCCCTACCACCAGAATCTGCCTTTTCTTTCCCTTCGCTTCCTCCCCACTCTCACTGGAGGAGTTCTTCCCCTGGCAGCTAGAAGAGTCCCTCAGCTCCAGCAGTGCCAGTCCCTGACTGGTTTCACCAATGTCACTCAATGGAGCATACTTATTGGGATGCTCTAGCCCTGGATTGGCCTCCCTGGCACTTGCCCCTCTACCCTTCCTGACTGTCACCCATCTACTATTTTCTAGTGCCTGCACTTCTTTGTCTCCACCCACCTCTGTGCTGGCCCCTGCCATCACCTGCTGGGTACATTTCAGGCACTCCTTTAGTGTGGAGGGTCTTCCCAGTGCTGACAGTTGCTTCCCTAGATTCAGAACCTGGGCTTCCAGGGAAACAATGTGCTTACATTTTGCACAGCAGTAATCTCCCTTGATCAAGGAACGCATACATGCCGCAAGATGTACACACCTGCCGGGCATCATACCTATTAATTTAATGAGGATTAGAGATTATACCCTATCCAAATGACCTAACAACTAGCTTCCTGACAGACCAGCGGACCTGTGTGCACGCGCAGACCAGCGTGCACTCGCAGACCAGTGTGCACTCGCAGACCCACAGTCTTTTAATCGTAAATTCTACCTCGGACCAAAAGCTGTTTAATTTCAGGCATTCCCAGAAGATATGCAAAAGGATTCCCACAGATTGTCCACAGCACCAACACATCTCGAAAACTTGGGGATAGATCCTATGTAGCTTAGCGGGGGTTCTATACCACCATGTAAGAAACTTATAACCTCCTTCCTGATATCTGCTTGCAAGAGAAGATAGGGAAAGGGAGTAACCGCTACAGGTGAATGTACTTGATATTTAGTCTCCTCACAGAAACCAAGGGTGCTGGCAATGCATGAAGCTAAAATAGAGAAAAAAGTGTTTGGACAGCTGCTGTCAGGAAAGGTTCCATCCGCTGGTAACATCTATCATTTGGCATGCAGTACTGAGGTCCACCAGCAGGTGTCTCCTGGCAGTTTTGAACTGTCAGTGGAACTTCTCCCGGCTGGTGTTCTGTCATCTTTGGGCCGCAGAACTAGCGTCCACCAGCGGATGGATCCTGGCAGTGTGGAGCAGACAGCACCTTTTGCGCTCAGGTGTGAATTGACACCAATTACAGGTATTTCTATAAATACCCGGCAAGTGCAAACATAACTTGCCCTGGTATCGTCCTCGTGCCCTGATCTGTACCTGCTGCCTAATTATCTGAACCTGCTCCTGAAATCTGCTACCTGAGATCCTGATCCTGTCTCCCTGTCCTGACCATCTATCCTCTCCCTGTCCTGTGTTCCTTACGCCATCTGCTGATCTCCCTGTGTATGACCTTGGCCTGGCTAACGTTTATGCTTCTGGAATATCCCTTTGTCCATCTGCTGATCTGCTGTGTATGACCCTGGCCTGGCTATTGTTTATGGTTCTGGCATTTCCCATTTATTGTACATATCTGTCTATTGTTATTTGTGGGTCTCTGTCTGTTGGTTGGTTTGTTGCACTGTCATATTTGAGGTGGTTGTATTTACATTATTCACTAACCTAAATAAATCATTATATTTTCACTTATATGTGTTTGGTGTTCCTCTGTTGCTAGCCACACAGTTCTGGTCACACCTGGTACATGACAGCTGCACTCCAAAAAAAACTTTTGGTTACCTTTATTAATAAAAATTGGATAAAAGCACTACAAGCCACAGCAAGAAAAGGATACACAGCCAATGCGTTTCACACTAATGTTTAGTGCTTTGTCATAGCTAAGCTTAGTCAGCAATGACTAAGCTATGACTAAGCACTAAGCATTAGTGCGAAACGCATCGGCTGTGTATCCTTTTCTTGCTGTGGCTTCTAGTGCTTCTATCCAATTTTTATTAATAATGGCAACCAAAAGTTTTTTTTGGAGTGCGGCTGTCCAAACACTTTTTTCTCTATTTTTGCTCGCAAGAGAAGCTTTATGCGTAAATAGTATGATTTTGTCTTTCTGAGTTTGAGAGAAGGTAATCTGCAGGTCACTTTCCCATTGTTGCAAAAAAGTCAAGTCGGCATATGTCAGCTTGGTTTGTCAGGAGAGTGTAACGTGGAAGAGGGAGTGAGGATGCTGGGACCCATCTAAAAAGATCTGTTAGGGTAGCATTAGTTACCGTAGGTTTTGCTGTCTAAATTCATGTGAAAGCAGGCTTCCAATTCTCGTTTGGACATAAGCTTATTAGCCCCCGCAAAATGTAGATGTCTAAAAATGTTCTGCCAACGTAGCATCGTAAATTTCGGGTCAGTCATGCCTGGCAAGAATGCATGGCACCCCAACAACGGGGCAAGGAGACTTGGAGATGGAGATAGAGTAGGCAGCGTCAGGCGGTTAGCTACCCGTAAAGTCGCACCAATTGTAGGGTGCGTAGTAATTGTTCTAGGGCAAGTTTGCCTAGGGGACCAAGGTAAGTCCGCTAATGCAGACTCCACTGTCGCTTGTCCTAGGTCTATCCAAAGTTTAGGGTCGGACGATACACACCACTCCATTATTCTGGTAAGATGAGAAGCTTCATAGTATCTTACAGGATCTGAAAAGCCCATACCCCCCTTCACTTTTGGAAGGGATAGTAGTGTGTTGAGTTAATTTGAGGAGACAGCAAATGTACACTGTAATACAAGCTGTGCACTTACTACTTTACTTTATAGCAAACTGTAATTTCTTCAGTGTTGTCACATGAAACTATAGAAGAAAATATTTACAAAAATGTGATCTATATATATGTTTGAAGAATAATTCACTTTTTCAAAGCATATTCTTATTTTTTAAACTACATGGTTCAAATGTTCCATTATGTTAGACTTTTGAATTTGTCAGTGGATTTACAAAACCACACAGGATTTTATCTCCATATTTCACTAGATGTTAATTACCGGTTTGACTATTTTTAAACTCTGCTTCTACATTATGTGTGATTCCTATGTCATTTCTCTGTGACCTTGCTCAGCTCAGTTTGCCATCCAGTGCCTTAGGCATCAAAATACTGTAGACCTTGTGTTATGTATGAAAATTCTAATCACAATTACAAATTATCATTAGAATTTTCATACATAACACAAGGTCTACAGTATCCATGATACAATGTTTTCTGAAAATTCTTTAAATTTGCTTTCAATGCTCAGTGTCTTCTGGGTATGTTATGGTTTTAAATCAACACAGAGAGAAAAATATGTTGATTATCTATGACATTTTAGAATATCCCCCTACCCATTTCAAGGAAAGTAATTAAAAGTGTCTGTTGGTTGTTTTCTTTTTTTTTTTTCTTGTTGTTGTTGTGGGTTCCACAAACAGATAAGACTGTAAAAAATCTTAGTAATGCAAGTACAGAATCGAGTATAAAATTGAAAAATAGTACAGTAGTGATTGCACAAAATTGGGGGAGGCAAATTGCACATCCAGGAAGAATAAATATGTATATATAAATATATATACACATTTTTCAAGTTTCACTTGTGTGTGTGTGTGTGTGTGTGTATATATATATATATACATACATACATACATACATACATACATACATACATACATACACACACACACACACGTGAAACTTAAAAAAAATTGAATATCGTGCAAAAGTTAATTTCACTAGTGAACTTAAAAGGTGAAACTAATATATGAGATAGACTCATTACATGCAAAGCAAGATAGTTCAAGCCGTGATTTGTCATAATTGTGATGATTATGGCTTACAGCTCATGAAAAGCACAAATCCACAATCTCAGAAAATTAGAATATTACATGCAATCAATAAAACAAGGATTGTACATAGAACAATATTGGACCTCTGAAAAGTATAGGCATGCATATGTATTCAGTACTTGGTTTGGGCCCCTTTTGCAGCAATTACTGCCTCAGTGCAGCGTGGCATGGAAGCTATCAGCCCGTGGCACTGCTGAGGTGTTATGCAAGACCAGGATGCTTCAATAGCAGCCTTCAGCTCTTCTGCATTGTTCGGTCTGATGTCTCATCTTTCTCTTGGCAATGCCCCATAGATTCTCTATGGGGTTCAGGTCAGGCCAGTTTTCTGGCCAATCAAGCACAGTAATCCCACGGTCATTGAACCAGGTTTTGGTGCTTTTGGCAGTGTGGGCAGGTGCCAAGTCCTGCTGGAAAATAAAGTCAGCATCCTCATAGAGCTCATGTGCTGAAGGAAGTGCTCCAAAATTCCCTGGTAGACAGCTGCGTTGACCCTGGACTTAATAAAGCACAGTGGACCAACACCAGCAGATGACATGGCTCCCCAAATCATTACAGACTGTGGAAACTTCACACTGGACTTCAAGCATCTTGCAGTGTGTGCCTCTCCATTCTTCCTCCATATTCTGGGTCCTTGGTTTCCAAATGAGATGCAAAATTTGCTCTCATCAGAAAAGAGGACTTTGGACCACTGAGCACCAGACCAGGAGTGTTTTTCTTTACCCCAGGTAAGATGCTTCTGACATTGTTTGTTGTTCAGGAGTGGCTTGACAAGAGGAATACAACATTTGAAGCCCGTGTCCAGGATCCGTCTGTGTGTGGTGGCTCTTGATGCACTGACCCCAGCCTCTGTCCACTCCTTGTGAAAATCCCCAACACTTCTGAATGGCCTTTTCCTGACAATCCTCTCCAGACTGCGGTCATCCCTACTGCTTGTGCATCTTTTTCTTCCACACTTTTCCCTTCCACATAACTTTATATTAATGTGCTTTGATACAGCACATTGGAACTTATTTTACAATTACCTTTTGAGGCTTTCCCTTCTTATGGAGGGCGTCAATGATGGCTTTCTGCACAACTGTCAGGTCAGCAGTCTTTCCCATGATTGTGATTTCTATTGAACCAGACTGAGAAACCATTTAAAGGCTCAGGAACCCTTTGCAGGTGTTATGGCTTAATTAGCTGATTAGAGTGGGACACTTTGAGCCTAGAATATTGCACCTTTTCAAAATATTCTAATTTTCTGAGCTTGTGGATTTGGGGTTTTCATGAGCTGTAAGCCAAAATCATCACAATTATGACATATCACAGCTTTAACTATCTTGATTTCAGTGGCGGCTGGTTCTCAACATTTTTGGGTGGGGAGCAAATGGAAAAAAAAAGAAAAAAATTGCAGCCTCACTGTGCCCATGAAATGCAGCCACTGTGGCATCAATTGTCACCACTGTGCCATGCCATCAAACGCAGCCACTATGCCATCAATTGTCACCACTGTGCAATGCCATCAAATGCAGTCACTGTGCCATGCCATCAAACGCAGTCACTGTGACATCAATTGTCACCACTGTGCCATGCCATCAAACGCAGCCACTGTGACATCAATTGTCATCACTGTGCCATGCCATCAAACGCAGCCACTGTGCCATCAATTGTCACCACTGTGCCATGCCATCAAATGCAGTCACTATGCCATCAATTAGCACCACTGTGCCATGCCATCAAACGCAGCCACTGTGCCTCTCAATTTTCGCCACTGTGCATGTCACCGTGCCCTTTAATTGTTGCCACTGTGCCCATTGTCCCCACTGTGCCCATTGATGCCACTGTGCCCTTTGTCGCCACTGTGCCCATTGATGCCTCTGTGCCCTTTGTCGCCTCTGTGCCCATTGTCGCCTCTGTACCCTGTAAAATACACTTACTTTAATCCTTCCACGTCCCTCAATGTCTTCTCCCGCCTTGGTGACGCTTCAGCCAATCAGGTTACCGATAACCAGAATCGGCGAACCTGATTGGCTGAGACGACCGTCAGTCTTACCCAAGGAACGCACCCCCCGTACGTTCCAAGGATAAGCTTCCGGGAGACGAGGGCTGTACTCGGAAGAATTTTTTTTTTTTGCCCAATGTTATACAATTATTCTAACATCATTAGTTTATGCAAATTTATTTCTGAATCCACCACTGGGGCTGAATTCAATATGTTAATTAGATTTTTTTGGCAGCCAATATACATAGGTGTTTAAATGTCATTAGTTGGGTTTCATTAGCTGCTAGTTAGTAGATTTTATAAAAAGGGTTGGTTGTTAGCATGGTAAAGAACCTTTTTTCGATTGGTAAGTTGGAACAGCCTAAAAGTATGGATTTTAGGACAATTCCACAAGATATGGTCAAGCCTTGCCCTATTCTTTTGGGGCAATAGGTGAGATAGTGGCTCCAGGTAGGGGTTTTAATAGCTCATTCAAACACATTGGGCCAGATTCTCAGAAGAGTTACGATGGTGTATCACCAGATACACCGTCGTATCTCTGTTTCTGAGCCCTCCTATCTATGCGACTGATTCTTAGGCAGCGTACACACGACCGAGAAACTCGTCGGGCGAAACTCATCGTTCTGCTCGTCGAGTTCCTAGTTCGGCAATCAAAAAGCTTGTCGAACCAAATTTTCCCATTGAACAACGAGGAAATAGAGAACCTGCTCTCTTTTTGGCTCAACGAGTTCCTCGACGGGTTGCTCGGCGAAAAGTGTACACACAACCGGTTTCCTTGGCAGAATACGTCTCCCATCGAGCTTCTTACTGAATTCTGCCCAGAAAACCGGTTGTGTGTACGCCACCTTAGATTTAGTTCCGCATAGATTTGGCGTAGATCCGACTGGCGGAAGTCACTTACACCGTCGGATCTAAGTTGCAATGTTACGCTTGGCCGCTAGGTAGCGTTCCCGTCGATTTCTGCGTTGAATATGCAAATGAGCATGATACGCCATTTCCCAAACGTATTTGCGCGTCGTCGTAGTTTACGTAGTTTGTGTAAGCGTAAGGTTACCCCTGCTATAGGAGGGGTAACCTTGCGTAGGTTCGGCGTACGCCATGTTAAGTATGGACGTCGGGACAGCGTCGTGTTTTTCCATCGTTTACGTAACTCGTCGCGAATAGGGCTGTGCGTTAATTACGTTGTAGTCAAAACCAATGTATTTGCGTTGTACTATGGAGCATGCGCAGTGGGCTACGTTTACGGCCGGCACATGCGCAGTTCGTTCGGCACGGGGGCATGCTTAATTTAAATACAACACGCCCACCTCCTTCCTACTTTGTATTACGAGCGGTTACGCCGGCCCATTTACGCTACGCCGCCGCAAATTATGGAGCAATTGCTTTGAGAATACAGCACTTGCCCGTAAAAGCTGCGTAGGCGTAGCGTAAATGGGATACGCTACGCTACGCGAAAAAATCGCATATCTATGAGAATCTGTCCCATTATATGCATAATAAGTAAATTAAAAGCATATTAGGCATAATAGGCCATGTGGATTATTTAGAATTTAATTTCCTCCAATAATTCAGTAATCACAGCAGACATATTGCCATCTTTCTTCTACCAGATCTAGCATGTCTTTCATGGGCTGCTGTAGGATATTGGTCCATTTTGGATTTACAATTGGAGTATTGTTAGGTATGCATCACCCCCAGACGTCTTTTAGCTCATCCTCATCCCCCTATTTCCCAGCAACCTGTTCCTCCATTCTGCACCCCAATCTTGCCCCCCTATTTCCAAGCACCCTCTAATGTTCCAATTACATTGAAACCCCCTCTTCATACCCCTACCCCTTCATACCCCTATTTCAGCACCCTCTCCATCACACACCAGCCCAGGAATCCCAAGTCTTCCTGTTACCCTGAAAGCCCCATTTTTAGCTTGTCTCCCTATTTCCAAGCACCCTTTCTGTGTTTTCATTTCCCACTACCCACTAGAGTTTAGAGCAATTGTAACAGCAGGCATTTGAAGATTTTTGTGGTGGTGGGCTTGGAGTTGCAGGGAAAAAGATGGGGTTGTATAAAAAGGAAGAAGGCGGTGATATCTAGGACTTGATAAAAAATGTCAGGTTTACCTCAAAGTTATTAGGGTAGCTCTAAAAATTTTGATTTTAGGATCTGGAGGCATAGCAAATGGTGGGAGTAGAGGATAGCCTGAATAGACCATGGATGAGATATTCAAGCCTCCAGAGAATGGCTTCAAAAGTGATGTGCATTTGCCACACAATTTCTGATATAGCGTTTACCTCAATATGATTCCTGGGTTGGTCCAACTGCCGTTTGGCTATACATGCTCTGGCTGATTTTTCTTTTCTTTTTTTAAAGGGAGTGTTTTGTGGTTTGTAAATATTTTCTTTCATTATTTGATGTAGTCAGGACATAAAAATACAATTGTAAAAAAATATTGTGACTAGCTGTTGGATGGAATAGTTCTATTTTTGTTTTAATAGAAAATGTTTTTTTGGTTGCTTAATTTTTAAATAGAAAATGTTATACTGTAGAGCAGTAAGGCCTCGTTCACATGGGTGTATGGCATACACCTGGGTGAGGGTCATATTTTGCCTGCATGGGATGCAGAGGCAGTCCCATTCTTGTAACTTGGGACACAGTGGCTGAATGGACACTGGACAGCCTTGCAGATGCAGGTGTGTCCCCCCAAACAGTGTACGCCCAGATGGAGGTGGAAATCTTGACGTCGCTGCCCCTCCTCTATGCCTTTCTAATCTCCAGGGACTATATAATTACTCTTTAATGCTAGCTCAGAATCTCTGCCCTCCCACCTCCCTCCACGTTTTTTTTATGTAGCTGTCAGGGAAGAAGCAGAGGGGAATTCTACAGAGTTTCACTTGAGTGACAGCTCTGAGTCTGCTTGAGCTGTTGACATCCCATCTAAAATGGTGACATCCAGCAGCAATATCCACACAAGGCTTTTACAGGGGAATAACAGGCATAAAATCTGCTGAATGCACATATAATCTTATAGAAAGATTTGTGTTAATATCTTGTTGTAACAAGAGTAAGCTGACCTTCTTGGGCACCTGAAAGCTACCACGCCATGCCATGATCTATCAGCACTATTAGCTACCAATTAGTTACTGACTGATGTCTCTATGGTCTAATTGTCTGCTATGGACAGCAAGTCCACTTTTATTTCAACCAGTTTTCATAAATAGCGCCTGTGAAGAAAATAGACTTTATTCTGGATTTTCTCATAGACTCTGTTTGTCTTTTAAGAAACCCTGGACCGATCTGGGTGAAATTTGGATATGTTGGTCCCCCAGATCGGGGCTATCAGGAGATATGTACTAGCAGGCTGCTCTCTGCCTAGAGATAATTGGTTTATTCCTTAAACTGATCTCAATATCTCCATGTGTCATGTAAATAATCTTTAGTCTGTCTCTCAAGAAGTGTTCATTGTGTGAATTTCTATTGTTTAGCAGGTGAGAAGTTCTAAATCACCTTGTCTGGGCAAAGGACCATTAGTAAATGTGGATTCTACCGGAGACAGTCGTCTGTCTCCTAAAATAGGTCTCTTGAAGGGGGGCTCGTTAGTAACACCATTGTATGATGATGTGGGAGGAGGAAGTCATTGTATATCTGATTACATCAAGTAGTTCTTTTGCTGTATATAAGTAACCTGTCTCTCAATAAAGCATTCTATATCTGGACACCCTTCATGAAGTCTTGGCTCATGCTTGGGGAGGGGGGACTATCTACAAGTTGATAAGAGCATCGGACATCTTTGAGACTATTCCAGGCCTCCCTTCAGCCACTTGCAAAGTGGTCTGGAGGAATGTTTCTTCAAAGAGACTCACCAACAGGCACAAAGATCAGGCATGGATGGTAATCCAAGGAGGATTGCTGCTCAGGACATTCCTACATGCCAGAAACCTGTGCAGGTACAGGCACTGCCCCTTTTGCATCATCCAGGAGGAAACAGCTTACCATGTGTTCTGGGAGTGCCCCTTTGCACAGGGCCTGTTGAGTGCCTTGGAACCTGAACTTAAAGACTTTGTACCACAGACTGCTATTACACACTTCGGTGTGTTAAACTGACTCTTCTGTGGAACCCATTCACAGGAGGACATTGACAGTGCGTGGCGGGTTCTGTGATGCTTTAAGGATGCCTTATGGTACGCCAGAAATCGCTGCGTCCACAACCGGCAGAGGATGTCCATCGAGGACTGTCGCAGACTGATCTTCAGCCTGCTGAGAGACTATACCTTAATGGACTTTAAGGAGGAAGAGGACGTCTGAAGATTTCCCCTTCCCCCCTCCACCAACTGTATGTTTACACTGGAAAAACTTCGGGCCTATGAACTCTTTTCCCTCCCCCACACCACTCCCTCCCCCCATCGCACCCGTTGCCCAGTTGAACGCCACTTGACACGTTTTTGAAGTGCTGTTTTTAGGGTAATGCGGTGTCATGCACGATGTGATGTTTTGGGGTTTTATTACTCTGCGCAACACATCAGGCATCATACCGCAGGATGGATGAATGTAATTTAATTGTATGCTTGGAACTGTATTGTTATGTAGTGTATTTATGGGCTGCGTCGCAGTACAAAGTAGAATGTACCCTGTTGAAAGTATTTGAATTTTGATTTTTGTATATTTGCTTTGCAAAATAAACTTAAATATTGCCTTTTACTAAAGATTTCCGTGGAGAGGAACAACCATGAGTTTCGGTGAATTTTTTGATGCCTGGCTAATGTCGGGCTTCCTTAATATGGTGAAAAAAAGCTTGAGTTCCTTTGATTCGGAAAGGCACGCAGACAGCGTTAATGTTGTTGTTGTTGGTGGTGGTCAACACAGCCTAGAAAACGATTTGAAAAAAAAAAAATGCTTGGGGAGGGGGAATACTCTAACCATGCATTCATCTCCACTATGTCTCTACCATCTAGGGTAGCGATACTCCCTTATGCTCAGTGATTGGGAGATGGAAAGAAGGCCGCAGTACCCTAACCACTGCAGGTCTTAACAGCGCCTGTACTGACAACACCTTTTCCTATTGCATCATGGCAGCATACACCTTTGGGTTGTGACTCCGCCTCCACAACCTGATAGGACCGCATAGCTATTATACCCAGAGAGGGCCC
The DNA here is from genome assembly GCA_029574335.1 of Rana kukunoris. NCBI lineage: Eukaryota > Metazoa > Chordata > Amphibia > Anura > Ranidae > Rana > Rana kukunoris. The sequence goes on along the minus strand of CM056049.1, from coordinate 613,978,029 downwards.
CGCCCAGGTATTCTCCTTTTTTTCCTCACCTGATCAGGACTGGAATCGTGAGGTTTCAGCCTCTCCTGGGTTCCCCCTTCCTGTACGGCCTCTAAATGAGCTATATGGTTGGAGCCCCATTCTGGTGGTCTGGGGGGCATATTTCAGCCTCTCCTGGGTGAAAGTCCTTCCTGTACAGCCTCTAAATGAGCTACATGGTTGGAGCCCTATTCTGGTGGTGCAGGCTTCTCAAAGAAAGCTTTAAACAAGCTTTGACGTAAGTGACAGCGTTTCCTTTTGCTTTCCATATGCTTTTCCTTCTTTTCTCTGTGTTATGGGCGTTTGCCATTACCAAGATGGCTGCAGCGGTGCAAGTACACTGAGCTTGAGAGGCAGGAAGTGATGCAACCTCTGTGTTTCCTGGCTAGAGTTGTTCAGCATGGTGATCTGATCATGCTCAGGCTGATATCATCACTAATGGAAAATGTGAGTTCTAAATAGTTTCACTGCATTTTTGGCAACAAATGGTGGAGATCTCTACTCATGCATGCTGGATGCTTATGTGGTCATTGTTACAGGTATGTCTTCACCTTTTATGGCATTTACTTGGGGTTTTCTTATGTCCTTCTCAGTGTTTCTCTAGGATCATTTTGCTCTTTATGGCATTCACCTGAACTCTTCCTATCTCTTGCTTGCTCTGGGATCACTGTGCTGGGCTCAGTTTCCACTAGTGCGACTTGTCACTTCAAAATTGCATTACAAGCCGTACCCCATGATTTCTATTGAGTAACATTCATATCTGTCCATACAGTAGACACCAAGAATACACATGCATTGCTCCAAGTTGCATTAAATTTGCAGCAAATCATGTGACATTCAGGTCGCAATAGTGGAGACTAAGGCCGCGTACACACGATGAGACATGTCTGCTCAAACATGTCCGACGGACCGTTTGCAGCGGACATGTCTCATCGGATTTTGGTTCGATGGCGTGTACACACCATCGGACGAAAATCCCCTCGGGCTGAGGATGCGGTGATGTGGCAGTGACGTTGACGCCGCCAAGTCACCACTCCAGGAAGTAAAATACTTCCACGCATGCGTCGAATCCATTCCACGCATGTGCAGAGATTTCTGTCCGCTGGTTAGTGTACTAACCAGCGGACATATCCGACGGACATGTCTCCGGCGGAAAAATTTCAAAGCATGCTTTGAAATTTGTCCGCTGGGAAAACATGTCCGATAGCCCGTACACACGATCGGAGATGTCTGCTGAAACGATCCGTCAGACCAGTTTCAGCAGATAAATTTGATTGTGTGTACGCGGCCCCAGCGTTATGCTGTTTTTCATTTCAGTCTGCTGCTTTGCTCTGTTTCTAGGGAAACGCTGTCCAGTCAGACCACCCATTGCTTTAAGGTATAGGGATTAGGTAAGTAGTGAAGATTGAGAAAAAAGAGAGCTGTAAGGACCACAAGATAAAGGGAGCCTTCTGACAGTCAAGACAAGTTACCATCTATGAACAGACATCCAGGCAATGTTGATTAAGCTCATCAACTCGCCCCTCATTATCACTGCTCTCCGTTTACAAACATCACAAATTACCAGCCCTAATGCCGTGTTTTTCAGCATAAAAAAAAACTTTGTTTTTCAGCATCTAGAAAAAACAAAATTTTTCCAACTTCATCATTAAAAACGATGTTGCCCACAAACCATCGTTTTAAAAAAATGATGCAAAGAGCAAAGCGCGGTGACGTACGATGGCACTCTAAAGGGGAAGTTCCATTCAAGCTCCCGTCTCGTAACTTGCTTCTGAGCATGCGCGGGTTTTAAACGTCGTTTTTAACGTCTTTTAGCCCACACACAATCATTTTTTACAACCCAAAAAACAAAATTTTTTAAAACGACGTAAAAAAATGCAGCATGCTCGATTTTTTTTTTTTTTACGTTTTTCAGAAGATGAAAAATCATGTGAAGCCCACACACGATCATTTTAAATTTTAAAGTTTTTTTTCATGCCGAAAAATAATTGTGTGTACGCGGCATTATACTTGCTGTTTTTTTGGTGGAAAGTCATTGGGCCAGATTCAGGAAGACTTGCGCTGGAGTAATTCGATATGCGCCGCGTAACTGTGAATATGCGCCGTCGTTTCTATGTGGCCGTACCCACCAAACTAGATGCGACAGAAAACGGGCCATTTCCGATCGGCTTAACTTTCCGACGCCAGAGTCTCGTCAGCGCATAATTTTGTTTGGCGCATCAGTCGCGCCTATTGATTTCCCCTGCAAATATGCAAATGAGGGAGAATTCCCGATTCGCGAACGGATTAGCACCATACGCTGGCTACATGCGCCGCGCGTATCTCATCCGTCCGGCGCAAAGTTATTTCTACAAATAGCTGCTTTATCTTTACTCCAGACGGCCACAGGTCAGCAGGAGAGCAGCTACAGCAGTGTTACCGACGATAAGAGCTAGCTGAGCACCCCCACTTGCAGGACAACACCTCTGTCCATGCTTGTCTGTCAACTTTTACAGCCATGGAGGAAGACATCATAGGTCTCCATAGCCGAGATGACGGCTGACAGCTCCTGGCCTTTAGAGTTCAGCTTTCTCCTGTGTGTTTGCGGGGAACGGGAGCAGCCATCTCAGAACAAAAGTAACTTAACTGCGGGGAGGGGGAACAGGATATACTTTAGTGCCGGAATGGCGCATCTACGGGCGCATTTAAACGCCCAACGGAACGCATTGCGCTGAAGTTTCCCGTGAAGTGGTGCCGACGGAAGTTGTGAGCATGCGCACAAGGGGGCCGAGTGAAGCCTCACTTACTGCGCATGCTCCGTGGATGATGCGCTGAACGTAAGCCTCTGCGCTGGGCTCCGCCCATCATTTACATATGATCACACCCACTTCCACTTGCGTCGGGTTACGCCAGCGCATTATCGTTACTCTGGCGCAAGTTTACGCGCAACTGCTATGTATATAACAGTACTTGCGCCGAAAGTGTCGGCAGAGTAACGTAAATGAGAAACGTTACTCCAAAGTAAAGAAGCGCCCATCTACCTGAATCTGGCCCATTGCCTGCAAAGCTAGCACTATACAGTCCTGCAAGGATCTCAAGATGAAGATCCAGGGCCGGAGTGGGACTCATTTTCAGCCCTGGAGTTTCATGCCTTAGACCAGCCCACTTTAGTTCACGACTATTAAAATAATTTAATTAAAACCACAAAATATAAGTTTGCAATGGTGCACTGTTCTCTACAGCCTGTAATTCATAGAATTGGTCAAAAAATATTTCCAATTCAGTGCAAATACAGTAAACAAAGTTTTGCTTCACAGTGAAGATTTATTAGAACACACCCATAGTATTCCACCACCAGACATATCACCCTCTGCCACCACCACCACCACCAGACATATCACCCTCTGCCACCACCACCACCACCACCAGACATATCACCCTCTGCCACCACCACCACCAGACATATCACCCTCTGCCACCACCACCACCACCAGACATATCACCCTCTGCCACCACCACCAGACATATCACCCCCTGCCACCACCACCACCACCACCACCAGACATATCACCCTCTGCCACCACCACCACCAGACATATCACCCTCTGCCACCACCACCACCAGACATATCACCCTCTGCCACCACCACCACCAGACATATCACCCTCTGCCACCACCACCACCACCAGACATATCACCCTCTGCCACCACCACCAGACATATCATCCTCTGCCACCACCACCACCACCAGACATATCACCCTCTTCCACCACCACCACCACCAGACATATCACCCTCTTCCACCACCACCACCACCTCCACCAGACATATCACCCTCTTCCACCACCACCACCACCACCACCAGACATATCACCCTCTTCCACCACCACCACCACCAGACATATCACCCTCTTCCACCACCACCACGACCACCACCAGACATATCACCCTCTTCCACCACCACCACCACCACCACCAGACATATCACCCTCTTCCACCACCACCACCACCACCACCAGACATATCACCCTCTTCCACCACCACCACCACCACCACCAGACATATCACCCTCTTCCACCACCACCACCACCACCACCAGACATATCACCCTCTTCCACCACCACCACCACCACCACCAGACATATCACCCTCTTCCACCACCACCACCACCACCACCAGACATATCACCCTCTTCCACCACCACCACCACCAGACATATCACCCTCTTCCACCACCACCACCAGACATATCACCCTCTTCCACCACCACCACCACCACCAGACATATCACCCTCTTCCACCACCACCACCACCCAGGGCCGTCTTAATAGCATCATGAGCCCCTGGGAAAAGTAATGCTCTGGGGCCCCTACAATGGAGACAGTGCATGTAAACAGAAATCAAGTAGGTAGAAGGTAGGGGATATCTAGGGTGTAGAGGGGTCAGAGTGCTGGGGGATAACTGGGATGTAGAGGGGCAGCCTGGGCTGCCCTAATTTCGGGGCAGTCCGGGCTCAAGGACCAGCTGTTTTGGGGAAAGGGCAGGGGCCCCCCATGCAGCTGGGGCCCCCGGGCAGTGCCCAGGTGTGCCCTCTCATTAAGACAGCCCTGCCACCACCACCAGACATATCACTCTCTGCCACCACCATCACCACCAGACATATCACCCTCTGCCACCACCACCACCAGACATATCACCCTCTGCCACCACCACCACCACCACCACCAGACATATCACCCTCTGCCACCACCACCACCAGACATATCACCCTCTGCCACCACCACCACCAGACATATCACCCTCTGCCACCACCACCAGACATATCACCCTCTGCCACCACCACCAGACATATCACCCTCTGCCACCACCGCCAGACATATCACCCTCTGCCACCACCACCACCACCACCAGACATATCACCCTCTGCCACCACCAGACATATCACCCTCTGCCACCACCACCACCACCAGACATATCACCCTCTGCCACCACCACCACACATATCACCCTCTGCCACCACCACCACCACCAGACATATTACCCTCTGCCACCACCACCACACATATCACCCTCTGCCACCACCACCACCACCACCAGACATATCACCCTCTGCCACCACCACCACCAGACATATCACCCTCTGCCACCACCACCACCAGACATATCACCCTCTGCCACCACCACCACCAGACATGTCACCCTCTGCCACCACCACCACCACCAGACATATCACCCTCTTCCACCACCACCACCACCACCACCACCAGACATATCACCCTTTGCCACCACCACCACCACCACCAGACATATCACCCTCTGCCACCACCACCACCAGACATATCACCCTCTGCCGCACCACCACCACCAGACATATCACCCTCTGCCACCACCACCAGACATATCACCCTCTGCCGCCACCACCACCACCAGACATATTACCCCCTGCCGCCACCATCACTACTGACCTGCTGTCCATCCACCTCCCCCCATCACTACACTACTCCGTCTTTCCATTTTAAACAGATACAAATACTCCAGTGTGCTTCCACACCAAATTTTCTCACTACTTACAAAAAAATAATAATAAACATCTCAAGCCCATCAAGCACGATAAATGGTCAAATATATAATGATGATATATTTTATAAACACACACTATACAACATCAGCCTGATCTGTGATATTGCTGCTGCCTCCCCTCTCATGGCATGCTGGGATTTGTAGTGCCACACACCTTGAAACATGAGGTGGTCATGCAGGAAAGGAGACTGTGCTTGGTGAACAGGTAATGGGTAGGGACAGGGAGGTGTATTAGAGATTGGGGGGGGGATCTCAGAAAACATGCTCCCTATAAAACCAGAGCAGTACACAGCCACACACAAAAACGATCTTTACAGGAGCCTGCACACTACACAGAGCCCATCCTCTCCCCCTCCTCCCCACTAAGGTAAGCCAACGACAGGACTGCATGTTGCTTACCTTAGGCTAAGCTGAACTCCGTCCTCCTCTGCAGGCTGTCTCCACTCCTCCCCCTCCCAGCATCTCCTGTATAGAACTCAAATAAGGCGCGCTGAGAGAAAGGGGGAGGGTACATGTAACGTCAGTGAGTTAGATCATTGGAGACTCTCGGCTACGGCCGGAAACTGCACATGTGCAGTCGAGCCGAGAGTGGATGTTTTCACCGGCAGGCATTTCACTTAAAAAAACGGACGGTTGGCAACACAGGCACATGCGCAGTACTGACGGATTGTGCATCCGGAGAAAGCCTTCCTTTTGGACCTGGGATCTTTCAGTTGTACTAGAAGTTCTATCCCATGAACCATCCGTTGGAAAACATCTCATTGTGTGACCTAACGCTCAAGGTCACCTTCCTAATAGCGATAACATCGGCCAAGGGAGTATCAGAGATGCAAGCTCTATTGATGAAGGTGCCAAACCTAATCGTCAACCCAGACAAAGTAGTCTTAAAGCGGAGGTTCACCCTAAAAAACAACTATGTACCATGCCATCCTGCATATTAGCGTCAGCTACAGTATGCCTATATTTTATTTTTTTGGGCTGTACTTACAGATTAATCTATTCGTTTGTTTCAGGCTACCGCGGGGTAATAGGCGTTCCTATCAAGAGGGGAACATGATTGACGGCCGGCTATGGCGCGTCACGCATTCCGAAAATAGCCGGAGTAGACTCGGCTCTTCACGGCGCCTGCGCACAGACTAGGAGCTGACTGCGCAGGTGCCCGTGTAGGACTCGGCTCTTCACGGTGCCTGCGCAGTCAGCTCCTAGTCTGTGCGCAGGCGCCATGAAGAGCCGAGTCCTACTCCGGCTATTTTCGGAACGCGTGACGCGCCATAGCCGGCCGTCAATCATGTTCCCCTCTTGATAGGAACGCCTATTTCCTGCCCGGAGTCTGAAACGAAAAAAACAGATTAAACTGTAAGTACAGCACAGAAAAATAAATAAAGCCATACTGTAGCTCACGCTAGTATGCTGAATGTCAGTGGAGACAAAGATTTTTTATTTTTTTAGGGTGAACCCCCTCTTTAAGACCATCTGATCGCTTCATTCCGAAAAGTTTCATCCTCCTTCCACTTCAATCAGGAGATTAACGTTCCTGCTCTCTCCACAGAACAAGAAAAACCACATCCGCTGGATGTGAGAACCAACATCCTGGCATACCTCTCGGCAACCTCTCGGCAACCAGGAAAACGGAAAATTGTATACTCACCTTTCCATAATTTTCCTTTCCAGTTGCATCTTCATGGCAGCATACAGATGCCCACCCATCTGAGGTGGGCAATATATATACTGAGAATACCTGGGCGGGGGCCCTCTCTGGGTTTAATAACTATGCGGTCCTATTAGGTTGTGGAGGCGGAACCACAACCCAAAGGTGTATGCTGCCATGAAGATGCAACAGGAAAGGAAAATTTGCAACAGGAAAGTACACAATTTTCCGTTTTTTTTTTTTCTTCACTTGAATAATCTGATATCCTTTCTTGTATAGCTAGTAAAGAAATTCAGATTAAAGCTTCATCTGCTTTATAAAAAGGAAAAACTCAGAAAATATTTCTCTGGCCAGACATTCACTATGCTTTAACAGGGTTGAGGATGAATAACAGTGTATTTCCATAAAATATGTTGCTACTGAATAGTTGAAAGACATTTCTGCAACATTTTATATTAAACAAGTGAGGGAATGCAAATATCAAGTGTATAAACAAATGCAAATTCTCTGCTTCACTGTTAATGCATCTATTTTCAAAAAAATTGTCTGTTTATCTTTTGATATTTGGTTGTCAGAGATACGTTTGCACTGTCTCAGTAGGATGGTGGCACATTTTCTCTCAAGAATAAAAATAGACACCCACCTCACAATGCATAGACAGATGAAAACTCATTAGCAAACCGTGAAGACATGCATGTCACGACCAGAGTAATAAAAATAGAACATCAGGTCTAGCTGGAGTTGAGTGCTTATGTGCCCGTCCATGTTGAGCTCATCAGATTAGCCATTAAACCACTTGTTCTTTATGCACAGGAATGTGTATTTATTCATATATAATGTACTAGACAGACAAGACATGACATAAATATAAAACAAACGACAGCATTATGTGAATTTTCTGATCAAATTATTAATTTATTGTATCATTTGTCCAACGAATTATTAGCCAAACTGGAACTGGAACTACAAAGCTTGTTCTACATCCTTCTCCCCGACAAAACTTTAAACGCTGTGACTGTTCTCACCATTATGCAAGTTTTATTACAATTTTCAAATACACAAATGCATGCCAAATGTGATATCAATATTGAAATGTCAAAACTAAATACATTATCCTACTCTTCAATTGTAGGATGAAAACGTTTTGCACAGTGTTTGATACTGTCTTTTCCAGTTCGATATAGCTTAAAAATGCTTATATTGATTGATACCTAACTTTCTAAAGATTTGAAGAGACCCTGTTGCCATACCATTAATTTTAGCAACAATTTTCCAGTAAGATATAATATATATATATATATATGTATGTAGCACTACCCCCATAGGAGCTGCTGGTTAGTTTTTGGGTCTGCCGCTACCCCACTGTTCACCATCAGCGCTAGGGGTTACATTGGAGCGTTATCCACATGGGCCTCTCTCACTGACCTAGCAGCCAATGAGTCGCTGGGTCAAAGTCTATGCCACAGACTTGATGAATATGGTAAAGTTGCTGTACAATCCTCTGACACAGAACTGTTCAACTGAATAATCCCCTGTAAAGTCAAACAATAGCTACACAGTATCCATTTTTTCCAGCCATCCGGCGATACTGCGAAGCGGGATGAGTCCTCCAATTGAGTTTCCAGGCTCTTCCTGAGATACCAGCCTTTTTGATCGGTCCTCTCTGAAAAAAGTACTCCCCTGGCTACTCCTATTGTCCGGCTTCTCCCCACAAGCAAGACAGCACAGGATCACCCCTGGATCAGTAGGCCCCAGAACTCCTGGGCCTACTTTCAGTAACGAAGCCTCGGGCCAGCAGGCCAGAGGCAGAAGAACTGCCATGACACACCTTAGGCCAGGAGGGCCATCAGGTCAAAAAGCCTGCAATAATCCAGTATCTGTACCTTAAGTACCCTCTCCCAAAATGCCCAGCGGGAGGAATACTCCCACTGGGTTGTCTCTGGGGAGAAAGCTCTCAATACATCCAGCATGCTGTATTTCCAACCTTGACCCTAAATGACAGCGACACCCAGGGTCAAGTGGAAAAATTACACAGCGCAGCTGAACTGACACAGAAATTTACATAATCATTCTGAGTTAACTACAGCTCAGATAACACTAAATGTAACCACTTAAGGACCGAGCCTGTTTTTCAGATTTGGCGTTTACAAGATTAAAACAGTTTTTTTGCTAGAAAATGACTTAAAACCCCCAAACATTATATATTTTTTTCTAACACCCTAGAGAATAACATGGCGGTCATTGCAATACTTTTTGTCACACCGTATTTGCGCAGCGGTCTTACAAGCGCACTTTTTTTTGAAAAAATCACTTTTTTGTATTAAAAAATAAGACACAAGTAAAGTAATTTTTTTTTTATATATTGTGAAAGATAATGTTACGCCGAGTAAAATGATACCCAACATGTCATGCTTCAAAATTGCGCCCGCTCGTGGAATGGCGTCAACATTTTACCCTTTAAAAATCTCCATAAGCGACGTTTAAAAAATTCTATAGGTTGCATCTTTTGAGCTACAGAGGAGGTCTAGGGCTAGAATTATTGCTCCCGCTCTAACGATCACGGTGATATCTCACTTGTGTGGTTTGAACACCATTTGCAAGCTTGTCGGGACGTGGCGCTTTAAAACATTTTTTTTGTTATTTTTATTTATTTTATTCATTTTTACACACACACACAAAAAAAATGTAAACATCCCTGACAGGTCCTCTTAAATATGAGATCTGGGGTCAAAAAGACCTCAGATCTCATATTTAGACTAAAATGCAAAAAATAAAATAAAATAAAAATTTGTCATTTGAAAAAATGACAACAAGAAAATATTGCTTTAACCACTTAACGCCCGCCGCATGTATATGTATTTGTTTGGGAGCCACGTCGCACAACCACGCAATTGTCTGTTAAGGTGACACAGTGCCGAATTGTAAAAATGCCTTTGGGCATTTAGCAGCATATTGGTCCGGGGCTTAAGTGGTTAAGAAGCATGGGGGGAAGTGACGTTTTGACATCGCTTCCGCCCTGCTATGCTATGGGGATGGGTGGGGGCCATCTTGCCCTCACTTGTATGCCAACCGAGCAGGGGAGAGGACCCCATTTCCTCCGCCGCTGCCGGCGGCTCCGGTAAGCGACGGAAGGGGGGGCCCTCTCCCGCCGCAGATAAGGGTGATCTCGTGGCAAATTTGCCTATGGTTATTGTTGAAAGGACTGCTCACTGAAAAGATGGATATCTCAGTTGTGGCAGCAGCTGCTGCCGTTACCGAGATATCCATCTTTAAAAAAATGACGTATATATACAGTGAGCGGTCCTTAAGTGGTTAAATATAGCGCCTACTCAATAAAAGCAGGGCGCTACGGATATGAACAAGATAGATAGACTTAACATAAGACTTACCACATGAAATAGACCTGAAGTGTGCCCTGATCTGATGGACGGTATGCCAAAATAAGGGGGCATACCCAAGATTAGAGATAAATATTTTGTGGAGAGACATGAATTTGAGAAATGCCCTAAAAAGGGGATGGAAGGGTAGGTATCGCTCACAGGAATCCGACAAAGACCACAGGTGAGTGGGCTGGTTAAATACCCCTGGGCTCCTCCCATAAATGCAGGCCAACATACTGGCCTTGTTACTTATGATCGAAGCCCTTTGTCCGATACGTATATGAACAAGATAGATAGGCTTAACATAAGACTTACCACATAAAATAGACCTGAAGTGTGCCCTGATCTGATGGATGGTATGCCAACATAAGGGGGCAAAAACATTCAGGTAGGGGTGTAGTTTTATTGGTTTTAGCTTTATTCATTGAGCAAGTTTGGTGAACGCTTGTGCCATCTCCAACTGGGGATTGGGGGATGTGCTGGGCGAAGCAGGCAGACTTCCACCCGTCAAGTCTCTTAATTATCGTGATCTGGGATCCCACGTTGGGATGTGGCCGAGGCCGCTCCAACACGATAAGAGCGACTGGAGCACTGACTGGGGTTGAGGTGTAGGTAGCGTGGAAGAGTGAGTGAGTGTGAAAGTGACAGGACCCCAATTGACCTAATCGCACCCCTTGTTGATCCAGAGGAAGGCAAAAACCCCAGTGGAGCCTAGGCCAATTGCTACAGCTCTGATCCCCCGAGAGGCTATCGTGTGAACCCTGGATCAACTTCCTATGGTTGGTTGTGCCCCAATAAATACTCACGTATTTGACGAACTGGCAGGCACTCAAGGGTTTCACCGGGAAAGGTAGTAGGGGATAAGAGTTTGACTGTTCAGGTAGGAGTGACAGAAGGCGATCGAGTATGGTTACTGCACACCGGACATTGTTTGCTTTAGAGCCATGTTGTCGGTGGTGAAGGCCACGGTTCGTCCTGTCCAGGTATGACCCAAGAGCTGAGCCGCTGCCACGATTGGGAATTGTTCGAACATGGAGGAAGTCCTGGTAAACCATGGGATTAAGAGTGTCTTTGGAGGTCATGGTCCTGCAAACCAAAAATTGCAGCGAAGCCTGTGGAGGCTGCGGCATCTGTCACTACCTGCGGTGATGGGGGCGTTATTGATGGTATAACGTTGATACTGTTTAAAGTAGTAAGGAACTCCTCCCATATTGACAGGTCCGCTACTGCTGCCGTGTCGAAGTTAAGGATCTGATCGGGGTCCTGTGTCTGGGAGAGGAAGACCAGGAGGCATGATACAAAAGATCGACCCTGGGGAATGATCCTAACTGCAAATTTAACATCCCCGGGAGAGATTGAAGCTGCTTCTTAGTACACCCGGGTGGAGTCTTGGAGAACTGACCTGATGCAGGTCAACTTGAAGGAACGATAGGCGTAGTGAAAGCTAGTTTGTGTGTGAGCATGACAACAAATAGGTGAGCAGCCGAGCTGCTACTGGAGATGAGTGACCGATTTGAGCCACAATTGCGATTAACAGCTTTATTAGAAAGGTGAAAACAAAGTTTAGCGGACATTTTGAGTATGTAGGAATGACCGTACGGAACATTGTACATACAGATGGAGTGAGATGCAAATGTTTATGCTTGACAACAAACGTAAGGCCCAGGATCTGAATCGTAAGTACCACTGTATTCGTATCGCTGATGCGAATAGTTCGAGGTGCGAGCATCGGTAGGGTTTGTTTGTGAAGGATCTGAAACGTTGAGCCAATGCTGCGACTGTACTCGGATCGGTTGGTGAAGTTTGTATTGCTGAGGATCCGAATCGTTGCGCCGTTGATGCAATTGGATTCGGATCGGCTGTGGATGTAAGGTGACGGTGGGGCTCATGTGCCAGATCCGAGTCGTTGCACCAAAGATATGACTAGACTCGGATCGGCTGATGGTGTTAGTGGTTGAAGGAGTTTGTGGTTGCTGAGGATCCGAATCATAGGGCTGACGTTGTGACTAGATTCAGATGGGCTGTTGGTGAGCGCTTGGGTTTTTTTTTTATGCTGAGACGAATCGGTGCATTAGGATGCGACCAGATTCGAATCAGAACATGATACTTGAGAGTGAAATGTTTTTCCATGACAGAGGCATGAATCGGTGTGCTGCACGTGCGACTGACAACGACCAGACTCTGGAGCACGTACTGAAATGAGGCCAAACAACTGGGGGACACCAGGATGAATTGGTGCATCACGGATGCGACTAGATTCAAATCAGAGTGCGGTATGTGACAGTTTAATGAAATTATTGCTATGACAGAGGTGCGCATTGGTCGGGCCGCGGTTGCGATTGAGAATGAACCGGACTCTGGAGCATGTACTGAAATGAGGCCGAAAAACAACCGGGGCACGCCAAGAATTGGTGCATGAGGATGTGATTGGAGCATGTGAGAATGTGCGTGGTTTCAAATTAGATGCGTTTCGGTGAAATTGGGTAACAGAAATTCCCATGATAGAGGCACGAATCGCTGCACCGCGGATGCGACTGACAGCGAGCAACTCTGGAGCATGTACTGAGCCCAGACAGGTTTTTCCAGCAGACAAGTTTTAAAGCATGCTTTAAAACTTGTCTGCTGGTAACCTGTCCGTCGGACATGTCCGCTGGTTAGTACGCCTAACCAGCGGACATAAATCCCCCGCATGCGCTGAATGGATTCGACGAATGCGTGGAAGTATTTTACCTCTGGATTGGTGACGTGGCGGCGTCAACGTCACCGCCACGTCACCGCGTTATCCGTCCGAGGTGATTTTGGTCCGATGGTGTGTACACGCCATCAGACCAAATATCCGAGGAGACATGTCTGCTGGAAACGGTCCGTCGGACATGTTTCAGCGGACATGTCTCCTCATCTGTGCGCGGCCTTACTCTGAAACTGAACACCAACCAACCACCCCTCCCCCCAGGCTAACCCAGTGCAGAGAAGGCACCAAGTGGGTCTAATTATCACCTCAATCAGCCACAGAAACCTGTACAAACAATACATGCTTGTCTCTAAATGGAAGAGACGGCAAACCCATGGAAAAGTAAATGTTTGTATCCAGTGAAACCTACAGCGAGTGATATCGGACAGCGACCAACCGCGACTTATATATTATAAATTAATCGTATGTTTGGCTGACCACAACTCAGAACTCAGAAGCAGGCCTTTTTTTTTTATAAAAGGATGCGGGACAGGTAGCATAACAAATTGCAAGACCACACATGATACGAAAGATTTGGAAAGTACCTGCGACAGTGAGGGGGAACCTCCTCCCATAAATCCAGGCCAGCATACTGGCCTTGTTACATATATACATTTACCATATTTTATAGATGTCATTTTTACCTGTACATTTTTTCTTTAGATTACTGCTACTGGGCATCACTATTTTGGATGTGAAATCAGTATCCCAAGCAGGCTGTCATTCAGATTATACTCTAAAATATTCCTCTTCACTGTTCCCCCCCAGCATCTACATAAAAGGCCCACACACGATCGGTTCGTCCGATGAAAACGGTACGTCGGACGATTTTTATCAGACGAACCGATCGTCTGTACAGGGCATAACAGGTTTTCTTCTAAGATTTCCCTGTATTTTGCTCCATTTATCTTCCCTGACCATCTTCCCTGTCCCTGCTGAAGAAAAGCATCCCCACAACATGATGCTGTCACCACCATGTTTCATGGAGGGAAAGGTGTGTTCAAGATGATGTGCAGTGTTAGTTTTCCACCAGACATAGGCCCAGATTCACAGAGTGTTGGGCGCACATTACGCCACCGTAACGCAAACGGCGTACGCCACGCTGACGCAGCGCGGAGAGGCAAGCACTGCATTCAGCAAGCTATTGCTCCCAACGCTGCGTCGGCGTAGCATAGATTTCGAAGGCGCAGGCCGGCGTAGGTGGAAGTGGGCGTGACCCCATGCAAATAATTGGTCTGAGCGTGGCGCAGTGGTTTACGTCCGGCTTATCGCAAACAGCGCATGCGCACTGATGAGGACGCATGTTCCGCACCCCTCTGCGCATGCTCACAACTAAGCCCGGCATAACACCTAAGATACGCCAGCCCACCGTGTACGCCGAGAACATAAGTATGCCCAGCCATACGCCCGTCCAAAAGTACACCAGCTTGTCTTCCCTGGTGGAGAGCTACTTTTGCGGTCTGAGCCATGTCAGATACTGACATCTGCGGATGAGAGGGCGATCCTGGCCTCAGCCATCTCTATCGCACAGAGCGCCAGGACCAGCAAGGCCAGGAAGCAGGAGATCCTCAAAAAGGTCATCCTGGAGATCAATGCCCTTGAAACCAGGACCTGTAGGGATATCCAAAAGAAGATAAATGACATGCGTCGGTGGGTCAGGGAGAAGCTGGCCAAGATCAAAAGGCACGGGAGGCGGACCATCTACTTCTGTCAAGTTGACAGCTGAGGAGGAGGTGATCGCCAGCTGTCTGCGCAGGAGCAGGTGGAGGGCCTGGAGGGCTTTGAACAGGACTTGAGGATAGGTAAGTGTGTTTTATCCCCCATCCGGTGTGGAGCATGTGAGGGGGTGCAAGGGAACATGTGACAAGTGTGTGGGTCCAACAACATGTGAATGCTTTGTGTCATCCACAGATGTGCTGGAGGGAGCTGGGCCATCTTCTGCCTGTGTCTGACCCACGCCATCCCCGGAACATCATCCTCAGCCTGACCCCCTGGGAAGCCACGTACCATCAGTGGAGGGGAGTGCCCACACCTCTGCTCTAGACGTAGTTGAGGAGGAGCAGGTGGATATCCATCTGGAGGAATGCCTCTACCTTGAGGAGGCTTCCATCTTCCCCGCACACTCTGAGACCTCCACGCCCATCAGGTGGAGGGTCGCCAGAACAGGCACCTCCAGCGCCAGAACAATGCCTGGCAGAGGCAGTTGCAGGCAGAGACAAATAGCGTCCTGACACGCATCGCAATTGCCTTGGAGGGGATTCAGGCAACATCCGCCACAAGTTTCAGGAGCGTCAGCCCAGGGGATGCCCCACCCCCCCACCCGAGTCGTCACTACGACAGCTGCGGAGCCGAACCCTTGGCACGAGGCCTGGCCCGCGAGAGGGCAAATGACTGGCCTTAGGAGAAGTGCAGCTCAGAGTTTGAGTTTTTATTTTTATTTTTGGTGATGTGAAAAGATGTATGTGCCGTGCACCTACTGTATAAGGGCATGTCATGACTGTTAATGGCATGATCTCCTTTTTTTTCTCTTTCACGGAAGTCACAGCACCATGCACACGGTAAGGAGTGCATAATTAGTGAATGGACACCGTTTTGCATGGGCTGGGTTTGCCCGGGGAGGTCATTACGACCGTGTGACTGGTGTGTGAGTGTGTGTGACTTTTCTGCCAGCAAGGCGTGTCAGCTGACAGGGGTCACCTTGGTTTGTCGGGGAGAGGTTATCCCCACGACCGTGTGAATGTGGTATGAATGCGGTGGACTTGGGCTAAACCAATGTGAGGTGGATGTGGTGTGTGTGAGCTAGGCACCACAGTGGTGTGCATGCGTGCATTGTCTGTGTGCCATGATGAATGTATGTGTTTAACGTGCAAAGATTCGTTCCACGAGGCAACTCCTGACTGCTGTTCCTTCAGCAGATGGGGTCGCCTGAGTCAGGGGGGGACTGTGTGGTACGGGGGTCAGATCATGTCAATCTCCAGGCCCTTTCTGATGGCGTAGTTGTGCAGCACGCAACATGCACCAATGATCTGGCACACAAAGTTTGGGGAATACAACAGGGCCCCCCCGGAATTATCCAGGCAGCGGAAACGGGACTTCAGGATGCAAAAAGTGCGCTCCACCACTGCACGGGTACGTATGTGTGCCACATTGTATCTTCTCTCTCCTCTGGTTTGGGGATTCCGGTATGGAGTCAGGAGATGGGGCCAAAGTGAATATGCCGAGTCTCCTGGAAGGGAAAAGACAGGAGAATGTTAGCCGTGCATGTGCCCCTCGTGATGTCTGCATCATGGGGTCGGACAGTAATGCCTGATTCCCATGTCACTTACCAACCAGCCAGCTGTCCCTGTACACGTTCTGTTCGAATTCCGTCGGGATGTTGCTTTGACGGTATATGTAGCTGTCGTGGCTGGCCCCTGGGTGTTTGGCACGGATGTGCCATATGAGGCATTGGGCATCGGCTATCACCTGTACGTTGATGGAATGCCACTGCTTACGATTGCGGTATATGTGATCTGTGGCACGGGGTGCCGTAGTGCCACATGTGTGCAATTAATGGCCCTGACGGTGCGTGGGAATTCGGCAATTCTGTAGAAATCCTGCATTGCCTTCTGCCGCAGGTGCTCATGGGTCGGTTTGATGATGTGGTGGGACATGCGTGTGAGAATTGCGTGGGACAACCTGGTGCACACATCTGCTCATGGTGGATTGTGACATCCCAGACACGTTGGAAAGATCCACTGGCAAGGAAATGGAGTGTTGCCAGTACCTTGACCAGTGGCTGCACTGCATGTGAGCGTCCCGTCTGGCTGGTGATTTCATCATGCAGGGCTGTGGCTAATTCCAGGATGGCATCAGGGCTGAATCTGAAGATGCGATACACCTCCGATTCCCCCATGCCAAAGACGTTCATGCGCGTTCGGTATTTCCTCTACTGTGCCCTCCTCCATGCCTGTGGACACAGTAGTGCTATGACCATGGCTGCCCCTGGCATGTTGGCATACAGATGTGTTGTCCTGAAAATGTGGTTGCTCAGCTTGTCCGTAACGGTGCTGCTGCAGCTGCTCTCCAGCTGACACGTGCACGTCTGTTGCCGTGTCGCACCTTCTTTATGGAGAATAACTTTGCGCCGAACGTAAACTTACGCGCACCTCGCGCAGCATGCGTCGGGCTCACTTACGTTCCTGAATCGCCGTATTTCCCTCATTTGCATATTTGAATAGCTAATCAATGGGAGCAGCACCGTGCGTCCAGCCCATATTTGCGCCCACACTACGCCAGCGTATGCAAGCTACGTCGGCGTAGGGTGGCCAGTTTTTAGGCGTATATTGGTTTGTGACATTTGCACTTACGTCGGCGTAACTTGCTTTACGTCGGCGCAAGTGCTTTGTGAATCTGGGCCATAGCGTTTTGCTTTTAGGCCAAAAAGTAACATTTTTGTCTCATCTGACCAGAGCACCTTCTTCCACATGTTTGCTGTATCCCCCACATGACTTCTCGTAAACTGCAAATGGGACTTTTTTGCCCATTCTTTTTCGCAAAATAGCTCAAGCTCTGTCAGATTGGATGGAAACTGTTTGTGAACAGCAATTTTCAAGTCTTGCCACACATTTCCAATCGGATTTAGGTCTTTGACTGGGCCATTCAAACACATGAATATACTTTGATCTAAACCAGGCATGTCCAAAGTCCGGCCCACGGGCCAAATGCGCCCCCCTGTCGATTTAATATGGCCCCCCTGGGGATTTGGATATATATATTGTTTGTGGCCCCCAGGGCCCCAAAAATATATACTGTATTTATTGGTGCTACCTTGGAGGGGACAGGGAGGGGGCAGGACAAGCCCTGTCAGATTACATGAAGAGAATCTCCTGTTTACTCAGCAGCGTCTCTATTGGAAGTCCCGTCTCCTGGGATGCCATTGGACGACTGTTCTGTCTATCATAGGAGGCGGGACTTTGTATTAAAGAGGCCACAGAGTAAACAAGAGATTCTCCTGTTTGTAATCTGTCGGCACTCGTCCGGCCCCCCTCCCTCTGCCCTCCAAGGCTGCAGATGGGCATTGATCAGGCTGCATTCATGGCACATGTGAGGCTGCATTCATGACAATGGTGAGGCTGCATTCATGACAATGGGGAGGCTGCATTCATGGCAATGGTGAGGCTGCATTCATGGCAATGGTGAGGCTGCATTCATGGCAATGGTGAGGCTGCATTCATGGCAATGGTGAGGCTGCATTCATGGCAATGGTGAGGCTGCATTCATGGCAATGGTGAGTCTGTGCGTGTTATACGCCGATAAATACGGAATATCCAAATAACACGCCCAAGCTCATCCTTGGTCCTGAGCGGTGCTCTGGGATTCGTTGGGGCCACATCTCTTTACCACACAGCCACAAGGGCAAGATAATTCTTGTTGGGCTGTGTATTAGTGCTCGGAGGAACACACTTAGACCGAATTTTAATCGTTCAAAGAATGTCAGGCAAAATAGTCGGCCCTCGAACATGTTCACTTCATCAAATTTGGCCCTCTTTGAAAAAAGTTTGGACACCCCTGATCTAAACCATTCCATTGTAGCTCTGGCTGTATGTTTAGGGTCATTGTCCTGCTGGAAGTTGAACCTCTGCCCCAATCTTAAGTCTTTTGCAGACTCTAATGCCACGTACACACGATCGGTTCATCCGATGAAAACGGACCGATGGATTTTTTCATCAGTTATCCGATGAAGCTGACTTTCATCAGTCTTGCCTACACACCATCAGTTAAAAATCCGTTTGTGTCATAAAGCGGTGACGTAAAACACAACGATGTGCAGAGAAAAATGAAGTTCAATGGTGCTGAGCATGCAAGGATTTTTGACTGATTGATTTCCCCACAGACGATTGTTTTTTTTTTATCGTTTTTTTAACCATCAGAAATTTTTAAAACAGGTTCTAAGTTTTTTTTACCGATGGGAAAAAAACGATGGGGCCCACACACGATCGGTTCGTCTGAGGAAAACGGTCCGTTTTCATCAGACGAACCGATCGTGTGTACAGGGCATAACAGGTTTCTTAGATTTCCTGTATTTTGCTCCATTTATCTTCCCATCAACTCTGACCAGCTTCCCTGTCCCTGCTGAAGAAAAGCATCCCCACAACATGATGCTGCCACCACCATGTTTAATGGAGGGAAAGGTGTGTTCAAGATGATGCGCAGTGTTAAGCCTCGTACACACGGTCGGACATCCAACAAACTTTCCCTTGGATTTTTGTCCGAAGGGATTTGTCCGGTCACACCCATAGCATAGACACGCTCAGACTTTTCTGCAAACTTTTCTAAAACTTTCCCAACATCACATGGTTTTTCTGCTCTTTTCTGCTCTTTACCGCCACCTTTTGGTTAACTTCTGCTATTGTTGGTTGATTTTAACATTGGTTCTGAGCATGCGTATTTGCACCTTGTACACCTTTTGTTGCCGAAAAGTTTGTCCGTTTGCAGACTGAACTTTTTGTCCGATGAAACTCGAAAAAGTTGGTCTGATGGAGCGGGAGCGTACACACAATCGGACAAATTTGAAAACTTGCAGATTTGGAAGTTTGTTGGCAAAAAGTCCGACCGCGTGTACGGGGCTTAAGTTTTCCGCCAGACATAGCGTTTTGGTTTTAGGCCAAAAAGTAAAATTTTGGTCTCATTTGACCAGAGCACCTTCTTCCACCTTCTTCCACATGTTTGCTGTGTCCCCCACATGACTTCTCGTAAACTGCAAATGGGACTTTTTATGGCTTTCTTTCAACAATGGCTTCTTGCCACTCTTCTATAAAGTCCAGATTTGTGGAGTGCGTGACTAATAGTTGTTCTGTGGACAGATCCTCCTACCTGTATGAAAAGAGAAATAGCTAGGGGCGAGTTATTGGACTTTTCAGGCACTGTACACTGGCAAAGATATAGTCGCACAGAGAATTTTTCTCTAAAATCAAATTTATTTTCAAATACAAAATACAGTTCACGTAATTTGATTTTAGAAAAAAATTCTCTGTGCGACTATATCTTTACCAGTGTACAGTGCCTGAAAAGTCCAATAACTCGCCCCTAGCTATTTCTCTTTTCATACTCAATTAGGACGTGGCACAGTGTTAACCACCTTGTATCCACATGCTCACTACATGTGAGGATGCTTTTCTCCTTTAATTTTCAGATCCTCCTACCTGATCTGTGGATCTCTGCACCTCCTTCAAAATTACCATGAGCCTCTTGGCTGCTTCTCTGATTAATGCTCTCCCTGCCCGGCCTGTCAGTTTAGGTGGACGGCCATTTCTTGATAGGTTTGCAGTTGTGCCATACTTTTTCCATTTTTAGATGATGGATTTAACAGTGCTCTGAGTTTTTCAAGGCACCGCTCTCCATTTCCCAGGAGGCAGCGCGAGCAGGAGAAGAAAGAAGACCACCCCGGACGAGGAAGTGGCAGATTAGGACGATCTGCCTAGTAACAGCCACTTCTGGTAAGTATAAATTAATTTTTTTTTCTATTTTTTTTGTAGCTTTTTTGGCTATTTTTTTTCTAGGGTGGACCTCCACTTTAAGCTTCTCCACAACTTTATCCATGACCTGTCTGATGTGTTCCTTGGCCTTCATGATGCTGATTATTCACTAAGGTTTTCTGAGGGCCTCACAGAACAGCTGTATTTATACTAAGATGAAATTACACACAGGTGGACTCTATCTACTAATTAGGTGACCTATCAAGGCAATTGGTTCCACTAGATTTTAGTTAGGGGTATCAGAGTAAAGGGGGCTCAATACAATTACATGCCACACTTTATTGTTTATTTGTAAACCATTTTAAAAAACAATTTTCCTTCCACTTCATAATTATGTGCCACTTTGTGCTGGTCTATCACATAACATTTCAATAAAATACATTTACGTTTTTGGTTGTAACATGACAAAATGGTAGGAATATGGGGTCTAATCACACACTGAGTTCAATGAGGCCATACACATCTGAGTGCTGTGTTTTTAAAAACAAATCATGTTTGAGTCTGAATGCATTTATATGCATTTCCTGACTTAAGAAAGTCTATAGAAGTGCATGACTATGGGATCCTCCCTTTTTTTGCTGTTCTCCAGCATGAAAGAGCATTCACAACTGCTCTAAAAACACCTACAGTATATATTATAGACATCTGGGCAGCGGTGGAGGTCAGGTAAGATTAGTTCTAATAAATGATTTGTCCTAGGCCCTGTTTCCAGTTATATGAAGACCCTCCTAGAGTGGGTTAAGACAAACGTTTCCCTGCTACTACATTTTACATTACGGGACCAATATGGTGTGATCTCGGCGGGTACCCATATTACCCCCAGGCTCCCGTTGACAGCTTTTTTTGATAACCGGTATTATGTATCTAGCGCTGCACTCATAATGAGATGATGATGCTGTATATCATTGATGCCCATGCCCACAACTGGTGTTCTCTTCCAGGTACCTAAATATATATGGGGCAGTTACTGACGTAGAGGCATAAGGATTGGTGATATACTCTGCTCACATTACTTGTTCATGTTTTAACTACCAAGGATAGCATTTTTTTTTTTGCACCCCATGTCTTCTGCTTGTTCCTATGTTAGTTGATGTTTACTGTTTACATGCATACATCTTTTACTCAATATTAAGCAATATCTCAGCCACGGTGACGGTTTTCCCCCCGCACTCACCCTTCCATGGCATCCTCAGCTTCTTCTACTTCTCCTCCAGGCCAACTTGATCCGCCTCCTGTCCTGATTGGCTGGGAGAAGAAGCCGAAGACAATAGCGAATATAACCTTGCTATTGTCAGAAGTAGGTAACAAAAGCACTGTGCCCCATGTCCTACCCTTTTCAAGCCAATTAGAGCCTCATGCTCTAATCATGTGGCTTGAAAAAAAGATTATACAAACATATAAGGGGTGGCAGTGGTGGCAGTACCCCTAATGGACCAGCCGCTCCTGTGTGTAAAGCACACAAAATCAACATCAGAGGTGTTCTGAAATTAAATTGATTACCCAGCCTAAAAAAGATAGAGCAAAACAAATTGATACTCTTCTCCGTGACATACAAAAATCTTGAGGAAGTCCACAAAAAATCCACGGCGGGCTCAGTACTTGTGGAACTCATGGTCCTCTGAGACCATTTGAAATCCTTTTTTTTTTAGGGATAAAGCCAAATCTGTGATTGCCAAATGTAGGAAAATATTCTACGAACATGACAGAAAAATGTGGTAAGATCTTAACATGGGCACTGCGATCCCAACAAGCCTGGTCATTTATTCATAGACATAAACATATGCAAAGTTTAAAATAGCGGCCATTTTCCAAAAGTTCTATACTTCACTATACATTTTCAAATCCTCCCAGATAATGCACCAAAATCGCTTGGCAGCTGAAGACATTGGGACCTATTTTACAGTAGTGGGTATGCCCCACCTTCCATATTTGGCTCTCATGGACCTGGACTCTGCCATTAAAGAAGAACTAGCAATGACTAACCTGTCACAAATTCACTCCTGCAAAGCCCCAGGGCCAGGTGGTTTCTCTCTCTTGGACTACAAATCTTTTGTGAACCTTTTGTCCGAAACACTTCTTAGATGCATACAATATAGTGGGTTGCTATTTCCGACAGAAATACTAATGTCCGTACACACGATGGAAAATTCCGACAGTGTGTATGCTCCATCGGACTTTTGATGTGGGAATTTCCACCAACAAAAGATTGAGAGCTGGTTCTCACTTTTTTAGACGGAAAAAAAATCGGAAAATCCTATGGAAAGGTGGTGGAAGACTTGCTTTATGTTTTCTGGCAAGTTTTTTGCTTCGAACTTCACCGCATAACCTAGAAATTTAGAGATCCCAAGATCTATTGGGACCCTGTCTTTTTTTTTTTTTTGTTACCCCATCACAAAATTCCAAGTAAGACTTATAGATGCTCTATTGTCCCACTGGTGACAGCAAAATATTGTATCCCAATTTTCTGTAAACAACGTCAAGCACCCTCGCTCACTGTCTGGTTAACAAAAGTCAGTGAAATCGGTGAGATGGAGGACTTGTTCGCAACTTAGAGTGGCATGCAGGAATTTTTTTTTAACAAATGGTCCTACTTGCATGATTTTGTATATTCCCCTGCTATTACATCTCTATGTGGTATGACCCAAACCTAATAGTATTTACAAAACATTGAATGTCTATTTGAGCCCCGGAGGTAGGAGAACTGGGTCTTCTCCCCCTTACTTTTTTGTAATGACCCTGGGGCCTACTACCCTACATGTGGAGCCTACCCCCCCCCCTTAGCAATCCCATGTACATGTTATCCTTACCCACCCCTACCCCTTTTTTGTCTTTCCTCGCTCACCTCTCATTTTCTAACTAGGCAAGGTGTCCACTTGCTATTTTTCAGGGCTGAGGCCCTGACATGGAATGATGTACGTGGAACTGGAAATGGACTCTTCTCTTTTAAGTCTGTACAGCCATGCTGGGTCGGATTGGCCATGAATATATATATTTTTTTAGATAATACACAAGTCTGCATTTTACACTATGGCAATGTCAATGTACTCATGAGTCTTTGTGTAATTTCATGCTTGCCATTGTTACTTATGGCCTCTGTACTTTGGTGTTTCTTTTTTGATGAATACAAATTTGAAAATGAAATGTATTCAAGTTTCAGCCTTTGGAAAATATAATATTTGTTAATGTAATAAAAAGGAAGCTATTGGTATAAGGCCCCTAATGGCTAGTCTAGGGTGCCACCATCTTATTTAGCATAATGCTACATCTGTTCTTTCAAAGTACAAAAAGGAGCGATTTTGTAATTGAATTTGCATTAATGTTACTGGTTTATGTTGACGGATGGGAATTGCAAACATGTGTTTGTTCAATGCCTTTTATAATGTTTACTCTTATTGTTCTCTTTTTCTTCCTATTTTGTATGTATCTCTAGACAATATTTGTTATAATTAGACAGAGATTCTTTCTCTCAGGTACTTTTCTATCCAACATTAGCAGCTGCTCCAGTGCAGACAAAGGAGCTTGCTTGTCCTCTGGATTCCATCTTTGAAAGGCTGGCTAATTTATTTCCTAGTTATTGTTTGTGAACTGTGATATAGCACATTAGCTCTATAACAACACCCCAGGCATACCTTCTTTATGTCAAGTGGAAGGTTTGTATGATTGATTTGAAAAATAAATGTTTTCCTTTACTATGCTTTATATCGGTTTTGTAGGATGGCATTTGGAATTTCCAAGCAAAGTGAAGAGCTCCGTAACCTCGGGAGGGTGTATTAGAAATGAATATCCAACTGCTGAGCATGAGTTATTTATGTTGTACACACGTAGCACTTTTTCTTTAATACAATAATTAATTATATAATTTCATACCATTTTAAATAAAAATTTCTTTACTAATACAGCATCAGTGACATGGGAAGTATTGCTACTGGATATGTACAGCTTGAATATCCTACAGTATATAGGCCCAAACCAGACTAGCAATCTGTCAAATTTCGCATGATCCGTTTGTGATCTATGTTCATTCAATTCTATTCACTGAGGGCAGTGGCATAACTGCAGACTACGGGACACCATAGCAAAGATTTAATGTAGTTAAACTGTGGCAATGCCTGTCACTTATCTCAACATAAGATATACCTAAATCAGCATTATTAGTGTCATTGATCTCAACATAGGGTATACTTAACTTAGCATTGTAGGTAAACAATTCTGGACCAGTGCTGTGACTATAAAGGAACAGGGCCGCCATCAGGAATTTTGAGGCCCCTTACACAGCTTCAGGCATGGGCCCCCTGGATGCATGAAATTAAGAAGCGTGGGGGGGGGGTTGCCATCTGGGGCACTGGGGGCCTCCGGGCCCCTGTGGACCTCCGGACCTCTAAAAAAATGGCCCTTTAATAAAAAAATAAAATAAAAATATATTAAATATATATTTTTTATAAAAAAATAAATAAAAAAAAGGGGGGTTACCATCCGGGCCCCTGTGGACCTGCACTAGGGACCTGCACTAGGGTATCTAGACGCTCCAGATCATGATCCCAGATTTTCAGGAGGAAAGCCTGCAGGGGCCGGAAGTGAAGGCCTGCCCACTGGACAGCCGGAAGGGTGGACGTAAGCAGACCCAGGGTCGACATCAGGGACCTGATCGATACCTGACTGCCCTGGAGGGTGGCCACCTCCCCATCTAGTTTCAGGGCCTTCTCCAAGGGGAGAAAGACCCTTAGGAGGGTGGAGTCCAAAAGGTACCCTAAGTAAGAAATTTGTCGTGACAGTGACAGGCTGTACTTTTCTAAGTTTAAGAGCCACCCTAGACCCGATAGGGTTCTCTTGGTTAATTACAGATCTCTGGATAGTTGTTCTGGAGATGCTGCAAAAAGGAGCAGGTCGTCCAGGTAGGCTATGATGCCCACTCCCTGAAGCCGCAGAAATGCTATGGGTTCTGCCAGGACCTTGGTGAACACGCGGGGCGAGGAGGATAGACCGAATGGCAAAGACTGGAACTGAAGGTGCATCACCTCCCCTCCTAGGTCTATCGCTAAACGTAGATACCTTTGAGACCCCTCTGCGATGGGTACGTGCAGGTACGCGTCCCTGAGGTCCAGGGAGACCATAAGCAATTCTGTGGAAGGAGGGCCCTGACCGTAAAGATTGATTCCATACGGAACTTTTTGTATGCGATGGACCTGTTTAGGGGTTTTAAGTTTAGGATTAACCTGTACTTCCCTGAGGGTTTCCTCACCACAAAAATGTGTGAGTAAAACCCCTTCCCTTCCTCTGTCACTGGAACCCTGAGGACCACGTCCTGGTTCTTTAGTTCTTTTAAGGCTCCTATCAGAGCCTTGGATTTTTCCCTGTCTCTGGGAAGTTGAGTGACCAGGTATCTTTGGGGGGGAGGGGATGAGAACTCTAGGAAGTACCCCCTCCTTACTATCGCCAGGACCTGTTGGGGGAAATCGACTCCCACTGTGGGAGGAAGGCCCCCAATCTTCCTCCCACCCTGACCTGGGAGTCATTGTTTTTTAGCGGGCTGGTCAGGAGGGCGAAAAATCGCTCCTCTGCCCCTTCTCCTAGGCGTCCAGATTCTCTTCTGAACCTCTGGCTTTGGGACCCCTGAGTGCCTTTGGGGACGAAACCCCTTCCCCTTTATTGGAGCTTTACGTCTCAGGGGAAAAGATTTATTTTTGTCAACCGTACGATCCAAGACTGACTCAAGACCCGGGCCAAACAGGAGATCCCCTGTAAGAGGTATCCCGCACAGCTTGGACTTGGAGGCTATGTCCCCTGGCCAAGTTTTGAGCCAGGGGGCTCTCCTGGCAGAGTTGGCCAGAGCTGCCGACCTGGCTGACGTGCGGACCGTGTCGACCGAAGCGTCCGCAATGTAAGCGATGCCTCGCAACATTGTAGGGAAGGAGGACAAAAATGGTCTCCTTATCCGTCCCAGCCTCAATGTGCTCCTGAATTTTAGAGAGCCAAAGTTCTAAATTACTGGCCACCACCATAACAGCTAATTCTGGTTTGAGGTTCCCAATAACCGAGTCCCACATTTTTTTCAAAAGGGAATTCATTCTCTTGTCCATTGCATCAGGAAGAGTTCCCATATCCTCGAATGCCAAGTCAGTATTTCTGGATACTTGGGAGAACGCCACATCCAATTTAGGCACTTTGTTCCAAATGGATGCAGGATCCTCAGAAAATGGGAACCTTCTTTTAAGGGACTGGGAAAAAAAGGGCTTCCTTTCAGGGTCCTGCCACTCCTTTTTGATAGTATCAGTTAGAAGTTCATGTACAGGGAATACCCTTCTCTTCTGTTGCACATTTGGTCATGGAGGCTAAGAGGTTTACTTTCGGCCTGAATGCCCAGAGTCGTGTAAATGGCCCCTAACAAGTCCTCAACCTCGTCAAGGGACAGTTTATATCTTGAGGGCGTCCTGGACTCCCCGTCCTGGTCCTAATCATCTGACTCAGCTTGAGAACCCGAGGCAACACTCTCCATGAGAGAGTGTTCCGCCTGGGAAGGGCCTGCAAGATCAACTGTCTTTGCTGTAGGATCAGGTGTGACAGGAGCAAGACCCTGTTCAATTGATTGGGTTGTAACCTGTGTGGGGACAGTGGGAGGTTGCAGCCTTTCAAACAAAGATTTGAAGGAAGCAAAAGTGGAGGAAAGCTCCTTAACAGAGGCTGCTAAGCTACCTTCCTGCTCTTCATCCCTTTCCCTGACCAAGGAGTGAATGCATTCCCTACACAACACCTTGGACCAAGACTCAGGAATAGTGTCCCTACAGGAGGCACATTTCTTTTTTGAACCGTGAGTCTTCCCTGTTTTTTCCAGGCTTTTCTGAAAGACATAGGAACAAAGGGGCCCCACACACTAAAACAATGCAAGAAAAAACTTGTTTTTTTGTATTTATAAAAAAAAAAAAATACATGGGTTACAACCCTGGGGAAAACTCTAAAAACAGACCCTTCTGCTAGGTTCCCCTATCCCCCCCCAAACCACCAAGAGAGAATAGTGGGGGAAAAGACAAGGCCTCAGGTTTAGGGACCCCTCCCCAGGGAACCCTTACCTTAGGCTGGCTGCAGGAAGCGTCCTTGGTCGTGCCCCGTTCCGGAGAAGTCACCGACATCCTGGAGTGGTTTCGCTGTGTCTAACTCGCCCCTGCGAGCTTCAGACTCCTCCAGCAAACACGCTGGGCCTCTATCAGCGCCGCGACTCAAAACCGGAAGTCGCGGGTCAAAGGGAAGGCTTCCAACGCGCCATCGAATGACGTCACCCACCACTCGGCCCGCGAAATTGAAAAAAATATGCGGCCTGTAGAGAACAGGGCGTCCTGGAGGCCTCCCCCACCATGGTCCTGTGGACACGATAGGGGTCCCCCCTCAAGCCAACAGCTGCGCTCGACCTGGATTGGGGTGATTCTGGCGGTGAGTACCTGCCCAAAAAGAATTTTCATTAGGAGGCCCCTGCTCCCCTAGTAAGAGAAAAAAGCCACAGTCCCCTGACTGCACCGGCCTGGGTTCCTCTGCAGTGTCTCCCCACCGGAGGAAACACTAAGAACTGAGGTCTGGCAGGGGAAGGAGAGTTCTTAAAGGCTGTGCAGTGTTTCCTAAGGAAGAGGAGGAGCCTATCTCTCTATTGTGGCTGTCCTGAAAGACGAGAAGGGAAAATATATATTAAAAATATATATTTTTATAAAAAAATTTTTTTTTTATAAACAAATAAATAAAAAAAGAGGGGGTTTCCATCTGGGGCCCTGGGGACCCCTGGGCCCCTTACAGGTGTACTGCCTGTACCCCCCTGATGGTGGCCCTGTAAAAGAATAGGGGGCAGCAGTGCAGAGAATTATATTTTACCCTCTAGGTAAATGGCAGGGCAAAAAACATATATACAGTGCATCTCTGCTATACATGCATGTACTTAGGTTTTATCTATTTAAAAATCATGCAAGTACATAGGGATACCTGTTCAACTGACCATAATGTACTGAACTATTAAGCTCAATTTGGGACATTACATACACTTTAATTTTCGAATGTCAGAACTATGGTGAAGAATTAGACATATATTCATAATTTCATAGGGAGGTTTAAGGTTGAATAAGCCCCAGAAGTCAGATTCAGGACACACTCATCTGTGTTTTCAACCTGAGACATCCTGGCCCGGATTCAGATACATTTGCGTATCTTTTGGCGGGCGTAGCACATCTCATATGCGCTACGTCGCCGTAACTTAGAGAGGCGAGTACCGTATTCAGAAACAAGTTACGGCGGCGTAGCGTAAATGGGCCGGCGTAAGCCCGCGTATTTCAAAGTAGGCAGGTAGGGGGCGTTTTGTATGATAATGAAGCGTGACCCCATGTAGATGCATGGCCGAACGAACGGCGCATGCGCCGTCCGTGGACGTAACCCAGTGTGCATTCTCAGAATCACGTCGGTTAGAAATAAGATACGCCGAACACTGCCTATGACGTGAACGTAACTTACGCACAGCCCTATTCGCGTACGACTTATGCAAACAATGTAAACGACTAAAATTTGACTGTTGTTCCGACGTCCATACTTAACATTGGCTGCGCCTCATATAGCAGGGGTAGCTTTCTGAATCCGGGCCTCTGTGTTTTTCTCTCTGTTAGAGGTCTGTAAACAAGTGGTTTGCAGAACTGATAAAAATATAACAATGAGTTTGTACTTTCTTGCTCACTTTAAAATCCAAGGATAAATATATTTTTATGGTTGCTAAATAGAAGGTATTTGAAGATCCTTGGACCAGTGATAAAATCTGAAACACAGCAAACCCAACTGCTTTTTCCAAGGTGAGAATACACCATCTTCAAACAAGGTCTAACGAGAAAGCCTTGGGGGGGATGTAGAAAACAAACAAAAAGACAGGCGCCAATAAATAAACTGCTGGACTTTAATGAAAAAGTAACATAAAAGCACTCACATAATGGTTGAAGTACACAGGCATAAGGTGAAGGTCTTCATGAATCGTCCAGACCAGCCGAGGATTGGTAGGGTCCCAGGGAAATCTTCATGCTGATGTCTGCTATGCAGGAAGGACGAACAGCGCTGATTTCCGGGAGCGTGCAGGTGTTGTGTGCGAGCGTGTCAGCGAAGGAAGCTAGAGCGCACTCTGGAACGCACGATGGGACGCTACGGTTGCGGCTTGGAAGGGGGGAATGATGTCATCACGCAGGACTTCAAGGATACGACGCGTTTCAATGCAAGTGCCGTGTGTTGAATCTCTGATGACACACGGCGCGCACCTTTTTCAAGTTGTTCAATTTAAAATTATAGTAGTTCCTGTGTGCGCCAGCATTGTGTTTATTTTTGTATTACTTTTGGGGGGGATGTATACCAAGCTTGAAAACTTCTAATATACTTTAGTAAACAGACCGGGGTTAGTCTAAACTTGAATTACCACCTAAAATTCCTCATCACTGAAATAGGAATATTGACATAAATATTGATCAAAAGATCACAGGTAAGGATGGTTACATTTAATAGCCACTCTAAACCCTTTTGTGTCAACTTGTGTGTATGTTATCAGGCCAAAATCACCAGGGTATGTTAACTTTTAATCAGGGTTAGAGTTGAGCGGACACCTGGATGTTCGGGTTTGAGGGGTTCGGCCGAACTTCGGAAAAAAGTCCGGGTTCGGACAGGGAAATAACTTAAAATAACATAAAATACATAAAAATAAAAATAAATAATCTTGACAATCAGGAACCTTCCCCAATGATGGGAACCTATTCCTCCCACTGATACCAATGATGGGGCACTATTCCTCCCATTGATACCAATGATGGGGCACTATTTCTCCCACTGACACAAATTATGGGACACTACTCTTCCCAATGATACCATTGATGGGAGACTATTCCTCCCACTGATATCAATGATGCAGCACTATTTCTCCCACTGATACCTATGATGGGACACTATTCCTCCCAATGATACCAATGATGGGGCACTATTTCTCCCACTGACACAAATGATGGAACACTATTCCTCCCAATGATACCAATAATGGGAAACTATTTCTCCCACTGACACAAATGATGGGACACTATTCCTGCCAATGATACCAATGATGGGACACTATTCTGGTGCAATTAGATTTGTGAAGTAGGACTGACTCCTAACTAATTCTCTCCCTATAAGCACAAACAGGAACCTTTCCCCACAGTAGCTAATGCAGAGTATGTTACAGGAACATATTCAGTGCTGGTGCAATATGCAGATTATCTGACAGGAACATATGCAGTGCTGGTGCAATATGCAGTGTATCTGACAGTAACATATGCAATGCTGGTGCAATATGCAGAGTATGTCACAGGAACATATGCAATGCTGGTGCAATATGCAGAGTATCTGACAGGATACAGTTCGAGTTCGCTCATCCCTAATCAGCGTAATTTGAGTAGTTTCTGTTGTGATTATGATTTAAAAAGCATAAACACAGTTGATTGATAATAAATGGCTGCAGCCAAACATTAACCATGAGTAAAAGAAAAGTATTTGTGTTATCATTCATATTCTCTGAAAAATGGCCAAGAAATCATAAATGTTGCCACTTATGAGCACAACTGTATATCCATATAGTGTTCGTCCATTACCTAGATGTATAATATACTGCTCCAAAAAATTCAAGGAACACTTTTGAATCAGAACTCCTTGGATATGGATATGGTCAGTTAAGTAGCAGAGGGGGAGGGGTGTATACAGAGGGGGTTGTTAATCAGTTTTAGCTGCTTTGCTGTTAATTGAAACAACAGGTCCACTAGATGTGTAACAATGAGACGACCTCCAAAACAGGCTGAAAAGTGCAAATCGTCTCTTACCAAACTTTTACTTAACACACAGTAACATGAGATTAGCAAAAGCAGCCCCAAGGGTTGTGCCAGTGGAATTGAACTTCTCCTGCTGTCGTAGGTGTTGAACGTCACCGTACTTGAGAATGACAAGATTTTGTCTTGACAGTGTGTACGCAAAGAAAGCTTGTCAAGATTCTCGACAAGCCTAACAAGGAACTCATCGAGAAAAACTCATTAACTCTTTAATTTTTGAGCAGTGTATGTATAGCTATTTTGTCCACAGGGAGAAATTAATCTTTTTGTTCCATTTATATTGTATAGCAAAACCCATTAGCGAGTGTTGCAAATAATTTTGTATTTTATGTAAGATTTTATTTATGTCCATCCATAATCTAACTATTTATTGTGAATACATGTCTATTTGGTCTTCATTTATGTTGTTTGATATGTGTTTTTGAAAAATAAATTGATGAAAACTACTCACTATAATTATCGTTCAGACAATTCCTGACATCAAATGCACAACTCCAACTACTCTGTCCTTGGTAACTCATTGTTCTTTTTTCAACACCAACTGAACCATTTTAAGGGGTCAAATGTAAGGGCCTTAGTGCAAATTATAAGAACTCCTACCACTTCCACCAAGACAACAAGCATGCACTGAACATTGTGGCTAAGTAGTGAATTAATAAAGAAAATATAGTGTGTAGCACTAATCCCCTAGGCAGATATTTGCTAGATGTTTGGGTTCTCCAGCCCTTCCCAGTGGTGACTTGCCCTAACTGAATTTGAAACTTTTTAGCACGCTATTAGAGTTAAATGAGCTTTAATAAAATAGCAATAAGCCTTGTAGTGAAGTAATTGGTTAAAAACATTTGATAATAGCAGGATCGACATGTTATCAACCACTAAAATATGTAGAGACATAGGGATTGATTTACTAAAGGCAAATGGACTGTGCACGTTTGAAAGTGCAGTTGCCCTCTGCAAGTGCAGTTGTTCCAGAGCTTAGTAAATGATGGAGAGCTCTGCTGACTTCCATCATCCAATCACGTGTAAAAAAAAATGCTGTTTTTGCAATTTTTCTTGGGCAAGGCTAAGGGAGGACAATAAAAACAATTGTAAACATCATAGTCAGAATATCTTGCAGAAAGTTGCCTGTGGTTAGACCACAAAGGTCGACAATTCTCTTGGCTTCCAGCTGAGTCACTTGCCAAAGGTTCATCTACAGGTAATGACAAAAGGGTCACAGATGGCAAGGAGTCACATGTACTCTGCTCGCCCCTCACCTGAGCCCAAGGTTGCATCCTCAGATATATTAGTACAGTCTGTTGTACTGGATGGGGTTGCCGGGTCTCCTGGACTTAGCACAAAGCACTTCCACCACTCATGGGCTCCGAATGTCTTTCCCTGGTGCTTTGTATTTTTCACCAGCACCTGGTTCAGATGTTCAACATGGTCTTCAAATGTTCAGTTGTTGAAGTCTCCAAGACATCTTCTATTAGGTGTTTGGAAGGTGCTGGGGCGATGCCTAGGCCCAGGGCATATGAATAACCTAAACAGTCCTAAGGTTGTAATGAAGTAGTTTTTTTTCAGTTTTGGTTCCAAACTGGGACCTGCCAGTAGCTGCTAGCTAGATCCAGGATGGAGAAGAACTTTACTCGTCTGAGGGCCATTAATTTCCCGGATCACTCCACCCTGTAGCATTTTGTGGAGCAAATACTTGACCTCTTGGCACAGTGCTGGGGGAAGGTGACATACTGCTCTCTGATGGGCGGTGTGTCCCCTGTGTAGATTGGGTGGTCAATGGCTTTGGTGAGCACTTCATCTTCTGGACTAGTGTCAAACACTTTTTTTTCAGAAGCTAATGAAGCGGTACTGTTGGGGTAGGAAAAGGTGAAGGTAATGTTAAGCTGTTCCAGTAGTGACTTGTATTGTGTTTCTTTTCAGGATGCCATAGCTGCCTGTAGAGGGGCATATACAACTTTCACCCCTGGTTGGGCCTTGGAGATGCAGTGACCATGTAGAAATCAGCTAAGGCAGGTTGATGAGTTGCACTAAGACTGTTCCCCTGTGGAACTTGTACAAAGTACAGCCCACCAGCCACTCCCCTGATGTCACAGGGTCTTTGCGGGGTTCCACCATAATAGTGGCCCCCTGTACCTTCTTGTGGGCCCCAACTGGATGTTACCAGACCACCTCTTGAAGGAGTGCCAAGAGTCATTTTTGTTTGGGGGCTGTACAAACCACCCCTACTTGCTCTGGTTTCTTGACTGCCCTACACTGAGCCTGATAGGCCTGGAGCACTCTGAGCCACACCGCTTACAGGCTGCAGCCCCTGGCCCACTGGCAGGAAAGTTTATATTTGGCCAAAAGGCAAGGAAAATTCAGGTCTTTTTAAAACGTTCATGCCCAACATAACGGCACTGCTAGGTTAACTGGGCACGTGGGTCACCACTAGGGATGAGCTGAACACCCCCCCCGTTTGGTTCGCACTAGAACCTTTGAACGAACCGAACGTTCGTGTGAACTTTTAGTACACCATTGAAGTCTATGTGACTCGAAGGTTCGAATTCAAAAGTGCTAATTTTAAAGGCTAATTATGCAAGTTGAGAAAGTTATGCAAGTTATTGTCGTAAACATGTATCAATGGAAAAAAAAGTTTTAAAAATGGTAGTTTTTTTCTGGAGCAGTGATTTTAATGATGCTTAACCACTACACTACCGACCGCCGTCAATTGACGGCGGCATGATAGCTGTATTGTTCAGACAGGACGTCATATGATGTCCTAGTCTTTCACAGCCACTAGGGGGCGCGCCCGCCGCCCGCGCGCACATCATCCGCCCATGGCGTGCGTGCACCCACCGTGTTACTGGGAACACGATGCGCGATTGCCCAGTAACTGAGCAGGACCGTGTATCTCTGTGTGTAAACACAGAGATTCACATCCTGTCAGGGAGAGGAGACCGATGCTGTATCCCTTGTACATAGGGGCACAGATTGGTCACCTCCCCCAGTCAGTCCCCTCCCCCACAGTTAGAAACACTATGCAGGGTACACATTTAACCCCTTCCTCACCCCCTAGTGTTAATCCCTTTCCTGCCAGTCACATTTATACAGTAATCAGTGCATATTTATAGCACTGATCGCTGTATAAATGTGAATAATCCCAAAAATGTGTCAAAAGTGTCCGATGTGTCCGCCATAATGCCGCAGTCCCAATTAAAAAATCGCAGATCACCGCCATTACTAGTAAAAAATAAATTTAAAAAAATCAAAATGTTGTCCCCTATTCTATAGGCGCTATAACTTTTGCGCAAACCAGTCACTATACGCTTATTGCGTTTTTTTTTGTTGTTTTTTTTTTAACAAAAATATGTAGAAGAATACGTAACGGCCTAAACTGAGAAAAAAATTGTTTTAAAAATAAATAAAAAATGGGATATTTATTATAGCAAAACGTAAAAAAAATTGTGTTTTTTTTTTTCAAAATTGTTGCTCTTTTTTTGTTTATAGCGTAAAAAATAAAAACCACAGAGGTGATCAAATACCACCAAAAGAAAGTTCTATTTGTGGGGAAAAAAGGGCGTCAATTTTGTTTGGGAGCCACGTCACACGACCGTGCAATTGTCAGTTAAAAAGCCGCAGTGCTGGAAAGCTGAAATTTCGCCTGGGCAGGAAGGGGGTATATGTGCCCAGTAAGCAAGTGCTTAAAGTGAAAAAAGAAATTTGAAAAATTACTTTAAGTATTGTACCTGCTGGGTATCTATAGTATGCCTGTGAAGTGGCACGTGTTTAGAACTGTCCCTGCAAAAAATGAGATTACCATAAGAAAAAAGTCATTTAAATCTGCTTGCGGCTTTAATGTAATGTCTGGTCCCTGCAATATGGATGAAAATCATTAAAAATATAGCAGGGGTTTCCCCCCCTCCCCCCCATGTCATTACCAGCCCCTTTGGCCCTATATACTTTGAACAGCAGAATAGAGGCGGTGCAAACAAGACAGGGACTGTAGGTTTGCTGTTAAAGGGTCACTAAAGGATTTTTTTTTTTAGCTTTCTTTACCTTAATGCAGTGCTGTTTTCATGTTCTCATTGTTCATTTTTGCTTTGAAGTTGCTGTAATTCTGCTCTGATCTCCACACTTCCTGCTTGTCTGGCTCCTTGAAAAATCTCATGGCAGTTTTTCACTGTGGTCTAAGCTGTGTGTCTAAAACTCCTCAGAACCAATCAGATTCACTTTAAAAACAAAACACTGCCCTGGATTTGTTTGTGTTTGTTCTGTGTGTCTTCTGTACTTCACAGAAACATGAAACCAGTTTAAAAACAAAAGTGAAACTAGAGGCACATTATGGGCCAGATTCAGGTAGATGGGAGCATCTTTACTCTGGAGTAACGTTTCTCATTTACGTTACTCTGGCGAAATTTTAGGAGCAAGTGCTGTTATTCATGAAGCACTTGCTCCTAAAGTTGCGGCAGCGTATCGAAAATCAGCCGGCGGAATTCAAATTGGGCGGGTACGGGGCGTGTATTATTTAAAATAAACGCGATCCCGCGGCGAACATACTGCGCATGCGTCGACTGTCAATGCATCCCAGTGCGCATGCTCCAAATTCTGTCAGTGAACGTCAATGACGTCAAATCCCCATTCATGGACGTTTTACGCAAGCGACGCGATTTTTTTTCGACGCGATGACGACACCTATACTTAACATAGGATACTCCACCAGGGGGCTGCTTTATCTTTACTCCGCGTATCGCTTACGAAAGTCACTGGGTCGCGCCCGAATACGATCGTGAATTGCCAATTACCGCTGATTAACATATTTTTTCGGCGTAAATCAGCGGGAACGCCCCCGGCGCCATTTTTAAATTAAAGTTGCGATGCGATGGCGAAATTCAATTACGCCGATCGCATCGGAACTCCAACCCGGCGTTTCTTGTTTTCTGGTTACAGAAAACAGAAACGCCGGCTTAAAGTGACAGTTAGGCTGGAGTATCACTGATACTCCAGCCTAACTCTACCTGAATCTGGCCCTATATGATTGATTTGTATCTATTTGTAATCATTTTTAAAAGGAATCAGTTAACTTTTATGTCTCTATACCCTGTAAACAGTCATTTCAGCAAAAACATTTTTTTCCTTTAGTGACCCTTTAAGTAGAATCTGTTTGTAATTTTGAACTGGTACTTTTTTAAAGTGTAGCTCCAGCCAAAAACATAGAGAAAACATAGAGAAGAGTTATCACCCTGTAACATTTGTTTTGCTGTCTGTGCGCATCTGTTCAGAAGATTGCAATTCACTTTCTCTTCCAAGGACAAAATATTTTTGGAAAATGTGTTTTTTTTAGTGAAACAAGGATTGGTGATAAAGCATCAGTAGACAGGAGACACCTCTTACAGAAGAGAATTTCCTTTCCTAGGGGTAGATTTCCTCTCACTTCCTGCTGTCTCCTTCCGTTTGCAAGTAGGAGTCGTTTTGTAAGTTGGATGTTTGAAAGTAGGGGCCTGCCGTATATACTCTGCAGAAATGTGGGCCCTAGGTGTTGGTGTTAACACAACACTGTAAGCCCTCACAGTTAGTCTTGGTGGGCGCTGGAACGCCCAGTTGTGAACTATTATATCAAGAATTGTAATTACATACCATTGTTGAACAGTGGTAGAAAAATGTGGCCTTTGGTGCTGGTGCCACAACACTGTGAGACCGCGTACAGACGACCGAGAAACTCATCGGGCGAAACTCATCGGTCTGCCCGTCGAGTTCCTAGTTCGACAGTCAAAAAGCTTGTCGAGCTAAATTTTCCCATTGAATAATGAGGAAATAGAGAACCTGCTCTCTTTTTGGCTTGACGAGTTCCTCGACGGGTTGCTCGGCGAAAAGTGTACACACGACCGGTTTCCTTGGCAGAATAAGTCTCCCATCGAGGTTCTTGCTGGATTCTGCCGAGAAACTCGGTCATGTGTATGCCGCCTAAGTCCTCACAGTTACTCTTGGTGGGCGCAGGAATGGGCCCTGCTGTGAAATATTAGATCAAGAATTGTAATTACATGCCCCTGTTGAACCAAACATGTTCTTACAAGCTATCAGCATGATCATTAAGGAGGAAAAAGATAGTCACTCAGCATAACAGGATAGTCACTCAGCATGAGCATAGGCAGTCTTGAAGGGATCTCACATTTCAAAAAAAAAATATTCAGTTACATCAGCATCAGGTGCTTGGTAGCTGGTATTGATCCAAGCCTGATTTATTTTTATGAAGGTCAGTCGATCGACCGAGTCGGTGGAAAGGGGCACCCTGTGATCGGTTACAAAGCCTCCAACAGCACTGAATGTGTGTTCTGAAAGAACGCTGGATGCAGGACAGACCAGTAGCTCAATTGTGTACTGTGCAAGCTCTGGCCAGTGATCCATCCTCAAGACCCAGTAAGCCAGAAGAGCTGGCGATGGTTGCTGGAACCGGTCATACATGGGGCTGCGGACTAAAAAATTGTCTGAACACATCGGTCAGACGGCCACCTTCTCCACCGCTGCAGCATAGCCAACGTAGAGTTCCACCTGCTGGGCATGTCACAGATTAGGCGGTTCTTGGGCAGGTTGTATTCCCTTTGGAGGTCTGCCAGCCGAGCACTGGCATTATATGACCGTCGGAAATGCACACAGAGTTTTCTGGCCTACTTCACGACATTCTGTAAGCCCAAGAACCGCTGCACCACCAAGTTAAGGACATGAGCAAAACAGGGCACATGGGTCAGTTGTCTCTGTCACAGGGCGGAGAGGAGGTTGGTGCCATTGTCGCAAACCACCATTCCTGGCTTAAGCTGGCATGGCGTCAACCACCTCTGAGCCTGCCCCTGCAGAGCTGACAGAACATCTGCCCCAGTGTGGCTCCTGTCCCCCAAGCACACCAGCTCAAGCACCGCATGGCATGTCTTTGCCTGTGTAACTGCGTAGCCCCTTGTATGACTACGGAGCACTGCTGGTTCCGAGGACACGTCAGCACAGGAAGAGGCCATAGAGGAAAAAGAAGAGGAGGGGGTGGAGGAGAGAGGTGTGTCACAACGAGTAGTAGCATTTTGGAGGCGTGGTGGCAGAACAACCTCCAACACTACCTTGTCCTGTGTCCTTCCCAGCTGCCAGAAGAGTCACCCAATCCCCCGTGAAAGATAGGTAACGTCCCTGTCCATGCCTGCTGGACTATGAGTCAGCGGTAATATGCACCTAACCACTGACCACCCTGTCCAGCGAGGCATGGACATTGCCTTCCACATGCCGGTAGAGAGCCGGAATCGCCTTCCGTGAAAAAAAGTGCCGTTTGGGAACTTGCCACTGAGTTACCGCACATTGCACAAATTCATGGAAGGGGGCAGAATCTACCAACTGAAAAGGCAGCAGTTGAAGTGCTAGCAATTTAGCTAAGCTAGCATTCAACCACTGGGCATGTGGATGGCTGGGAGAGAACTTCTTTCAGCACTGCAGCAGCTGGGGCAGGGAAATTTGCCTGGTACAATTCTGACGTCGGTGTGCCGATAGTAGATTGCCCGCAAGTACTTGGCTTTGACACACCTAATTCTACACCTTCAGTCCTATTAGTGCAGGCTTCAGAGAGGACTGAGGGTATAGTGGGGTTGAAGATCCCAGCTGATGAGGAGCATGGAGAGGTCCGCTTTGTTCTTTTGTGTGGGTCTTTGAGGTACGCTTGCCAACAAACTGCATGGCAGGTCGACATATGTCTGGTCAAGCATGTGGTGCCCAAACGGTTGATGTTTTGTCCACACGAGATACGCTTGAGAGATATGTTGCAAATAGCAGCGGTGCGATCTGATGCACTCATTTAAAAAAAGGCCCACACCAAAGAACTTTTGGAATAACGCTGAGAGACAGCAGCGTCCTGCACATGCGGAGCTCTGCGTTGTGATGTAGGCGGTGTGATGCCCTTATGCTGGCCCCTGGAGGGCATCCTGCCTCATTGGAGATGTGCCTCCATCTCCTCCTCCTCTCTCCTATCAGGCACCTACATAGAGTCAGTGACCCCATCATCCCCTCCCTCCTCATCACTGTAGAAAACCTGGCAGTATGTTACAGCTGGGGGAACATGACTGCCAGATTGCTGTCCTTCTTGGGATCATGTTACTGCCTTTCTCTAGCTGTGTACTATCATCGGAGCCTTCAAAACACTGCGCATCCTCCTGCAGCATGTACCCAACACTGTGGTCAAACAGTTCGGGGGACTCCTCAGGAGGATATGGTGGGACTAGGGAAGGAGTCACTGATGCCATTGAGCAGAGGGAAGAGGCCGCGTTGGCAGCTGCTTTGCCAGACAAAGAACCCTGAGCCAGGGTGAGAGAGGAGGAGGAGGAGGAGGACAGCTTGGTCATCCACTCTACCAAGTCTTCAGCATTTTGCCACTCAACACGGCCAGCTGCCAAAAAAAAGGATGGGCGTGTCCCATGGCCACGTGCTGATGAGGATGCACCATGTCCACGACCAGCACTGTTGCCTCTAGACGCAGAGCCTGCTTGCCCTCTTTTTAATCTCGTGACTCTCTGCCTCTCCTTGTTGTCCTTCCAGACATACTAATGGCCTGCAGGGAGATGTAGATGCACAATTACTGACAATACCTGCTGATCCCTGCCTGTGGTATTAATATGAGAACACCAGCAAATCTATTGATGTAACTTTAGGTGCACACTGTGCAGAGGACACAGTACACCACGTAAGAATACGTGCAGATCCTCTGCCCGTGGTATTAATATGACCAGATTACTGCCGGTAGGAATTAATATGAGAACACCAGCAAATCTATTGACGTAGCTTTAGGTGCACATTGTCCCGAGGGCACAATCACCTTCCTGCCTGTCAGTATATTAGAAAGAGCGGATCTAGCTAAACTAAATACAGTGTAAATATATATACAACACCTGGGATGCATATATATCCTCTACACAATTTAACTCTAACTGACTAGCGTGCCTGCCTGCGCTATCTAACTGCAAGAAATTACACTATCTCTCTATGTCTCTCTCTGTCCACTCTTAATCACCGCAACAAACTACACAAGGCCAATTATGGCTCTCCGTTTTTTGCAAGCTGTGATTGACCAAGCATGCGGGGTCATAATGCATGCTTGGCCAATCATCAGCCAGCAATGCACTGCAATGCCGCAGTGAATTATGGGGCGTAAAAACACCACTCGAATTTGGCACAAACGGCCCGTAACGTTCGTATTTCGACGAACGGTCGAACATAGGATGTTTGAGTCGAATGCGAAGCTCATCCCTAGTCACCACTACTCCATACGCGCTCCACCACATGGTCCTCAATTTGAATCCTTAACCTGCCGATATCTTCAACCAGGATAGATATATTATTGGCTGCTCTGAGGGACAGTCAGCAGGTCCAGTTGTTTCCGTGATCCAAATCTCTGCACGTAGAAATTATACTCCACGACAGTGACCTCTGACCCAGTGTCAATATGGCATAAGACGTTTTGCCGTTGACTAAGGTGGATACCATAAGGCTCAGTGTGACCATGTCATCTGGCTATGTGGGACTTTGAATTGCCTGTCCTGGGGATTAGCCCTCTGCCTTAGAGCCACTAGCTTAATGATGACCTGGAGGATTTTTTTTAATACAGACTGTCCACAGTTCTTGGGTATGTGTCCATATTGGCCACACCACCAGCATTTCTGGTTCTTCTTGATTTTCCTGCGCAACACGTTCTTGGCCCTATGAGGTTGAGGAGAGTCAATTTTCTTCTGTTTTAAGGAGGCCACATCCTGAGTTGGCTTTGTCAGCACAGTTTGCAGGGCTGACAGGGCCTTCTCCTTGATGTACACAGGCTCATATTTCTTGGTTACTGCCACAGTTTCATCTGCCTCTTCTTGTTCCCTCGCAACTGCACTCACCACAGCATTGTGAAAGGAGGTAGTAGGTTGCACTTTCTCTTTCTCTTGCAGAGCTCTCTAGGCTGTGCCAGTCTTTATGAGTAAAATATGCACAGACAGTGTCTGTTTTCAGAGAGTAAAATGCAGCCTGGCCTATCCCAAAAGGGTGAAGGATTGTGTGTCCCTAGCCTGTCTCTACTTGTCAGGAACCTTTCCTTGCCATTAATACTTTCCCTCACAGATGGGTGCTCTTTCCCTACTCTAACCATTATATGAAAATGCACAAAAACCTAAGAGCAGGGACTAAAACGCCTCTGCTGACCCAAGATGGCTGCCAGAGGTCACCTGGATGCAATGTAGCCAATCAAAACCACTGACTTCCTCTCCAGGTAATGGTACCACTCGGTTAAATGGCCACCCACAGTGGAGAAAGTGGACTGCATACTGTATATGTATGCCTTTCAGTACCCTAGGAAGGAAGATCAAGGGAGAAAGAAGTCCTCTTTAAATAAAGTTCCACTGACAGGAAACAGTATCTAACGAGAACAAGCAAAATCAGTATACACACATATGGTTAAAAAACGCTCACGACTCTCCTTGGATATCTTCCTTATTAGTGTGATAACTTTCTTTGCAGATTGTTTGGTGATGGATAAAACACCAGGCAGCCAGATTCCTAAGTTGGCTGCAGAACAGATCACTCTGCTTATAGACATTTCTGCTCTGTTTTGTGTTTTGGGGACTACTAATATGAACAGTCCTGTCAGCTCTTTTGCTGACAAGATACCGGGTATTTTTTTCTGCAGCCTAAGGGAGACTGCTAGGGATACAGGGCTACTTTCAGAACACTGGCCTTTAAATGTACTCATAAATGGAAAGGAGGGCCTGGCTGTATTATTTAGTTACCTGTCACATTTCAAAGCAGCAAAACAAGTGCTGCACAGACAAAAAACAAAAGAGACCAGTGACTGACAAAACACTTCTCCTGTGCATCTGGCATCAACTTTTCACCGGGGGTAATTGCCGGCATCAACTCCATTCTCTCAAACCTCTAATGATACAGTATTGGATGTGTGTTATCTGCACATCCACACAAAAGTGTCTATGTTTATGTAGCACCCAGGGCTGCTAGTTAATTTCGTGGTGCTAGGTGGTGACTAACCTGGCAATTTTTTTGTCTTGATCAAATTGTTTTCTCCTAAGCTTGAGTTTAACTGTGATTTCTCTCTTCTGTCAATCGGTGGCACTGTTGCCTTTGGCATTAGAATGATAGATTACAGTGAATTCAGGGTATGAGTGAATGTGCTATCTTCAGCCAATCAGCAGGAGTTTCTTTGACCACTGACGGTGTTGGAATAGTCTATTTGGAGAGAGTCAGGTGATCAGGGTTCTTTCCACCCAGGCTGTGGTCTGGGTGGGTGTGTGAGTAGCAGCTGAGGTGGAGGGCCGAAGCCTGGGGCCTAGCCACGTGTAAAGGAGCTCAGCCTGAGGGGAGCCTGATTGCTGCCAGGAGGCAAGGGAGAAGAAGTTGCCAGAGGGTCAGAGGGTCAACCACTCTTGTTGCCAGAGGCAGGTGCAAAGGGATAGAGTTCTGAAGGAGTACCAGGGATGGTAAAGTAAGTGGGAAAACTTCAGGAGAGAGCTCATCCAAGAAGTACAGCGGGTAGCTGTGAGTAAAGCTTGAAGAATACAACAGGTAGCTGTGAGTAAGTTTGAAGAATACAGCAGGTAGCTGTGAGTGAAGCTTAAGAAGTCCACCAGGTAGCTGGGAGCTAAGCTTGAGAATCTACAGTGGGATACTGTGAGTTGAGCTTGAGGATCTACAGTGGGACACTGTGAATTAAGTTTTTGCAATAGAAGACAGCAGTTGCTACAATGTACAGATCGCTGCATTCAGCTGAAAGGCCCCTTTTCTGTATTGCTATCTGCCTAGTTCTATTTTTGATCTGCAGAGTCTTCCAAGTTGCTAATGCATTTGCCTGAGGGTGTCCTGTGCCCTACCCCTCTATCCGTCTGTTTCTGTTAAGAGGAATAAAATGATGGCTGCAATAAGAATAAAGGCCCAGATTCACAGAGCGATTACGCCTGCGCAAAAGGAGATGCGCGTGCGTAAGTCTAAATGTGCGCGTGCGTTTCGTTGCGCGGCATCCCCAGAACGAGATACGCAAAAAATCGTCTTTTTTTTGTCCCGCGTAATTTCGTTAGACTGGCGCATCCGTCCGCGCAAAAGTGCGATAGACACACCATTGATTTGCTAGTCAAATATGCTAATGAGGGACTTACGGGGATCCACAAAACAACGTTGGGGCAGCGCAAGCGACGCAGTGTGCGCAACAGCAAAATGTCCTGTCTAAAATTAGAGCTGATAAAAGCTGGTCTAAAAAAAGAAAAAAAGTCTACTTGTCAGATAAAGCAACACTGTTAGTGAGGAGTTCAGCAGTCACACGTGTTGCTCAACAATCTGTATGCCAACATGCCAGGGGCATCGTCGCACATAGCTATACTACTGACTTTAGATGAACAAAGAAGGAGGAGGGCACGGAGGATGGCACTAAGGAGGGCACGGGAGATGTTTTTTTTTTTGTTTTTTTTTGCTTATATAAAATTTACAATTTAATCTAATCTAATACAATATTCTTATCTGATACAAGCCCCTCACTCTTCACTTGATATATCACACACGCATAGACATCTTTGGCATGAGTGATTCTGAGGTGTCTCGCATCTTCAGATTCACCCCTCATGCCATCCTGGAATTACCACAACCTTGCAGGAGGACATCAGCAGCCCAACACATGGCACCACCCATGACACCCATGACAGCTACATATACAATCAGAGCCCCATCCCCACAGATTCCGAACAGAACATGTATGGGGACAGCTGGCTGGTTGGTGAGTGACATGGGTGGCAGGCATGACTATCCCCTCCCGTGATGCACACCTCACAAGTGGCACATGCATGACTAACATCCTCCTGTCTTTTCCCTTCAAGGTGACTCTGCATATGCACTGGTACCCCATCTCATGACCCCATCTCATGCCAGCTCACATTATGCATCTTTGCACGTT
Organism: Rana kukunoris; assembly: GCA_029574335.1. Taxonomy (NCBI): domain Eukaryota; kingdom Metazoa; phylum Chordata; class Amphibia; order Anura; family Ranidae; genus Rana; species Rana kukunoris. Next base: position 613,933,408 of record CM056049.1, on the reverse strand, counting down.
AAACACACACATTAATCATGGCACAATGAGAATGCATGCATGCACACCACTGTGGTCCCTAGCACACACACCCCACATCCTCATCACATTGGATTGGCACCAGTCCACCATGCAGGACTTGTGAGCTGCAACGCCATGCCACGGCTCCAATTATGTCACTGTACATTCATACACCATTCACACAGACCTGGGGATCACTTCTCCACCACAAATGAGGGTGACACCCCTTTTCCCGCAGGAATATCACCCCCACATTCCAAAATCATACACAAACAGAACCCAAAAAATTAAATAAATGACGAGCAAAAAAAAAAAATGCCCAGCAAAAATATAATTTAAACAAAATAACAACAAAGAAAACACATAAAAGACAAAAATCACTCTGCAAAACAGTCCCCAAATATCTCAAAGACACGTCACAAACAAACAAAAGCACCTTGCTGTAGAGGGAGGGATACAAAGGGATGTACTTTTGCAAAGGAAGTGCATTTGTGTCTGTCTATTTATGCTGTCTGCGTAGTTCACAAAGTTGCCCTAGTCCATTTCCAATTTCACTGATTGCGCCGCTTCCGAGTTGTGAGCATGCGCACAGCGGAGCTGACATGGTCTCCTTCACGCGCGCATGCGCGAGCCGGCCGGCCCTTCATTTGCATGGGGTCACGGCTCATTTCAATGTAACACGCCCACGTCCCTCCCAATTTGTATTACTCCTCCTTACGCCTCTGGAAAAAACCTTACGCTTGCGCAATTTCCTGCGCAAAAGCTACGTGAATCGGGGGATTACGCGGCTAGATGGCGCAAGTCTAACGTAAAGGCGGTGCGCTACGCCGGTCCAATAATGCGCCGATGTACGTGAATCTGGGCCAAAGAGTTTTAGTCACCATTGGGGAAAGGTAATTATCTGACTCTCCACTATTGAACTGTTATAACAGTCCAGCCTTACCTCTCAGGGTTTACCTTCTTATGGTTTACCTGCATCCTCTCCCTGGCAAACCCTTTGTATTAGCTCCTGGTTGAGTTCATTGCTACTAACAGACATTCACAATTATTTCATACAACAAAAATAATGTCAGGGTTACATGATTTTATTTTTAATTGACAGTTTTTCTTCCAGCTATTGTTCTTCTGCAAGAAAATAGTAACTTTCAGTGCTCCTAAACAATCATATTATACCTTGGAGTCAATAGATACAGCCTGAGGTAGAAACATCAGCAGATGAAAAAAATGAGAATACAAAGTAGATCAGAGAATAACAGTCTGTCTCTCTCTAGAAAAACTCCCAAAAACGCGTAATACATACATAGATCAGATGGATGGGGGGGGGGGGGGGAAATCACCCCCCACTCCATCACATATTCCCAGAGGGACAAAGACACCAGAAAATAGAAATTAGACATTTTTCATCTGTGACATTTTCTAAAACAGAATACAATATATTGAAAAAAGGCTTAAGCTTTGCACCCACCTCTCATTATAATCTCCTTCAAACTATAATGGGTGCAAACTGGTTTGTGATGTCTTTGACATTACATAAATATTTTAAAGATGCAGATTTGAATACATCTATTGGGAATATGTATGAAGTTGGCACCAAATAAAATGCTCATTAAAATATTATTGATTTTTTCCCTTTATAATAAACAGTGTGCTTTTAAGAACTCACAAGAAGTTGCAATTAACAAGTAAAACTTTTAGAAGTATTACAAGACCAAACAGTTTTTAATACATAAATTGGAGCCTTTTACCCAGTACAGGTGAGATCACAGACTGAGAACCGCTTCCAACAAATTGTAAAACTACAACTAACTAAATTGGCTAGACAAAAATTAGTGAATTTACTGGCCCCCTTTCACTATCCCGGCGCTCAGGAATTCACAGGATTCAAATAACAAATAAATAATAAATATTGTGTAAATAGTATTGTCACTCTATAACAATCTATAAACAATTAAGCAGCCACTTTAAATATTAGCATATGTAAAACAAAAATTGTAAATTAACAAGTCTGTTCCAGTCCTGTGGTTCACTATAGCAGCGCTAATTATCACTCCATTTAGTGTGACCAATCTTTCCTTATATTGTAGTTCATAAGAAGTATAAGATAAAAAGTATAAAATAAATTAAGTAAATCCAAATGTCCACAATAGTGCTTTAGAATTATAAGATGCTCCTCAATCCAGATAGCTTCCACAGTGTATTACACACCCTTTCCGATTTGTACTCGCCACAAAGCTGAGTTTGATAAGCGTTGACACATGGTATAATCACTCCTCTCTCCTCATCACAGCACTGCACTCGATATCCCCGACTGGTTCACTGGATCTCCTCAAATGTTCCCGGTTAGAAAAGAGAATAGAGTACACAATAGTGTAATTCTGTAACTTCTCTTTATTCCCAAAACAACTTCCATAACATCCACAGGCTCTGGGTGAGATTTATTTTAAAGTCTCTGAATATTTGAAAATAGATTCTTTAAAAGTGCCATTTCTCCAGGGCTTACAAAAAGTTCATAAGACAAGACTATGTTCGAAAGGGTGCCCCACTGCTTAAGGCCCCATTCACACAAACGGACTGTTTGTCCGCTTTTCATCCATACAAAAACGGACATCAATGCATGTCTATGTAAAAATGGATGACAACAGATAATCATCTATTTTTATCCGCTTCCGTGAATATCTGTTTTTTTCAAACTGGTGACAGCCATATTTTTCATCTGTCAAAAAAAACAGATGGGATGAAAAACTAATGTATATCTCAAAGCTGGACTCAGTGCCTTGTTTGTATATGAAATATGAAAAAATTATAAAATAAAGAATTTATAAAAAAAAAAAAAAAAAACGAATGTAAAGTGACAAATGGTCAGTTTTTTTTTTTATAAATTCTTTATTTTCAACTTTTAACTTTTCCAGAGTTTCAAGTTACACATTAACATATTTCTTAACGTTCATTTGAATCAATTATTATAACCAGGAGAGAGAGAGATCGAGAGAAAAAAATAAATAGATAATAATAATTAATAATTAGCCAAAAAGGAGGAAACCAATGGACCCCATTCCTTTCAGCTTCTCTATCCCACTCCTTAACTTCTGTGGATTAATGTACACTCTTATTTCTTACCGGTCTATTCCCCCCTATTTCGCCCCCCTCCCTTCCCCCCCCCAAAAAAAGAGGGGGTTACTTTATCTAACCCCCCATCGGCCATCTCTCCCCCCCCTTATACAACTATCCCCACTACTCCTCCCTATACCTTAGATATGGAGCCCATATCTTCCGATATCTCTCATCTTCATCTTTCAATGTCATTGTTAGATTCTCCATTATTTGAATCTCCGCCACTCTCGCGATCCACTGAGCTTTAGATGGGGAAATCTCTTGCTTCCACAGGATCGGGATACATGCTCTCGCAGCTATAATGAGATGTCTTAACAGCGAGTTTTTGTATTTTTCTACTGACATTGGGATATCTAGTAATAGCACAGCTGATGGTCTACCTTCTAGGTTAATCCCTGTGCTTTTTGTGATCGTTTCTATCACCATTTCCCAGAATTCTTTTATTTTTGCACATTCCCAAAAAATATGCAGTAGTGTCCCTTCTGCTGCATGGCATCTCCAACACCTGTCTGGAGTCTGCGGGTATATACGATGTAATATTGTTGGTGTTCTGTACCATCTTGTTAAAATTTTATAGCTCCCCTCCTCATATTTACTTGCCACAGAGGCTTTATGAGTAAACCGGAGGATCCTAATTTTTTGTTCTTGGGAGAATATTAATCCCAGCTCATTCTCCCATGCTTGCATAAACGGGAGTTCTTGTGGTATCTCTAAGTTAATAAGTGTTGCATAGAAGTAAGATAACATGTGTCTCTTAGGCTTCCCTTCTAGAAATATCTGTTCGAATTTAGAGGGGGGCCCTAACTACGATATGAGTCTTTGCTAGTATCCGCAGGAATGCTTCTAGTTGTAGCACTCTTAGAGAGTCCAAGTCTGGTGTAATTTCTTTTTCAAGCTCTTCCCTTGTCATTATTCGGTTATTTTTTGAAAAATGGATAATTCTACTCATACCTCTATCTCGCAGGGCTTTGAATCTTGGATCTACCAGACCTGGTTGAAATGTCTTAGTACCCAAGATCGGAGTCAGTGGATTGGGATATTTTGACATGTTTGTTTTTTCAAAAATCTTTTTAGTTATTTGAATAGTCGCTCCTACCATTGGATGTCTCTTTACATCTGTTGTTAATTCTGCTTCGGGGATCCAGCTTAGACCATCCAGTGGTATTTCCACTGTAGTTTCTTCTATTTTTATCCATGGTTTCCTATTTTGCCCACACCATTCTGTTACTCTGACTAAGTGGGCTGCTTCCTGGTATTTTACCAGGTCTGGGAATCCGATTCCTCCTTCCCCCTTCGGAAGTGATAAGATGGCTCTACGTATCCTTGCAGGTTTTCCTGCCCAGATAAATTTCAGAAAACTTGATCTTAGTTCCCTTAGGAAACTTTGTGGAATCTTAATTGGCAGGGCCTGAATTAAGTATAAGACTTTTGGTAGCACATTCATTTTCAATATGTTCGTCCGCCCAAACCAGGTGAATATTTCCTTATCCCATCTCACTAGATCTAATTTTATTCGCCTGGCCAATGCTACATAATTAACTTCATATAATTTATTTAAGTTCCTTGTTATTTTTGTTCCCAGGTAACTTATGTGGGAATCTGTCCATCTAAAATTAAATTGTGTTTTTATCTGTTCAAGTAATACCGCATTTGTTTCTATCCCTATTGCCTCTGATTTCCCATAGTTGACTTTGAAATTTGAGAATTTTCCGTACTCTCTGATTTCTGACAATAATACTGGTAGAGAGATGACTGGGGAGGTTACAAAAAATATTAGGTCGTCCGCATATGCTGCCACTTTCTGTTCTTCTTTTTCTATTTTGAGTCCTCTGATGTTTTGATTTGCCCGTATCTTCCTTAAAAATGGTTCAATTGTTAAAATGAAAATAATAGGTGACAGTGGGCAACCTTGCCTTGTCCCATTCCGAATAGAAAATGGTTCAGATATCTTCCCCGCTATGCTAACTTTCGCTCTCGGTTGTGAATATAGATTTGAAAACCAGCTCAGCATTCCCTCTCCCAGCCCTATATGTTGTAACATAGCTTTTAAAAACGTCTACTTTACTCGGTCAAAGGCCTTCTCTGCGTCACTAGAAACTAATATCATTGGCTTCTTTTGTTTTTGGGACAGGTATATCGCATTTATCACCCGCTGTGTATTCTCTCTTCCCTCTCTCCCTGGTGTGAATCCCACTTGATCTGGATGTATAAGTTCTGAAATATATTCTACAAGTCTTAAGGCCAAGATTTTAGTAAATATTTTTAGGTCTACATTCAGTAATGATATGGGGCGATAACTGGCACATTGTGATGTGTCCTTCCCATCTTTTAAGATAACTATTATATGTGCTAGCAGTGATTCACTTGGTATTTTCTTACCTTCTCGTAGTGAATTGTATGCTGCTATAAATCTTTGTGCCAGTTTCTCGGAAAACAACCTATAATATGATAAAGTAAATCCATCTGGTCCTGGGGCCTTGCCCAGTTTTAATGTTTGGATTGCTTCCGTAAACTCCCCTGTTGTTATTGGTTCATCTAATTTTCTAGCTATTTCTTCTGGTATTTTTGGCATCTGGGTTTCTTTTATATATTCTTTGGCTCTTTCTAGTTTCTCTTGGTCCTTCTCCCCCGGGAGCTTCTCATCTAATTGGTATAATTTCTCATAATATTCCTTAAAACCTTCTACAATCGCCTGTGGGGTGTTTACTATTTTATCTTTGACTGTCTTTATTTGCGTAATGTGTTTCACTGCCTGAGCTTCTTTTAGGGCATTTGCTAACATTCTACCTGGTTTATTACCATACTCATATAATGTTCGCCTTCCCCTTAATAATTTGACTTTGGCTTTGTCGATCAACAGCAAATTCAGTTTTTCTCTTATTTCCTCTAGTTCTTTTTCTACTGATTGTGCTTGGGTTTTTTTATGTACCGTTTCTAGCTCTCCAATATGTTTAAACATCTGATCTATCTGTTCATTTAATTTTTTTTTTCTATGTGCTCCCATTGCGATAAAGTTACCTCTCATTACACACTTATGCGTTTCCCATAAACAAAAAGGGGTTGTTTCGCCTACGTCATTCGTTCTAAAAAAAAATTCTAGCTCTTCGTTTAGCTTCTTTTTATAATCGTTGTCTTTTAATAAAGTCTCATTAATCCTCCAGTGCCAATCTTTCTTATTGACCTCTCCCCATTTTATTATGCAATCAATTGGAGCATGATCTGAGAGTGTAAAAGTTCCGATAGAGGCATCTACTAGTGCTGAGACCAAATTCTGAGGAAGGAAAATATAGTCAATCCTAGTATATGTCTTGTGTCTAGCTGTATAGAACGTATAATCCCTTTCCTGTGGATGAATCATCCTCCAGCTATCAATCAGCTGCAGTTCTTGTAAAAGTTTTTTTAGCTTTTCTTAATTTGATGTATGATAGATGAGAGATACCTTTAGAAGTGTCTTTTATAGGGTCCAGGGACATATTCAGATCCCCCCCTATTATCAAAATACCTTCTCTGTGTTGATGGACCTTTTGTAGACATATTTCCAAAAAATTTATCTGGTCAATATTCGGTAAATATATGTTCACCACTGTGATTTTTTATTGGTTCAGAAAACCCTTAACTATTAAAAGACGTCCTACATCATCTCTAATCACCGCTGATTCCTCCCAGACCATTTGCTTAGATATCAGCACAGACACTCCACACGTTCTAGAGCTTTGTGATGTACTATGGTATACTGTAGGGAATCTGTGGTTCTTAAGGGCCGGGATTTTATCCCCTTTAAAGTGTGTTTCTTGTAAAAGGATAATCTGTGATTTACGTCTATTAAGTTCCGATAATAATCTAATTCGTTTCTCCGGGATGTTTAATCCTTTAACATTATATGAAGTAAATGTTATGTTAGTCATATTTTATACTACCAGCTCAGCTTTTCCAACACTCGGGGGGACAAGAGGGAGCCCCGTGGGGGATAACAAATGGTCAGTTTTTAATCTGTTTTTTCATTGTTAAGGGCAACCAGTCACTGTGGGGGAGGGGTTTGGGGCAGAGAAAGACAGGACAGGAGAAGTACATACAGGCAGTGCCATTAAAGAACATTATAGGCCCCAGGGCAATACAGTGAACTGGGGTCCTGTCTACACAATCACGCACGAGAATAAAAATGCAAATTATCAATAAGGCTATATTTATTGGTACTTCCAACAAAATCAGTGTTTAAACATTACCACAATGTTTGGACAATATAACAAAAGCTTGAAAAGCAAGAAATTACAGATTGAAATGGGACAGTACAAAAGCGCAAATTATTTATACAATTTGCGATACTTGAGAATTCCTTTATAATTGGCTTGAAGTCAATGGTACTGCTGGTGCTGGTGTGTATTAATGCTGGCGTGGGTACTGCTGGTGGGTATTAATGCTAGTGGGTGGACTGCTGCCTGGCTCCTCTGAGATGCGGAAGTGTGACAGGAAGCATGCAGCTGCAGTAGAGAGCAGAGCCGATGCTTCCTGTATCTGTCACAGGCAGAGTGCATTTGATATCACTCTGCTTGTGAAGAGTCGGAACTACACAGAAAGCATCAGCTCCGTTCTTCACAGTGACAGCTAACTCACACTGCACACTGCCCGCCACTGAGTCGCTGACTAATATCGGGACTGATCGCGTGGCACTCCGTCTCTGTGAGGGAGCCGCACCACACTGGCACAATGTGCAGCGAACTTTGTGACATCTGAATGATGCTTGGCTGGGGTCGCTGGGCAGGTGGGGACCCTGGGCAACTGTCCAGCATGCCCAATGCGAAAAGACCCTGAATACCTCACTTGCCGATGCTAACTGTCATTGTCAGCTTAATTGTCGGCTCTTTTTCTTCCAATAGCACCAGGAAGGAGCTGTCATTTGGTCCCGCTACTAAATTAAACAAAGGGGTGGGGTCACCGGGGAATGTCACTGGTACGGTACAAACATGTCACAGTTAATCACAGGGATAATGAAACTCTCCACCCCCCTACCATCACACAATGAACTTCAATTACATTCTCTTAGATAATGACATTCAGTTGAGGTAATTATCCCCCAGACGTTCCGACTCTGCCAATAAGTGATTCACCTGCAGAATACACATTCCTATGTCAGCCGTTCTGTCTCCGACATTAAGGCATTCACACCTGATCATCAATAGGCTTTAAACAGTGTTATTAGCATCACACAATGGAATGTCTAGGAGCAGATGCAATTAACATCTCAAAGGCATGTGTCCCCTGCACCTTGAATGTAACATTGACCTTTACAGCTTGTAATATGTCCAGATCTCCTGCAAAACATGAATTATCATTTATCAGTCACCCTATGCCCAGAAAGGGCACAGGGTGACCTTAGACCCAAGAGTTCTTAGTGACGCTGGCGCAGGAGTATCCCCCATCCCTCAAAAGTCTCTGGGCATCACGGGTCATTCCGTTACAAGGTACATCCAGATACGTGATTCTGCATTGGACTGGACACAGCGGGAGCCAATCAGCGGGTTCAGAAAACACAACGTCCACCAGGACCTGTTGATCATTTGTGGTGCAGGCAGTTTACAAGTTCTGTGACAATGGAAGGCAATGATCTTGTGTTTCTGCTAAGCAGAAAAATGGATCCCTGTCTTCCCATAATTAAAGCACCCCCACACAATTAGCAAGCACTCCCTAGGGCAGTGATGGCGAACCTTGGCACCCCAGATGTTTTGGAACTACATTTCCCATGATGCTTATGTACAGTATAACTGAGCATCATGGGAAATGTGGTTCCAAAACATCTGGGGTGCCAAGGTTCACCATCACTGCCCTAGGGACACATTTAACCCTTTGATATGTTAACGCCTTCCTTGTCAGTGTCATTAATACAGTGACAGTGCATATTTTTTAGCACTGATCACTGTATTGGTGTCACTGGTCCCCAAAAAAGTGTCAAACGTGTCACTTAGTGTCCAATGTGTCCGCTGCAATGTCACTGAATGCCACCATTACTAGGAAAACAAATATATATATATAAAAAAATTACATTAAACTATCCCATAGTTTGTAGATGCTATAACTTTTGCAAAAGCCAACCAATATATCTATGATTATTGGGATTTGTTTTACCAAAAACATGTAGCAGAATTTATATTGGCCTAAATTTATGAAGAAATTCGATTTTATAAATTTTTTTTACTGGATGCTTATATTTATAGCAAAAAGTAAAAAACATTGTTTTTTTTCAAAATTGTCCGCAGGGGTGATCAAATACCACCAAATGAAAGCTCTATTTATGAGAAAAAAAAAATCTATTTTTTTCCGGTACAGCGTACCGGCTCCCGGCAATATAGATAGAAATATCAAGGAACAAAATTACGTGCGGTGCCCCCTACAGTCCATACCTGGCCCTTCAGGTCTGGTATGGACTTTAGGGGAATTCTACCCCAAAATCCCCCTTGGTTTGGGGGTCCCCCCAAATATCCATGTCAGACCCAGCAGGTGCCTGGAGGCCTCCCATCGAGGCAAATCTTTATTATTTTTTCAATTGTACGGGTTCCTTTGGGCGGCGTGATTGAAGATGGATGGACATCGTGGGACACTTTTTTTCCTTTTTTTAATAAAGGAATTGTTTGTTTGTTGTGGTTTTTGCAATGTACCCGATACCCATTTACACAGGGGAGGGCCGGAAACTGGGGACCCCCTTGTTAAAGGGGGCTTCCAGATTCCGATAAGCTACCTACCTGCAGACCCTGACAACGAATGGCCAGGGTTTTTGAGAAGAGGCTCTTAATCCCAATCATGGCTCTCACAACAGATCATGCTGTGATTGGCCAAAGCATGCTGGTCAGGTGCATGCTTTGGCCAATCTGCAGCCGTTAATGCATTGCGATCTTGCATTATAGGGCACTCCATGCTGCTCAAACTTGCCACGAATGCCCCATATGTTTGTTTATTCTGCATTCGACTTGAACATCCATGTTTGACTCGAACATCCAGAACACCTGTAATCCCCATATAGCTAACAAGCAGGTCCATTTACCTGATGTTGTTGCTCTAGAATTGCTCCATAAAGGTCAATAAGCACTTTCAGCAGCTCTTGGCCAGGTTCAAATTATGAGAAAGGATCTCCCAGTCAGCATTCACTCAGCTCAGTTTTTACTCTGAATCGTCCTGACACCCCTTCTAAAATGAATGAACATATATTTCTACCACTTTTCATCAAGGCAAATAAACCAGTGGACCAATTGTTACAAAATATCTATCTGAGGATTCTGACACATGTATTTAGCTTGATGACAAAATGCCAAGCTATGCTGCATGTAAAATAGAATGAATTGGGGGGGCTGTCGTTGCTGAATAATAAACACGTAGTTTGAATGAGTATTATGCATCATATGGGTATCCAAATGCAAAAACAGTCATAGGTCAAAAGAAATACACTTTACAGAAGTATTACTGGATTTTGTAGCTTGTCAGCTTTTCTGTTTGAAAGCATTATGGCCATAGGCATCTATTTTCAGGTTTTAAGAATATTAATATTCCAACCATTGTATGTGTAATCATAAAAATGGCAATGACATTTGCTGAAAAGTGTCTCTTTGTTGTAATCAGGGCTATTTCGATTACACAGCTTGTTCTACAACTGGAAAATAGTGAAGTGGGAAAGCCAAGCTCTTAAGCTGATCGTATAATAATGTTTAATCCATAGGTCGGGCTGTTTTTAGTGCAAGTTTGTTTGCCCTATCTGAGAAATTATTGTTCAGCAGCTTCATACAGCTGTAATTTGTAGAATTTATAATGTTCGAGTGGCTCAGTTAATAATCCATGTTTCACTCAGTAGATCAATGTTTAGAGAAGGAAGTGACAGCTGTCTATATGGGTAATGACACATCTGTGTGTACCCAACAGGATTTTTAGCCAGTCATTTTCTACATTCTGAAACAGAGATTCTCCTTTGGTAAATAAAATGATGCTCATTACCAAAATGGTCATTGTCATTGTCAATAATTAAAAAATATATCAAAACTGTAAACAAGCAAAAAAAAAGACAAACATTGGAGCACAAAAATGGTGACATTAAACTGGGCAGCAGTTTAAATTTCCCTAATATTTATCAACTCATATGTCCCCTAGCGTTAACATAAAAAAAAGTGGAAAGAAACATAACTTATTTTTTTAAATAAAAAGACATGTTTACAACACTCAGGCGGCGTACACACGAGGGGATATGTCCGCTGAAACCGGTCGGATGGACCATTTCAGCAGACATCTCCGCTCGTGTGTATGGGCTAGCGGACAGATTTGTCCACCCGACAGATTTCAAAGCATGCTTTGAAATCTGTCCGCTGCAAACCTGTCCGTCGGATATGTCCTCTGGTTAGTACACAAAACCATCGGACCAAAATCGCGCGCATGCTCAGACAAAAGGAGGGGACGGGAGCGCTCGTTCAGGTAAACCTTGTGTTTGTTTGTGAGTTGGCACATTCGTCATTGTAACTATCTATAGTGTATCGTTTATTGCCTTTCTTCGTTCTCTTGCTATAATCAAGCTGTTCTATTGCTGATGCCATTTATATAGACTGAGTTGTCCCAATCTAGCAAAGTTTGATTGTAGTATATCGCGTTGTCTTTTTGTAATTATTTTGTTGCTGCATCTCATAATTGTTTGGAGCTTTCCTCCACATGACTATATTATTTTTTTGGGACTTTAATGTTCTTCTAATAAATTTTTACCTTCTCATCTGCTGTTTATTTTGTGCTTACATTATTTATTTTTATTTTTGTTTGTTTTCAAAGCTTAATTGTTTATTTTGTTGGCACCTTTTTTTTTCAATGCATTTTTTCGGTTTTTTTGTACCTTTTTTTTCGATGCATTTTTTCGTTTTTTTTGTACCTTTTTTTTCAATGCATTTTATTGGTTTTTTTCACCTTTTATTTTCAATGCTTTTTTTTTGTATCTTTTTTTTCAATGCATTTGTTTGGATTTTTTGTACCTTTTTTTTCAATGCATTTTTTTGTAGTTTTTCACCTTTTTTTTACAATGCATTTTTTTGGATTTTTTTAACCTTTTTTTCAATGCGTTTTTTTGGTGTTTTTCACCTTTTTTTTACAATGCATTTTTTTGGATTTTTTTAACCTTTTTTTCAATGCGTTTTTTTGTTTTTTTGTTGCCTTTTTTTCAAAGGTTTTTTTTTTTTTTTGTCTTTTTTTTCAATGCATTTGTTTCTTTTTTTTCACCTTTTTTTTACAATGCATTTTTTAGGTTTTTTTTAACCTTTTTTTCAATGCTTTTTTTTTGGTTTTTTGTTGCCTTTTTTTCAAAGGTTTTTTTTTTTTTTTTTTTGTCTTTTTTTTCAATGCATTATTTTTTTTTTTCACCTTTTTTTACAATGCATGTTTTCGGATTTTTTTAACCTTTTTTTCAATGCGTTTTTTTTTTTTTTTGTTGCTTTTTTTTCAATGCATTTTTTGTGTTTTTTGCCTTTGCAAATGATGAAAAATTTTGGACTTTTGGGGTTTCCATGGGTTACCAAGTTGTCACTCCAAACCTACCCCCCCACCCAGGAGTTTGTGTCCTTCCAAAATTCCACCTTGTATTTTTAGAAGGTTTGGGGCATAATCACCACAGTAGAAAACACAATAGACAAGGTTTTAACGTAAATACAAAAAGCCATTTATTTTGGCAAGAAAATAAATTAAAATAAACATGATCTGCACCACTTGATCAGATAGCAACCTACATGCAGACTTGTGCATTCCACAAAACATGATGAAGGATAAAATTAACAATCTCAGGAGACACAAAACAAATAAAATCTGAATCAGCAGCACATGAGCAAACAAACCCAAGCTGTGGTACTCCAACAAGCTCACATTTTAGAATAATGAACTGGAAGGCAGGTAATCACCTTCTCTTCTTACTTCCAGCCTTCCTTCCTGTCTGCCTTGCAGCGGAACGTCCAGGGGCCCATCCATGGCCCCTTGCAGGTGCGGATGATGTGGCAGCAGGAGGCAGAAGATGGGGAGCAGGCTGGGCTGGGTCACTCAGGTCTGTGTCCCGGGTCAGCATGCCCCTGTGCATCCAAAAGATGACCTTATTGATCAAGTCCTTAGCCAGGTCCCTTTGATCCTCCTCCGCTCGGCTCAGTTCATGAGCCACAGAGGCACTGAAGGCTTCTGTGGGGTTGAGGGGGGCCCTCATTATTTCTGCAGCCTCCCTCATCATTTTGAGGCTCTCCTCCTCCATCTGCCTCATCCGCCTCTTTTGGCCTGGTCGCCTCATCTGGAGGGGAGGGACCTGGCTTATGGTGCTGAGCCTGGGGACATGCTGACTTCCACTCGGCCCAGCCTCCTCCTGGCTGCCACTCACCCCTTCCCCCTGGCTGACATGGTCCTGAGGAGCTGCCACCTCCTGGCTGGCCTCTTCCTGTATCAAAAAAAGGGACATGTTGTAATATTTTGCTCAATCAAGCACACACATTATTTGGCTCTAGACTCTTTTTGTTTTCTTAATTTAAATCAACCTGCCTGTCCCTCAGACCCCTCAGTTGGCATCCCTGAGATCCCTAGTTTTTTGCACACGCCTTTTTTTGTTGGTCCAAACGTTAGAATGTTAACAATACTAACTCAAGATTCTAACCCAAATTAGAAGCTAATAAATATTTAGTAAACTACTATACCTCACTGAAGATCGCCAGATCTGGGTCCATGTCAGCCACGCCCTCCTCTGGCTCTGCAGGGGCGTGGGGATCCTGGGAAGTTCCGCTGCAAGGAAGCGTGGGAGGAAGGCTGGAAGGAAGATTGGAAAGTGATGGCCGGCCCTCCAGTTCATCATCCAAAAATGCAAGCTCGCGGAAGTACCACAGCCTGGGCTCCTTTTGCGCATCTGCTGCTGATCCAGATCGTTTGCTTTTAACCTCTTTATATACCTTACGATAGGTGCTCCTGAGATTGCTCATTTTATCCTTCACCATGTTTGCTGTGCAGGATGGAACCCACGTCTGCATGTAGGTTGCTATCTCTTGTAGAGTGTTTGCTCTGAGTTTCTTATTTGGGTAGCCTGGGTGCCTGGTATCCCATAGATTAGTCTTTTCTCGATATATTTCTATTAATTTAAGAGTGTTTTCTTGAATAGCCAACTGGTCCATCTCTCTCTTTTTTTTTTTTGGTTCAGATTAATGCTCTAGAATATACAAATAAAAATTTAGTAAAACCCACATGAAAAATGGCTCAGCTTTATCATTTTCTGAATATGTATGTGTCCAATCATTGTGGAACTAGTATACAAACACATTGGGGGTTATTTACTAAAGAAAAAATCACTTTAGCACTGCAAAAGCACTTGAAAGTACACTGCCTGAAAGTGCACTTGGAAATGCAATCGCTGTAGCCCCGAAGGGGACATGCAAGAAAAAAGATATATTCAATTTTAGCCTCCACCTGATTGGTTGATAAAATAAGCAGAGCTTCCCTTCATTTCAGATCTTCCCCTCCACATCTATGGAGAATGCCCTTCCAAGTGCACTTGCAGTGCAAACTGGATTTCCCTTTAGTAAATAACCCCCAATGTGTCCTGCTGATACAATGCTGGCCAGCTCCACTCCATTGTTGTGCAATTCATTTTTGGAACATGCAGACCCTTTGATAACATGAAAATAAATACATGCCATCTCTATTCATCCACAATTTGTTTCTTTTTCCAAAAATGAAGCCACTAGTTATTGTGTAGATATCATGCACCTCACACAGCATTGAGGAGATAATACACAACCTAATTACCTCTGTCCAAACAATACAGAACAATACATGCATGATGTGAATCCACAAGACAAAAATAAAGAGGTAGAGCATTGTCATAAATATATGTAGTGATGTGTTCAATCATTTTTGGCCAAAACTTGCATTGGTGGCCCCAAGCTACCTAAATAGCGCAAACGCTCGTAACAACATCCCAAACCCCCACCCCCACATGGGGTTTCAAAGTTGAGACACCTCTGCTGATCCCATGTTGTAATTTACCTTCGTGTCTGTAGCTCCTCGCGTACGCTCGAGTAATCTCCGCGTAACCGACGTAATCACGTCGATATCCTTATATAGGCCGCGCAAAGCTATACCGCCGCCCTCTTCGTTCGCAATGTCTCCGCCCGCTTTTAACCCCCCCATTTCAACATCCAGGGCCTCATATTGCAAGTTACCGGCATATGTGTATGTCATCGTTTTAACACGCGCGTAAGCTCCGCGTAAACACGATGTATTCCTCCGCGCATGCGTGAAACGCTGCCTTCGTCCACGCCCATGACGGAACTTTTCCTCTTTTCCACGCCCCTTATCAGTGTGAAACGAAAAGATGGCCATGTCCCACGAGCGAACATTACCCTCTCATGAGGATCAGGAAGGGACACAACCAGGAACGTCACGCTCAAGGAGCAAACGGTACAAGGCCACGAATATGAGTTTGGAGGAGATGGTGGAGATGGTACACATCCTGCGCAGGAAGGATTATGATGGGGATTATGGCCCATACAGCACCCCGAACCGCCGTAAGGCCAAAATTATGGACAAGGTGGCGAAGAGGCTTACTGAGATCTTTGGGGTGAGCAGGTCCAAAGAGCAACTACGCAAGCGCTGGTCCGATTTGAAGTTGCGTGAGCCACACCAGTTTCGGAAGATAAAGAAAATCCTGGATAAAAGTAGGTATTATTTTTGTGGGGGTGGGGGGTGTTTTGCAATTGTGTGATATCATTGTTTGATATGTATATTTATGCATGTGCCTTGTTGGAATGGTTGTACTTTGGATGAATTTTTTTTGGATATTTCCTGTAATAAGAAAAAAAACACACACACACCAAATAAGAAGTTATGCACGATCGGTCTTTAGGAACAGCACACCAGGACATGGCTATTTGCCATTTATAGAGAAAAGTTTTTACACATTTTGGATAAAATTATGTAGATTTCCTAACTGATTTGAATGTGAAAAGACAAACAGGATTCATTCACATTCACACAGTGATAATAAGCAGCTGGATTCACATCTGGACTCAAGAGCACCTGTGTCTCCCCCATAATAAGATTCATTTTTAACAGTCTGTGACACCTAATTTTTAGGGAGGGGCATCCATGCAGGGGCAGACTGACCACTGAGGAAATCGGACACTGCCCGAGGGCCCCATGCCCCTAGGGGGCCCCATCAGAGATGCCAGGCTCATTTCAACCAGGGACAGTATGTAAAAATCTGCAAATTTAGCTCATCTGTCCCTGATATGTCCAAAGCCTACATGCTTTTGATGTGAAACTACTGACTGAGATTGTAGCTGCCCCGCCTCTATACTGCCACCTGGCTTAGTGGGCATTTGTAAGCCTGGGGGCCCCTAATATTCTATTGCCCGGGGGACCCATGAGTTGTCAGTCCGGCCCTGCTTCCATGTGTGTCCCTTCGCTAAAAAGGGTCATTATCACAGCTTGAGAGAAGTCATTAGAAAAACAAAGGTTAAGGTTTGGTGGCGGAAGACAATAATCCAAATTTTATAACACACTTTGACACAATGATTATGATTTATTAATGCCCTCCTCAAATATCTGTGTGCTGATAAGTATACCTTTTGTTTTCTGATATTTCTAGGGGAAAGAACAGGACAGAAATTTAAGGAGGCAAGGAGGCCCAAACTCTCTCATAAGAAAAAATCTAGCCATGTGGAGGAGGAGGACCAGGTAGAAGAAGGAGTGGTGGAAGGGAGAGATGAGGAAGACAAAAATGTGGAAGGAGTATTTAGTGAAGAAGAAGGAGTTGGTGAAGAAGAAGGAGTTGGTGAAGAAGAAGGAGTTGGTGAAGAAGAAGGAGTTGGTGAAGAAGAAGGAGTTGGTGAAGAAGAAGGAGTAGTTATTGATGGAGTTGGTCAAGAAGAAGAAGGAGTAGTTATTGAAGGAGTTGTTGTAGAAGAAGGAGGAGTTATTGAAGAAGGAGTTGTAGAAGAAGGAGGAGTTATTGGAGAAGGAGGAGTTATTGAAGAAGGAGGAGTTATTGAAGAAGGAGGAGTTATTGAAGAAGGAGGAGTTATTGAAGAAGGATTGATTGTGGAAGAAGGCGAAGTTGTGGATGATGGAGAGGTGGAGATTAGTAGCACAACAGGTCAGTGTCACCGCAGCTTCACACAGGGAGAAAGAGGTGTAGATAGGCCTGCACATTACTAATGTATTTTTTTTTTGATTTTTATAGGGGATGAAGATGCTGCAAGCACATCCAGTAGTCCACCTTTTTCACGTGCAAGTGCACAAATTGTCATCCAACAAATTATGGAGTGTAGCACAGAGATGGATAATATGAGGCAAAGAATGGTTGTAATTGATCAAAATTACAAAAATATTATTGATATGATGGGCCGTATCAAAGACTAAATCCCCCTGCCCCGCCCCCCCCCCCATCACCCATCCGTCTTGCAAACCAAAAAAAAGGTATTTGACAAATAGGAAGATGCACACACAGTGTGTCCACATGTGCTATCTGCCATCACAGGTTATGGATTGTGTTTGCTTTGTGGGTACACCCCCTTCCTCCCTTCTCAAGCAGGTAAGAGGGAAGGCTTTGCACCCACAAAACACATGCATTGATCACCCATGATGCCAGATAGCACATGTGGACATTTGATATAATCCGCATTTTTGGGCCCTCTCACTCACACACAAGAATGTGTGCATCTTCCAAGTTTGGTGTGTTCCGGGGTGACATTGGGAGACTGTTGTAGTAATGACCTTGTTGTACTTAGTATTTTTAGTGGTTTTGTTAAATATTTTATATTTTTTATAAAAAATAAGTTTGGTCTAATCCATAGTTTTTCATAAAAAAAAATAAAAAAATAAAAAAAATGATTTTACTCCAAAAATGTTACATGGTCGCAAACCAAAAAATTTTTGATAAAAATTTTTGTACCCTAACATGAGTGGCTTGTTGTTTATATATGCTCAATACCCAGTTTGTAGATGAGTGACTTGTAACTACAGCCATAAACCCGGTTTTAAGTACACACTAGCGTTTAGTTCTTACCGCTGCAAATCACAATATCAGCCTCACTTCTGCATAAAAACCAATATTCTTCCAACACCAGCTTGTTCAGTTAAGCCAGATTTTATAAATGCTGGTAGCTCATTGGTTTGTGTGCAGAAGTGACCCTTCTATTGTGGACTTAAAAGTGGGGTATGCCTGTAATGTCCAATTGTGGTTATTTACTAAAACATGACAACTACATTTGGCACTAGAAGTGCACTAGTTTCAGAACCAAGAAGACCAAGAAAAATATAAAAATAATGACAAACAACTGTATATAGAGTCCAATGGTCAAATTATTTATTAGATTTTGTAATATTTCTTTCTTTTGGGGGCCGAATTAGAAAGAAATATGATCTGGCATAGCTATGGCCCCCCGACCCATGAAGTACTCAACATATTTGTCGCGTACCTCACGAGCAGATTGGGTGGCCGAGCCAGCAAGACCAGTGTCCAGCCCAGGAAGGGTATCTGAGGGTAGTCCTGCCTCAGCACCGATGTTGGGTAGGTACGTCTGGGAATGCCTGCGTAAAAAATTATGCAATATGCAACAGGCAAAAACTATATGGTTCAATTTATATTCCGCCATATTTATCGCTGTCAGGAACAGGCGGAACCGGCTGGCGAGTATCCCAAAGGCATTCTCGACTACCCTCCGGGCCCTGGCTAGCCTAAAATTGAACACCCTCCTCTCCGGGGTAAGAGTCCTCTGGGGAAAAGGCCGCGTGAGGTGAGGTCCAAGCCCGAAAGCTTCGTCCGCTAAAAAAACAAACGGAAGTCCTTCCACATTGTCTTCATCCGGTGGCAGTTCAAGACCACCAGTTTGTAGACGCCTGTAAAATTCGGTCCGCGCGAACACTCCCCCATCAGACAGCCAGCCGTTCTTCCCCACGTCCACATTCAAAAATTCGTAGTGTGCCGACACCACCGCCATCAACACGATACTATGAAAACCTTTGTAGTTAAAATAGTAGGACCCCGAACGGGGTGGTAGCACTATGCGGACGTGTTTCCCATCTATTGCTCCTCCACAGTTAGGAAAATCACAACGCAGGGCAAATTGGGAAGCCACAGTCTGCCATTCCTGTGGCGTGGAGGGAAACTGTGGGGACAAAAAAAAATCAAAAATTAGTACTTAGGCACATAAACATTGCAAACACAATACAAAAACCATACTTGTGCACCATCACACAGTATTAACAATTTTATCTTATTATTGGGGTGGAGTTGTGGCCACTAAAAAATCCCAGTTATTATCACACTCCCCACCCCTCTGATGGGGCAACATTTTAGGGGGGGTTGGGGTTGAAATACAATGCAGCTAAGAAAAATATGCCACACACACCAAAAAAAAAAAGGCTAGGTGTGTTTGTCCCTAGGATAGCATGCTGGACAGGTTAATAGTGATGCAAGGAAAAAATATGTAGGTAGGCCAACAAAAAGAACATGGAAAGCTTAACAACATGCATGCATGGGGAGAAAAGGCAACATTCAACACTCAGCATGGAAAAATCATGGTCATTATAGGGAACAAATGCCAAAAAAAAAAAAAAACTACCATTTCTAAAGACAGAGAATGTGAGCTTCAGAAAAGAGGAAACGTACCTTCAGATACTCCTCCTGCATGACTTGTATGACAGCAGAACACGTCTCCGGTATGATGATCCCAAGCGCCTGGGGAGAGATGCCTGTTGAGAACTTGAGGTCCTGCAGGCTCCTCCCAGTCGCCAGGTACCGCAACGTGGCAATAAGCCTCTGCTCGGCCGTGATCGCTTGGCGCATCACAGTGTCCTGCCTCGTGATATAGGGGGACAGAAGATCCAGCAGACGGTTGAAAACGGGGTCCGTCATACGGAGAAAGTTCCTGAAGTCATCAGGATTATTCTCCTGGATTTCCCTAAGCAGAGGCATATGAGAGAATCGGTCACGCTGGCGCAACCAATTCTTGGCCCAGGAACTCCTCCTCCCCCTGTTCCTGGCCAAAGGTCTGGAATAATTATAACATCCAGAAGCAAGCCCATATCCAGCACGAACTCTAGCAAAGTTACGCTGCTGCTCCATAATGGCTTCAAACCAGCCGGGCTGGTCAGTCAAGAACACACTCACAAACAGAAAGCACCCCCTAATCCAGCAAGACCTGCAAAATACGCTCGACAAACAGATACCCGCGGACAGAACGCCACTGCAAAGCAGAAACGACCTGACAGCCAGCACTGACTGCCAAATACGCACCCACAAGCACACACTGAACCAGAGAATACGACCTGTAAAGCGCGGAGACCGAAAAGCGCGAATCGGCTCTAACCAAACCTTTGCTAACACGTTACTAGCAAAAGAGGAACAGAGGGCGGCGCCGTAAGCTTTGGTCTTCCCCTTTATAGTGACGTCGTACGTGGTTTACGTGCACGCGTTCTGGTCCGGGGAGATTTCTATCCGATCGTGTGTACGCACAGCAGACCAACAGACAGATTTGCTGCGTCGGCTGGAAACGGTCGGCCCGACACATTTGAACAAATCTGTCCCCTCGTGTGTACGCGGCCTAAGCTTTAAGCAAACAAAAAATAAATAAATAAGTATTAGGCCGCGTACACACGATCGAACATGTCCGCTGAAACTGGACCATTTTCCAGTGGACAAAAATTTAGTACACAAACCATCGGACCCAAATCCCCCGCATGCGCAGAATCAAGTCAACGCATGCTTGGAAGCATTGAACTTCGTTTTTTCATCATGTCGTTGTGTTCTACATCACCGCGTTCTGGTCCGAGGGGATTTTGGTCCGATGGTGTGTACGCACATCAGACCAACAGACAATTCAGCCTGGTCCGATGAAAACGGTCCAACGGACATGTTTCCTCGGACATGTCTGATTGTGTGTACAGGGTCTCACAGTGCTCCCCCCTGGTTTCTCCTTCTCTGGCCAGCTGCTTAGTGACTGCAATTTTTTTCTGGAGTCTTTAATAGGAAATAAATAAAGCCAGAAGAGAATTTGAGATCTCTAACAATACATATACAAGTCATGACTACTAAAGTGAATGCCTCACACACAGTTCGTGGGTTTTCAGTGGAGAGGGCTGGGTCTACCTAGAATGCATGGAAAGTATGTGTAGCGCTTACTCCTGTAGGAGCCACTGGAAATTTGCCTAGGTTCTTCCCCAGTGGATTGCCCCACAGCCAGGCACACAATTTTAGACACACCTTTCCTCAATAACTAGTCTAGGGGTGTTGTTTTTATTTTTTTTGGAAAACTTGGATAGGTTTGAGGGAATTGAGTGGGATACTCCAAAAATAGAACTTACAGATTAAGGACAGTGAACTCCTTTCTGTAAAGCTGAAACAGAAGTCCTTGTATATAGCAAACTGTGAATGTCAGGGAACCAACAGCAGTAGAAGGGCTCTAGGACCCAGAATCTCTACCAGCACTTATGGCATGAGAAGGACTTTAGGACCCAACATCTCTTCCAGCAGGTCACATGGGCCTATATAAGGAAGTCTGCTAGAGGCTTCAGTTGCTGGTTGATCTTCGGCTCCTCCAGTGTGATCTCTGTGATATTCCTGTTCCCATGTGCTTCCTGTTTTTGACCTTGGCTATCCTCCCGACCATGCCTGCTGTAATACCCACCTGGTTTCTGACCTTGGCTATCCACCTGATCACGTCTTCTCTGATACCCACCTGGCTTCTGACCTTGGTTATCGACCTGATCACGTCTGCTCTGATACTCACCTGGCTTCTAAACTAGGTCTCCTTCTGACCACGCTCCAATCTCAGCATTATCCGAATCCTGCAACGCTTCACGGGCACCACCGGTCTGCTGATTCTATGCCAGCAAACCAGATTTACTCTGGAACCTCCATACAGTCCAGCAGGCGACCCGTGCTACTTTGGGCCTGACCTCTCCACCTTCAGGGGGGTCTGGAACTTAGCCGCAAGGGGAGCCCTCTCTCTCCATTGGCCTCTGGCATCAGGCACGTGATAGTGGACTTGGCTTGTAGTATAAACAGTTAAATATAGAGCGAAGCAGAAGTCCTTGAATAAAGCAAACTGTGGACTTGTCTTTTAGTAGAAACAGTTAAAAGCAGAGCTGAAGAAACAGTCCTTGCATATAGCAAATTGTGGACTTGGCTTTGTAATAGAAGCAGCTAACAGCACACAAGCTTCTTTCTTTACACAACAAGGGCAGAGACCCTTCACATAGAACTAACTAGACTAAGCTCTTCAGGACACCAGCTGATGTCCCCATTAGAAAAATACACAGCTCACTGTCTAGCACAAGAGGTGTGGCAGCAGCCCAAAAGTCTCTAAGATCCTTCATACCTGTCTGTAGTCACAAAATGTCCAGGGACAGTTGGTCGCTACCTTCTAACTTCCAAAAGTCTCTTTTCTCCAGTGATACCAGACTAGATCATCAGTAGACAGCCTCTCAGTCAGCCACCTTCAGGGCCCTGATCCCTGGGATTGGCCAGGGCTGCAAAAATATTTATAATGACATCTGCATAGCTCCACACCTATGTTTCAGAGAATTCTCACAGCTCTCTGGAAAGCAGAGGAAGCTATCAGAATAGCAGCAGCGAGAACACTGAACTGACCTAACTAATCAGTAGCTTGCTACAGTGAGTACAACTAAATTTATGTAACACAAAGATTATAGCCATGCTGGTTACAGTGGGGGAAGCTAAATTTACTAAAAACACACAGTTACACTGAACACAATGAGCTAGCACTAAGTCACTAAGTCTAACTAATCCTGGCTCCTTTCTAGCAGGGTGCTAAATTTGTACTGCCACTTTGCACATTCAGGGAAAAGTGATAAGATTTTTTTGTAAGAAAGACCCACATCCCACCTGTTGGTGCTTCATGGATCTCCCCTGCTGCAGCCCCAATCAAATATTCAACCTTTTTGCGTGTGATGGCTTCTCAGCATACAGGGCTTGAGAGATCAATTGTCAGGCTTGAAGACACAAGGTGCATTGGAAGATGAAGAAGGTGGTAGAAGTTAACCTGTTTGTTTGGACTCTGATGGAGGAGCAGGGGGTTTGCAGGGAAGTTAAGTGAGCGTGGTAAAAAGGATCTGAGCCTAGCTAGTCACAATATACTGTACACAGCACACGTGTTGGCAGTCCTTGCACCCACCCACAAAATATTTCTTAATTAGTTTGCTATGTGTGGGAGCTTCACCAATGCACTTAAACCTATTAGATGCTTTTTAAAACTAAAACAGAATATAGAACTAACATTTTTTCTGAATCTACCTTAAATCCACCTGATGACAGTAGTCAGTGGGAGAAAACAAATACTGGTGTCAGTGTTTAGGGGGAAAAAAATGCTCTGGTTAGAGTGGTCCTTGGGAGAAAAAAAGCCCTGGTACAAGTGGTCATTGGGAGGAAAAATACCCTGGTGTCATATGACAAAAAATATTCTGGTGACAATGGTTAGAGGAAGAAAAACATTTTCTTGTGTCAGTGCAGGGAAAAAATGCCCTGGTGTCAGTGGTCAGTGGAAGGAAAAAGTTTCTTGGTCTCAGTGGAAGAAAAAAGGCCTCGATGTCAATGATCAGTGGAATGAAAAAAATGCCCTTATTACAGTGGTCAGTGGGAGGAAAAGATGCCCTAGCGCCAGTGGTCAGTAAAATAAAAAAAATATATTTGGTGTTAGTGGGAGGATAAAAAATGCCCTGATGGCAGTGGACATTCAGAGGATAAAACATTTCTTGGTGTCTGTGGTCAGTAAGAGGAAAATTCCCTGATGTCAGTGAGAGTGGTGAATGAAAAAACAAAATGCGCTGGTGTTAATGGCAAAAAAATGCCATAGGTGTTCAGTTTGTTTGGTGGGGGAAAGGGGGTGAGGGGTACTCACCATAGTTCAATGTGGAGGAAGGGGGCACTGCTGAAGAGGAGGAAACAGTGGTTATGCTCACGTTGCAACGTTGTCCTCATTGTACTGTTTTCTTATGATGTGCTCCCCACAATGTGGATTGCCACAATTGCAGCATGTTTTATCACACGACAAACGCCGAAGACCCACACCACGATTTTAGGCATCATTCAAATGGATGGCATCTCAAATGCGAGTTCCGCAATTTTTCATTCACACATCGGCGCTGTCAAATCGTGGGCAGATTCTTGGCAAATCTGCCCACGATTATGGTGGTGGCAGTAGAAAGGTTAAACAGTTTGGCATGGCAGGGTGCAAAAGTGTAAGTAAACATCCTACTTAACATTGAAATAAGAAGAAAATCTTCTAACAATGGACAGTACAAACAAGTACACTTTTAAACAATGCAACCAATATATGTCTAAATATGGGAGCTGCCAGGTCACTTACCTGCAAACATGTAAGTAAACTCCAGCAAATATAATGCTATTAAAAGAGTCACAAAGTAATGTACCTAAAACAGACTCAAGAAATGAACCCAAAATAATTTGCAAATGGTGACCTAGAATTAATGGGATTAGTGTATTTGATTGGGCAGGTGATCCCAGTACTTGCAAATCTAAAAATTGTTACTTGTTCCAGTTAGGCAATAGCCCAATATGCTGGACCAGTAAAAGCAAATATTAGGCCGCGTACACACGATCAGACCAGTCCGATAAAACAGGTCTGCAGACCAGTTTCATTGGACCAATTTGATGGTGGGTACGGCCCATCGGACCGTTGTCTGTCGAATGAAAGTTTTAAAACTTGCTTTAAAATCTGTCCGACGGACACCTGTTAGTCGGACAGATTCGATGGTTAGTACGACAAAGCATCGGACCAAAAACCTGCGCATGCTCAGAATCAAGTCGACGCATGCTTGGAAGCATTAAACTTTCTTTTTTCAGCACATCGGTGTGTTCTACATCACTGCGTTCTGGTTTGATCAGGTTTTTGGTCCGATGGTGTGTACACACATCAGACCATCAGACCACTTCAGCCTGGTCCGATGAAAACAGTCCGTCGGACCAGTTTCATCGGACCAGTCTGATCGTGTGTACGTGGCCTTAGTGGCATTGTCTTCTAGAGAAGCAAAATTCATGTTGGTAACTTATGCTTGTCAAGAAGTAATTTTGTTGAAGCAGTTATTTAAATAACCATTAAAACAATCACACATTTTAAGATCTTTTATTTTATTTTACTAGACAATCTCAGATGACAGGGAGTTTCAAACCATTCGTTGTCAGAGACAATCTCCTACAGAATATTCTACTGATAGAAAGAAAAAAAAAAAACAACAACCCAGAAATGGTTTTAAAGTAACCTTGCTTCTAAGTAAGAAGGATGAAATCCTAGCTCTCAATTTTGGTGTTTTTTCTATAGACAATTTCAACTCTCTAACTTAAGAGTTGATTATAATACTCTAGTTCTAGGAGGTTAGTTACAGCAGAAACAACAATAAATCATCAAGTTCATATCAGCCTCATCTCAGAGAAGAACCCCTACTGTTGGATTATGTGATAAAAACGTAAATACAAAAATTAGAAAAAGGTAGGCAAATAAAGGGTTCTATAGCTTTTTCTTATTTCTATTCTTTAGCAATTTTACTTCTTGCTCTCTTAGGGAACCTGTTATCAGAACAAAGATTACTAACTACCTTACAATCATGACATGAAAAGGGGGGACCCCAAAACCTGTGGGTTGGGTAGAAATGTAGAATGCATATCTTTCTGCCTCACTTGTGTCAGGGTTTTTTTTATACATGGTTCTTTGGCGAAAGACAAAGGCAACTGTTTCCTAAAGCACCTGTAACCAGAATGACTTCCTTCATATTTATATATATATATACGCTGATGAAAAGAATATTCAATCAATGCGAACCATAATTATTTATAAAAAATTAGTCGTAGAGTGGTTGGAAGTTTTTGGCTAAAAAGTGGAACATATCAGTAACATCAAGTTTAGCAACAGACCTATGTACTTGAAGCCCCATTTAAAGGTAGGGGTAAACTGCTAACTTAAAAAAAATTAAAAAACATCTTGGAATAAGCTCAAGCATTTATTGTTGAATCCATACCCAATTTCAAGAATTCAAAAATCCAAAAGCCAACTGTGTCTCTTTCTCCCTGACCTATTTCTCCCTTTAATCAGTTTTTGACAAATTAATTTGACAAGAAAGATTTTAAATGTCAATAAAGTTCTGCTACAAGCCTGCAGTGCAAAACTTCTTTGGAAGACTTTTGAGATACATCAACAAAGTATTTACATGGTCACAAACAGAAGTGTCATACCGGCAATATATACACAAAAAAACAGGCAGTGTTAGAGAAAGGTCCTTTAGCATCCCAAGAAAAAAGACTAGAAAATTTAAAAAAACAAAACACAAAGGTATACATACATAAAATAATAAATATATGTATAATGTAAAATTAATTTGAATAGAAAAAACAGAGGGGATCGTCACTTTGAAGTATGACCTCTAGTAGACAAAAAGATGCATAACATCAATTAATATATTATACAACCATAAAATAGTTAAAAAAATAAAAATAAAATAACTACTTAAAGCGGAGTTCCACCCTTAAAACCACTTTCTTTAAGGGTGGAACTCCGCTTTAACACTCTTTTGGGGCCACCTCTCCAGTGGGATTTAAATTTTATTAACAAATTAAAATCCCACTGGAGAGATGGCCCCAAAAGACCTGCTATATCCAAGTTAGATATATCATGTCAAATGCCTTTATTGACAACTCTTATGCCACGTACACACGATCGGTTCATCCGATGAAAACAGACCGATGGATTTTTTCATCAGATATCCCATGAAGCTGACTTTCATCAGTCTTGCCTATACACCATTAGTTAAAAATCTGATTGTGTTCAACGCGATGGCGTAAAACACAACGATGTGCAGAGAGAAATGAAGTTCAATGCTTCCAAGCATGCGTCGACTTGATTCTGAGCATGTGTGGATTTTTGACCGATGGATTTCCCCAATAGTTTTTTTTTCTATCGGTTTTTTAACCATCAGAAAATTTTAAAACAGGTTCTATTTTTTTTCACCGATGGGAAAAAAACGATGGGGCCCACACACGATCGGGTTCGTCCGATGAAAACGGTCCATCGGACCGTTTTCATCAGACGAACTGATCGTGTGTACAGGGCATAAATTTGCATAACCATGTTAAGTAGTTATTTTTATTTATTATTTTTATTTTTTATTTATTTTACCGTTGTATAATATATTGATGTTATGTATCTTTTTGTCCACTACATGTCGTATTTCAAAGTGACGATTTTTTCTATTCAAATACATTTTACATTATACATATATTTATTTTGATATGTATGTATACCTTTTATGTATTTAAAAAAAAAAATTCTAGTCTTTTGGTGTGGATTTTATGTCCAAATTTATATTAATGCACTAATTTATTCGAGCTACAGAATGGTTCGTATTTCAGGCTGACCGGCTGGATGGTCAACTTGAGATCCGATGTCTGTATATTGCTATTGAACTACGTGAGACTTGAATGTCCTGGTCTTTTCTTCTAATATGGCTGCTATATGTGAGCGAGGCTTGGTTGTTGCTATCCCTATAAATCAGAGGAAGTTATAGTGAGTGCAAGAAATCCCCCTCCCCCTAAAATGTTTAATGGCCAATCAGAGGGGTGAGTAGTCTTTTTTTTATTCTGCCATGAAATTATCACTCCACTAAAATAAATGATATACTGATGTTGGACAAGGATGTTTTTTGTATTGTGTTTGCAATGTTTATGTGCTAAAGTCCTATTTTTTTTTTTTTTACTCCACAGTTTCCTTGCACGCCACAGGAATGGCAGACTGTGGCTTCCCAATTGGCCCAGCGGTGGGACTTCTCTAACTGCGGAGGGGCAATAGTTTGAAACCACATCCGCATAATGCCGCCACCGCGTTCAGGGTCATACTATTTCAACTACAAATGTTTTCATAGTATTGTGTTGATGGTGGTGGTGTCGTGACAGTGCGAGTTTTTGTATGTGGACGTGGGGAAGAATGGCCGGATGTCCTACGGCGGAGTCTTTTTGCGCAGATGGAGTTTGCCCAACGTCTCCAGACTGGTGGCCTGGCCCTGCCACGGGATGAAGACAATGTGGGCAATGTTTTTTTGTCATAGATGAAGCTTTTGGGCTTGGACTACACCTCATGAGGCGGTTTCCCCAGAGGACTCTCACCCTGGAGAGGACTATATTTAATTTCCTGCTGGCCAGAGCCCGGAGGGTTGTCTAGAACGCCTTTAGGATAATGGTCAGACAGCCATCCACATGGCGGACTATAAACTGAACACTGTCATTTTACCTTCTGCATTTTTACAAATTTTTGGTGCAGCCATTCAGAGACATACCTTTCAAACATTGAGCCTGAGGCCAGACAATCATCTGATAACCTGACTGGCCTGGACACTGGCCGTACTGGCTTTGCCCCCGAACTGCTCGAGAGTCCCGTGATATATACGTGGAGTACTTCACTGGTAGGGGGGCCATTGCTATGCCAGTATGCCTTGGCAGAAGATATTTTAGCCCGAGAATATGATGTGATTCAGTTTCAAATATCGCAATGTAAAAAATGATGTGAGATATAACAAATCCATCCTATTTTATCAATAATGTTCGAAGGGCAACAAATGACCAATTTGTCACTTATATGCAGACCTGGATACCAGAGCAAACTTACAATATGATAAGCAAGAACATCAAAAACATGAGCAATGCTTATAAGAAACGTTTTTTATACAGGTCAATGCTTCTCGGAGGTCAGGAGCAGCACCAGATGAACTACAGGAGCCCAAGCTGTGGTACTATAAACACCTCTTTTATCAGGTCAATCAGATCAAGGCCACCACCCTCCACGTTTCCTTCCACTGTTCCCCCCCCACCCCTGCAGAGGGTGCCGCAGAGCTGGCTGACATTGAGGAGCCAGATCTGAACATCTTCTGTCAGGTATAGCAGTTTACAGCATATTTCTTGGCCACAAAGTATTGATGGTTTAATGAGAGTTTCTTTTAACCAAATTGAAAGCTTGAAAACCCAAACAAAAGTCCTGTGCAGAAAATATAGTGACAGGGATGCCAACTGCAGGGGTCAGAATGAGAGTCTGTTCAATTTAACAAAAATAAATAAATAATGCCAGTCCCATTTTAGACACAGGAAGAGATCAGCCAAGAGGAGGAAGGGGTGATTCACAGTCAGCAGGTGCCCAGGCCCAGTGGCAGCACTGAATCACAGGTGCCTCCCCTTCAGATGTGAAAAAATATATATAATAATGCGCTACCCGTTAATCAAAATGTCTCAATCTGCTGTGCAGCAGAAAATAATAAAACCACAAAAAATTATTGAATAAATTGGGTGAATCATTAAAGTCCAAACATTTAAAGAAGGTGTGATTAAACAATTCCTAGTGATGGAAAGGCTTAATAAGTCCCAAGGTGAAAAAAAAGGAAACAAAAAACACAAAGTAGAGCAAAGTTCCCAATGTACAATGTAGCAAAGAAAAAAACTCTTCTGCAGATAATCACTCAGATCTTCTCAGCTTGAATGCTTAGCAATAGTAAGGTGAATAGATGTCTGCTTACCACAACAGATGGACCCGCGTGACAGGGGTCAGATCAGCTCACAAACAGCAGAAAGTTTTCTCTGGCTCCAATCAGTGGACATCACTCCTCAGCATGGAAAAACAGCTACCGATCAGATAAGCAGGATCTTCACCATAGATGACTATGGCTCCGGGTACACCAAAACCGTTTCCTCTTAGGGGATATTTCAGCAAACAATGGATACGGTGTAGAAAAGAAAAAGAAAAAACTTCATGGTGCAGATAGTAAAAAATGGCTCTTTATTCCCTCGAACAGGTTATCAACATCCAACAAAGTTAAAAACATAGATTAAAAAACACACTACCAGTGTCTTAAGCTCACGCCTGACCAACTGGTGTTCAAATAGCGTATGATTACTTGGCTCCACCCGACGCTGCGTTTCGCCGTTATTAGGCGTCTGCTGGGAAAGGAGGCTGAGGAATCAGGCACTTTACAGCATTTAAATATCTTAGCAGGAATGGTGACACAGCTGTAATCAATGAGTCATAGGCACCAAAAGACATTACTATCTTGCTGTGTCTAAATACCGGCGTCCACATTCTAAACATTGTACATATGTTACTTTACAGTTTAGAACATTTCTAAAGGGTAACCAATATCTAATATCGTCAATATTGATGAAGCGATCTGTATTATGTAATAATACCTCACGTTTCTGTTCACAATATAAAAAAGATTTATAAAAAAATCTTAAAAGATCAAGTATATACATCAAAATATAAAATCATATAAGAAAAGAGAACTATAAAAATAATGAATAAAACCTGATGTGTAAACATCCAAGAGGAACACATACACACAATATGCATACACACATGAAAAAATCATAGGTGTAGCCATTAATTAGCAATGTGTTAAGGTAAAAGGAATTTATTCAATGTCTCATCATCATTCTACACCCCCTTTCACCTGGAATGCAACCCTGGTGAAGGTGCAAATGCACATGTCCTGGGGGGGGGGGGGGGGGAGGGAAGGGATTAAGACAACTGAAAAACATGTTCAGTTAGATACATAGTTGCAACACAATGTATCATTGTAAAAATGTCAAAAAAAGAAGGAAACAAATTGTAAATATTATTAGTTGTCTCAAATTACCGTATTTTTCGGACTATAAGACGCACTTTTTTTCTCCAAATGTATGGAGAAAAAAGTCTCTGCGTCTTATGGTCCGAATACTAAATTGACAGCCCCCCGTCACCGCCATTTAACTTACCGGTACCTGGGAAAGCAGACAGGCAGCGAGCGGGCGCCGTTAGCGAGCGGGCGACGTGAAACATGATTGAGCCGGTCCATGTTGTTTAATGGCAGATGTCTGCGGCATGTCGGCAAGTGAAGCGGGCTACGAGAAGCCCCAGGAAGCATTGCGCCTTTTCCATTGCACAGAGCTACGCCCACATGGCGTCACTACGCATTGCTCCGTGCACTCAGTGCTCTCCTGAGTCAGCAGCCAATTAGGTTACACTATTATGGTCAGCTGACCCCTGAATCAGCTGACCATAATAGTGTAACCTAATTGGTTGCTCCTTCAGCATCTGAACAGCATGCACCTGCACTCCGGAATACAGTAGAAGTGACATTCAGAAAACAGTACAAGTTCAAGTGACATTTAAAAAAATAAAATCAGAATTTACAGTAATAAGATTTACAACTGAATACTGGTAACACTGACCAGGTGCCAGCCACCCAGTTTAGGGACCAGGTGCCAGTCACCCAGTTTACAGACCAGGTGCCAGCCACCCAGTTTAGAGACCAGGTGCCAGCCACCCAGTTTAGGGACCAGGTGCCAGCCACCCAAAATCTATTTTTTCTAATTTTTCTCCTCTAAAATCTAGGTGCGTCTTATGGTCAGGTGCGTCTTATGGTCCGAAAAATACGGTAGCTGTTGTCAATATATCAATTAATGTCCCATTCTATATTTAGGCCCCACGGGCTAAAACATCTGATATCATAAGCCCACCGGGTTTCTCTATGGGAGATGTGACGCGTGAGGTCACTTCCCCTCCAATGTGGGGTGTATTTTTATATTCCTATGACTTTAAGTACCGATGTATCACGATGGTGATATTTATCAAAATGTAATGAGACACTATGTTTTGGATACCCGCTCCTTATCCTGGACAAATGTTCGCCTATTCTGATATACAGAGCTCTTGTGGTCCTCCCTACATATTGTAAGCCACAAGGGCAGGCCAACAGATATATCACCCCAATAGTACTGCAGGTAATAATATGATATTTCATATTCAACTGAGGTGGTATTTGAGGTGAACTTAGAGGTTTTGATGGTCTGTGATGAAGTGCAAACTTTGCATCTCTTGCAAGGAAAGAACCCTTTGAGGTTTCCAAACATATGTATTTTGGTAGGGGGGTCAACCACACTGGGGGCAACCAGATCTTTGAGGTTTTGGTTCCTCCTAAACAGAATCTTGGAACACTCAGGCAATGCAGGTCCCAGGATCTTGTCACTTCTGAGCACAAGCCAGTGCTTACGTATGATCTTGGCCACCCACCAAAAATGGGATGAAAAATAGGTCATTAGTTGTGTTGTCTCTCTCCTTGGTTTTGGGTACCAACAAAGTCTGACAGTCAAGGGAAGCTACAGCTTGTAATTCTTCATCCAATTTAGATGACTCGTATCCCTTTTCTAGAAACCGTTTTTTTAGGACCAGAGCTTGCGACTCGAAGTCTTGTAAATGTGAACAATTATGCCTCATTCTTAGGAATTGTCCTTTGGGGATTGCTTTAAGCCAATTCAGGTGGTGCCCATTGTCCTTTGGAATGTATCCATTCCTGTCTGTATTTTAAAAAAAAGTTTTGGACAGGAGGGCACCCTGTTCCTTGAAGATGACTAAATCCAGGAAGCTGACTGAAGTCAAACTAAATTCATAAGTAAACTTTATGCCCCACTCATTATTATTTAACAATGTCATAAATTGAACTAGGGATGACTCATCCCCTTCCAGAGAAAAAAGGCGTTGTCGATGTATCAACGCCATAAAAGAAGGCGTGGCTCTGTCAGGGAAAAAAGTTTATCATTCTCCCCTAATGCCATGAATAATCGGGCAAGGCTGGGGACAAACTTAGCCCCCATCGCCACGCCGGTGCTCTGTAAATAAAATTGACCATTGTAAAAAAAAAAAATTATGTTCCATGGCGAAACAGAGTAATTGTAAAACAAAAACTAGATGTGCCCACCAAAAGAAATGAGGCGCATGACCCAGCTGGAGAAGGAGTCCCTGTGGGTCCTCAGGGAGGCATCTAAGATCATGCCGGCCCCCCTTTTAACCCAGTTGAGAGCTATGGCTCATACATTTCACAAGATTTGGGGGAGGGTCAACGGGGCCTGGCCCAAGACCTGATGGCATCTGTGATGATACGGTGGGGATGAAGGGGCCAGCAGACTGGGACCCTAGAATTGTGGGACCCGGCCCAAGCTCCTCCTCCTCCTCTTGCTGCCACATTGTCACCATCTGCAAGGGGCCGTGGATGGAGCCTGGAAGGGAGGTTGTAAACAAGACCAAAAAGTGATTCCCTGGCTTCTAGCTGTTTTGGACCAAAACTGAGGTTGTTGTAGTACCACAGCTTGGGGTCATGTATGACATCTGCTGCTGCTTCAGATTTCTGGGATTTAGAGGGACTCCTGATGTAGTTGATTTTGATGTTGATCATGGTGGAATGTGACCTTGATGTCCAAAGTCGCCATATATTTGGTGGATTGGGCAATTGTTGCCTTTCATGTTGATTTTTTTTGTTATTCAAAATAAATGGAGACTTAAATTAACTTTAATACTTGTCTATTGTGTTTTTATGGTAAATAGCCATCAAACATTTCCGAAATACAATGTGTAATTAACAATGGACACAACCTCCTTGAGGGGGGTGAAACAAAACATTGGTGTGATAACTTGCCAAAAAAACACACCAAAAAAAAAAAAATGTGGAGTACAAAAAATTATTTTGGAGATCTGGCTTTCTAAAAAAAACATAAAAAACATGAGATCACAAGCAAAAAAGAAAATAAATCAGTATGGGAGAACTCTGTCTAAATATCATCAGCAAAACAACGTTTTTATTCTAGCAATAGAACGAAGCAAAAAATGCGCTGCAATAAACGAGACACTAATTAAAAAAATTTAGAATGTGCCATCTCAAAAACGAGCACGAGTTTTACAAGAATGAGCGCTCCTGTCCCCTCATTTAGTCTGAGCATGCGTGGATTTTAAACTGATGGTCGTGCATACTAACCATCGGTTTTGACCTATCAGTTAGGTGTCCATCGGATACATTTTAAACCAAGTTTTCTTTTTTTGGACCGAAGGATAACTGACCGATGGGGCCTACACACGATCGGTTTGAACTGATGAAACAGACCTTCAGTTAGTTTTCATCGTTTTTTTTTTTTTTTTTTTAAAGTGTATTTTTGTGCGTGAACTCGAGAGAGAGGAGCCGGACTGCAGGAGTTGGGAGTAGGCAGACCCTCCCCCCGGAGGCAATCGCCATCCTTCTCCATGCCCCTGGTGGCAATGGCGGGTGTGAAGGGGGGCCTCCCACTCACCCCGCCCTACCTGCTCCTCTTGGGAGCCCAACTGGGGCCCAACGGGACCCCAATGGGGCAGAGGGACTCCCCCTATGAGGGAGTGAGGGGGCCTAGCCCACCCAGCCAGCCCCGTAGGTCCTTCGCCTCTCTTTATTTTAGGAGACCGCATGGCCAAAGTGCGTGTGTTTTAAACCAATTTCGTGTGCGTGCAAGTGTGGTGGTTTTTGTGGAGGGGGGGTGGGTGTACTGAGCACAGGCGTACCTTGCATAGCACACCCACTGGGAGCCGGGCTGAGACCACCAAACTCAATTCACATGTAGCCGAGACCGGGATCCGAACCCTTGGCTGCAGAGGTGAATGGCTTGTCAGCGCAGTGCCAATCACGTTGAGCCACCACAGCTCCCTGTGAGTTTTCATCGGTTTTGACCGATCGTGTGTACGCAGCCTAACAGTGTTATGCAATTAGCAGACCTCCAGCTTTTACAGAACTACAAGTCCCATGTGGCACAGCAAGACTCTGCCAGCCACAAGCATGACACCCAGAGGCAGAGACATGATGGGACTTTTAGTTTTGCAACATCTGGAGATCCGCTAAATGCATAACCCCAGTCTATAAAAAGGTATCTCATTGCCAAGGTGCCACACAGGAAACATATCATGATGGGTAAAAGCAAAGAGCTCTCTCCAGACCGTTGCAACCTTATTGTTGCAAAACATAGTGATGGCATTGGTTACAGAAGGATTTCTAAACTTCTGAATGTTCCAGTGAGCACTGTTGGGGCCATGATACGGAAGTGAAAAGAACATAATTTCACCATAAACCGTCCTCGACCAGGTGCTTTTCGCAATATTTCTGACAGAGGAGTAAAAAGAACAGAATAGTTGTCCAAGAAACAATGACCACTAGTGGAGAATTTCAGAAAGATCTGGAATTAGCAGGTACAATTGTTTCAAAGAAAACAATAAATAATGCACTCAACCGCCATGGTCTGTATGCATGCTCCTCACACAAGACTTGATTGCTGAAGAAAAAGCATGTTGAAGCTCATTTAAAGTTTTGCTGCACAACATTTAGACAAGCCTGTGAAATACTGGGTCATATGAAACCAGGATAATGAAGATGAAATAAAGGAGGATGGACATTTCAGCAAATCCCAAACACAAAACCAAGGAAACTCTAAATTGGTTCCAAGGAAAGAAAATAAAGCTACTAGAATGGCCCAGCCAACCACTTGACTTGAATCTAATACAAAATCTATGAAAAGAACTAAAGATCTGAGTTTATAGAAGAGGCTCACAGAACCTTCAAGAGCTGTCATTACCAACAAAGATTTTGTACCAAGTATTAAATACATTTCGGTTAGCTGTTCAATACTTTTTACCTCTGTGTCATTCCATTTTATTACACATAACTTAATTTCTGAACTTATTTGTTTTAGTTTCTTTGTATGTATGGGTTTTTACCGACATATGGTGAAAATGTTATGTCAATAGTATCTTTAGAAATATATTTACCTAGAAAAATGTGTAATACTTATTTTACCTGCTGTACAGGTGAAACTCGAAAAATTTGAATATTGTGCAAAAGTTAATTTATTTCACTAATGTAACGTAAAAGGTGAAACTAATATATGAGATAGACTCATTACATGCAAAGCAAGATAGTTCAAGCTGTGTTTTGTCATTATTGAGATGATTATGGCTTACAGCTCATGAAAACCCCAAATCCACAATCTCATAAAATTAGAATATTGTGAAAAGGTGCAATATTCTAGGCTCAAAGTGTCCCATTCTAACCAGCTAATTAAGCCATAACACATGCAAAGAGTTCCTGAGCCTTCAAATGGTCTCTCAGTCTGGTTCAGTAGGAATCACAATCATGGGAAAGACTGCTGACCTGACAGTTGTGCAGAAAACCATCATTGACACCCTCCATATGGAGGGAAAGCCTCAAAAGTTGGATGTTCCCAAAGTGCTGTATCAAAGCACATTAATAGAAAGTTATGTGGAAGGGAAAAGTGTAGAAGAGAAAGGTGCACAAGCAGTAGGGATGACCGCAGCCTGGAGAGGATTGTCAGGAAAAGGCCATTCAAAAGTGTTGGGGACTTTCACAAGTAGTGGACTGAGGCTGGAGTCAGTGCATGAAGAGCCATCACACACAGAAGGATCCTGGACATGGGCTTCAAATGTCGTATTCCTCTTGTCAAGCCACTCCTGAACAACAAACAACGTCAGAAGCGTCTTACCTGGGCTAAAGAAAAACACATGCTCTGTTGCTCAGTGGTCCAAAGTCCTCTTTTCTGATGAGAGAAAATGTTGCATCTCATTTGGAAACCAAAGACCCAGAGTATGGAGGAAGAATGGAGAGGCACACAGTGCAAGGTGCTTGAAGTCCAGTGTGAAGTTTCCACAGTCTGTGTTGATTTGGGGAGCCATGTCATCTGCTGGTGTTGATCCACTGTGCTTCATTAAGTCCAGGGTCAATGCAGCCGTCTACCAGGAGATTTTGAAGCACTTCATGCTTCCTTCCACAGACAAACTCTATGGGGATGCTGACTTCATTTTCCAGCAGGACTTGGCACCTGCCCACACTGCCAAAAGCAACAAAACCTGGTTCAATGACCGTGGAATTACTGTGCTTCATTGGCCAGCAAACTCGCCTGACCTGATGGGGCATTGCTAAGAGAAAGATGAGAGACATCAGACCAAACAACGCAGAAGGCCACTATTGAAGTATCCTTGTCTTCCATAACACCTCAGCAGTGCCACAGGCTGATAGCTTCCATGCCATGCCGCATTGAGGCAGTAATTTCTGCAAAAGGATCCCAAACCAAGTGCTGTGTACATATGCATGCTTCTATCTTTCAGAGGTCCGATATGTACAATCCTTGTTTTATTGATTGCATGTAATATTCAAATTTTCTGAGATTGTGGATTTGGGGTTTTTCATGAGCTGTAAGCTTAAAGCCATAATCATCACAATTATGACAGATCACAGCTTGAACTATCTTGCTTTGCATGTAATGAGTCTACCTTATATATTAGTTTCACCTTTTAAGTTGCACAAGTGAAATAAATGAACTTTTGCACAATATTCAAATGTATGCTCTTTATGCTATATATTTATTCCAGCTTTTATTGTTTAAAGGTAAGGCTGTCTTTTTAAGTAATGTCATTCATTATCTTGTTCATTTTGCATTCAAATTTTAGTGTAACATTAACTTGTCACAAGTTTCTCTGATACCTGTGTCTTTAGAATCTCTCAGGCTAAGGAGTTAAACATCGTTCTGTAAAAGTTAGATGATTGCTTTCCTGCATCCGCTAAAATATTGGTTGAAAAGACATTTTGTTGGAGCTTAGGGAATTACTAAAGCAGTGGTACACGGTGTAGAGGATCATTAGCAGGCAGATAATCATCAGGAAAGGCAATAAAATGCCTGAAGCACAGCCAAGAAAGCTTATCCTTCAAGGGCTTTAGCTCACCTATAGAAGTTACTATTGTTCTACATCATCTTCTTCATCTTTGTTGTGTGTTTTCAAGAAAACAGGTCTTTCAAGGGTAATTGAAATGACAGGGTATTCAAACATACAGTATTAGACATTGGTACCATTTAAAAAAAAAATGTATTTGCCTAAAAAAAAATTATGTTTTTCCCCCCCCCCTCAGTATAATTTTTTTTTCTGTTTCTGGCCCTCTAAGGAACTGTCTATATTGTGAAATTATGTGCTGTCATGTTACATTCCTATATGTGCAGAGTTTGCAATGTGACATATGAAACACTATGCTGACTGACAGCGTGATAATCTTTATTTGCAGTTCAGCTGAAGCTGAGACTTTAAGGCCTCATACAAACGATCGGAATTTCCGATGGAAAAAGTCAGACGGACTTTTTCCATTGGAAATTCCGACCGTGTGTATGCCCCATCGGAGAAATTCCATTGGAAATTCCGATGAATTCCATTGGAGATTACATAGAGTACATGTTCTCTTTTCCTCGGAATTCCGATGTGAATTTGGTCAGACAAAGGTCCGATCGTGTGTCTAGTACACTGATTTATTTTCTGAACAAAAATATAAATTTACATACTGTAAGGGCAACATAGATAATGCTCATAGAACACTAAGCAAATGTAGTTTGTTTTTACAGTGTAATTTTATAAAACAGAAATATTGTCTCTTAAGACAATGAAGCTGATGTAAATGTCATATAGAAGGGGAAGATCATTATACTGATATTGTTCTTAATAGACAGAGCTTTCCTCACTGTGCTTCACTGTGTGTTATTTTTATCAAAGGTATACAAATAATGCATTGGTTGATTCATAAGAGGTATATCGAAAGATATCAATGCAAAGATTGCATGTGGTATGTCTTGTGATGTTTGATATTAAAATTTGCTGTATTTTAAAGCCTAAGCCTGGGTTCACCCCTTCTGCCCTTCAGTGAGCATATTAAGTATTCTTTGCAAAGAGATTTGCAAGCATGTTAACAAACATGATATGGCTTTAAAAATTATAAAAAGTAGAGGATGTGCCTAAGTATAGTAAATACATCTATATTATCTTTGCAAAGAATGGCATTCCCAATTGATCTGCAGCATTACTGTGCAATGAAAAACTTCCCTTTGGATGTACAATTGCTTCAGTGGACAACACGAAGAGGCTAATGACTACTTTATGTACCATAAGAGAAAAGTAGAAGGCACTTCTTCAAGCCAAGCCTGTGGCAGCTAAAGAGGATTCATGCACTTTTGGGCTTATGTTACATATGTCAGTGTAAAGAACTGCTGTAGGTTCTCTATTAGAAGGAGATTTTGGCACAAGATATATGGGAGTAGAAAACTAAGTTTGTGCCTAAGTCCAAAACAAAAAAAATGAATCTCATCATAACTAAAAAAACGAAAATAAACAAATGTACAGGAAGGCGGTGTTATATTTTGAGCTTCTGTTAAGCCTAGTGCACAATGCTATTTTTTTCTGTTCAACCCAGCGGGCTGAATGAATAGAATCTGACAGCTCAGGTTCGAGCGGCTGTACAAGCAATCCAATGTTAGTATAGCGATCTCCCCTGCTGTTCTACTGTGTTCTAAGGCTGCGTACACACGATCAGACCAGTCCGATGAAACTGGTCTGAAGACCAGTTTCATCGGATCAATTCGATGGTGTGTACGGCCCATCGGACCGTTGTCCGTCGGAACAAAGTTTTAAAACTTGCTTTAAAATCTGTCCGACGGACACCTGTCCGTCGAACAGATTCGATGGTTAGTACACAAAAGCATCGGACCAAAAACCCGCGCATGCTCATAATCAAGTCGATGCATGCTTGGAAGCATTGAACTTCATTTTTTCAGAACGTCGTTGTGTTCTACGTCACCGCGTTCTGGTCCAATGGGATTTTGGTCTGATGGTGTGTATGCACATCAGACCATCAGACCACTTCAGCGTGGTCCGATGAAAATGGTCCGTCGGACCATTCTCATCGGACCCGTCTGATTGTGTGTACGTGGCCTAAGAGAACACTCCGGTCAGCAGACCTTTTTTTCGGTCACGTCCCTTCAACAGAAGTCGGTCGGCTTCTGTCTGACTGGCTTCAGTACAGACGGGCCGAAAGACACCTGTAATCGTTTATTTTTCACTATGTGTGGTCCTCTTGCCCCATTCTACAAAGTTCACCGTTTATTTGCTTCTTCTTTTCAAAAGAATCAAAGGTGGGGCATTTTATTGATCCTACATACACCCATAAGGGTAGGATGGTGTTTTTTGTCATGTCTTTCATGTATCACCTTGCCCAAAGGTGTGCTCACCAATGCCCAGGACCAGGCAAGGTCATGTGAAAAGTCAAACATTTAGGCAGTTCCCCAACTAAGAGATGAGCCGCTTGTGTGTAGTGTTGTATGCGTAATTGCTCCAAAATGTCATGCCTTGTCCCACACACTTTAACAGGTGTATGTGTTGCATTAGGAGGAACATGCAGCGCCTATGCCCACTCCACCAGTCAGCGTACCTTTGTTACCTCACTCCCAGTAATAGAATGGTGTCCCACAGAGCACATAGCGTGAACCTCATGTGCTCCAATTAACTTTTTTTGTTCCATATCAAGTGACCAGGTATTAGATCTAAGTTACACTAGTCTGCTCCCATTGACTGATGGCAACAGAAAGCTATGGAGGGAGCCTAATACTGACCCCCCTCATTAATGGAGAATCTACCACCTATTCAGGTACCACACTATTGACTGGTTGCTGTTCTTTCTTCTGGTTACTCATAGCAACTTGGTTGCAATTACTTTTTGTTGTTTTGATGTTTCTTAGACCCCAATGTGCTAGTCCAAACCCAGCTTCCTATAAAAAGATATGCCAGGTCCCCACATGCACCCCTTGAGTAACATCAGACCAGGCTTTGAGTAGAGTAAACAACTATACTGGACATTAGGCAGAACGTGTGCATTATGCAACAATCTCTAACTAAACATAGCTGTGGCTGCCCCAGGTTGCGTGTGTGCGGTGTGAGCATTAACTCCTTCTTCCCAACCTGGGAAGCCCATAGACCAAATAGCTAAGAGTAGACAAGCTGCCTACCCACTGTCTGGATTTCTTGCTAGTACTGTTTTTAGGTGTGACCTGTAATACAGTGATGCACATGTGCTCACAATTGCTGACCCCCAATGATCCCCCTGAGCTGATGTCATTGCTTTTAGACCCTATTCTGGGATACTAGATCTTGAGAGTACTTCAGCATTAGACAGCCAATAGGAAATGTTCAAGTCATGCAGGCACTGATGCAGACACATGAAGAAGGGCTCCAATTCCTGTAAACAGACTACAGATTTTGGTGGGTAAAGGGGGCATTTAGTTAGAGATTTTTTTTAACAGTAATTAGTTAGACGGGGAAAAGAAGGTGTGTGTGGGCACAGCTTTAAAAGAGACGTATAGGTTAACAAAAATTAAAGTAAATTCACCTAGATGGAGGCAGCATTGATCCAATGCTGCATCTGTCCCCCACCGTCTTTAAGACTAAAAACTGAGCGATCAAAGAGCACTGATCACTCATTTCTTAGTGTTCTGTGAGCTCTGCCCCTTCAGCGCTCACTGGAGTCCGAGGCTGAGATAAGCTGCCAGTCCAGGCTTCTGGGTGGATCCTGACCATATGGTCTGATATTTTCAGAGCCTGGACTGCCTCTGTGACACCAGCCGACAGCAGGCTTTAGCTATGGCTATACTTCTTCTTTTAATTATAAGTAATATCATCTATCTGGTTGTGTTGTGTGAAGGGATGGTGCAACTTTGAACAGAAATAAATATCCTTTGGCAGGTAAAGCAGCTCAGTTATATGTATTTCTGAGTTCTTCTTTAAGATATTTCTAGTTCTGTGAAACCCATAGCCTCTCATATAGCTCATTGTGTATTCACACTAGACAACTAGGCAGCTCAGAAGCTAAAGATAAATGTGCAGCACAAGATCTCAGATTCTATTTAAAACTAAGCCACATTTGCAGCTGATTCTTGCCTCTTGTGCATCTTAGATCACTAGGCGAACACGAGATTCAATGCAAAGAATTCTTAATAATATTTTGCACAAGGGAACAATTAACAGTGTTTAAAAGCAGACCTGTAAGTCAAAGTGAAAGAAAAATAATAACTGGACAATTTTATAGTATGATGGACAATATGTTTTATTATTATTATATCTGAAATATATGCGACTTTCTCCGAAGGTTTGCCATCACAATTCTTAGTAGGAAATCGATGTACAGATACACAAGACATAACTGTGCACACATGGGATATAATTGAAAGAGATTTTATTAGTTCAAAGATGAAAGTTTATTGACATATCAGTTTTAAGGTCCAGCTGAAAGTTTATCTCATCTATACAAACCTCATGGGAACATAAATGACACATATGACACATACTACATTTACCACAAATAATATATTTTTTTTGATTCAAGTCAATAACATATAACTCAGGCTGTTTTATAGACAATTCTATCTTATTAATGCCCCCAGTTGTAGGTGGTGCTATAGTATAAAGTAGTGTACCACATCACTAAAGTGTTAGGTCTGGTTGTATTAATAGATCTGCAATAGTACTTTTATTGCTGTCTTTTATCATGCTTGCCTCTGTTCTACTTACATATTTTTTACATTTATTTATAAATTATTGCTTTATTGAAAATGTATTTTTATGCGCAAATGTTGGAGGTATTGAAAGGATTCGCGTTCAAGAAAACAACAGAATAATGAGCATACATTATAGCACTTTCACATAGCAAAGGAATCAATATAAAAAACTGAATTAAAAAGCCTAGTCAGTTATGGATCACAAAGGCGCTAAGAGCTAACCCTAGCTGACCCTAGCAACAAAGACTATTGTGCTAAAGTCAGACAGTTGACCCTGGTATATCTTTATTTGAGGTTTAAATTATAATTGCATTCAGGTTCATCAGGCTTGTGATAGGAGGAACTGAAGTATTTTACATGCTTTTGTCCTGTGTATAGGTGGACCTGCAATGAGCCCTGTTCCTGGAACAAGGGTTCACTTGGCTTGGTTTTCTTTAGGCACAGTTCCAGGGTCATTGAGGGCATCTTTCTACTGGTAATTATAAACTACAAGGATCTAGCCAGTAGGGATGTCAGGTGCACAAGATGAATATTAGGAAAACAATTACAAACAATAAGCAGCTTCATCCCTTGAATCAGTTTATATGCTAACTTGTCACGTCTGACCAGATATTAAAGTGATATTAAAGCCTTATTTATTTATTTATTTTTTGATAAAATAAATAAAAGTTGTTACACTTACCTGGTTTGTGCAACAATTTTTTGCAGAGTGGTCACTTTCCTCCTATTTGGTGGTCCCCTGCTGGTGCTGTCCACTTCTTCTCATAAGTGCTGCCTTATCAAGTGCTGTGCTAAGGGAGCACCCGTGCAGGCATGTTCCCGAGCCGGCCTTTGTGCATCCAGAGACACACAACTCCGGTAAGCCTTGCCGCCCCCTGCTCCTTTTTAAAGGAGTTTGACTCACAGCAGCAGGCCCAATGGCCCTTACTGCTCTTAGGCCTTCTAAATACGATCAGTCCAAACCGATGAAAACGGGCTGAAGTTCATTTTCATCGGTTCACAGACTGATGGTCTGATGGTCTGATGTGCGTACACACCATCAGTTCAAAAACCGTTGTGTCAGAAAGCGGTGACGTAAAACACAACGACGTGCTGAAAAAAAGTTCAATGCTTCCAAGCATGCGTCGACTTGATTCTGAGCATGCGCGGGTTTTGAACCGATGCTTTTGCGTACTGTATTCAGCACTTACAGCAACATTCTTTTTACTTTTTGGATAACAATTTTACATAGACGTAGCACCCTGATGTTTAGGCAGGGTTTGCTAGTAAATTTATTTGCCAATCGATAGTTGCCTTGGCCAATTAATAGGAGGCCAATTGATCTGACCCTAATTATGGAATTGCTGCACTTCTCTTTTCTGTCACTAGATGACTGGGTATCTGGTGGCATTAGATAAGACAAGGGAATTGCAACTACAGAATAGGAATGAATGAGGTGTCGTAGCCAATGGACATATATTTCCTTGGGTCCCTTGGCCTGCTGGGAAAGCTGATTTATTTGGGTGAGGTCAGGTGATCCGGGTTCTGTGCCACCTGGACGGCTGTCTGGTTGGATGTTTGTTGTGCTGCCCCAGGCTGATAGGCCAGAGCCTGAGGCCTAATCCTGGGACATCTGGCTGCTAGGCTGTCTGAGGGCCTATCCAGAAGCAAAAGATCAGCGTAGGGTTGGGATTGTGGCTTGCAGTCCAACCAGAAGTGATGGTTCTACCTACCGGAGAACCTATCATGGTCGGAGGTAGAGGGGAAGCTGTTGCCACTAAGGGACCTTCCACCTTACTACCAGGGGCCACTGCGAGTACCTGAAGCAAGCACCAGAGCAGTATTCTCACCAACCGGGGTTTGTTAAGAAAACTTCAGTAGATGTCAAGCCAGGGACCCAGCCAGTGGATGTGATGCTTGCAGAGCAGTATTTTGTGCCAAGCAGGGGACCAAGCAGGCTAGTGAGGTGACACCTGAAGAAGTATCTGTGAGTGCCAAGCTAGGGACCCAGCAGGGACGTGCGTGTGACGCTTGAGGAAGATACTGAATGAGAAGATTGGAAGAGCTCAAGGGATCCAGTTGCAGTGGATCAACAAGTCTAGTGAAAGATTGAGAGTTCAGTTGAGTGAAGACCTACAATGGGAGATTGTAGAAGAAGTGAAGAAGCTCATTACAACTTTTGTTAGAAACTGTTTCAAGATTGTTGCCATAGGAGACAGTGGTCTTACTCATGCAGATGTGGTATCTTGCTGGATGCCTTTCCCTGCATGGCTGTCTACCTGTAGAAGTCTCGGAGTCTGCTAAATTAACATTGCAACTACTAAAGGGTGTCTTGGCCCTAAACCTCTCTCCCACAGTTCTGTTTAAGAGACAATGAATCTCTTTGCATTCAAGAAGTGTCTGGTGCTCATGAATCTATATTACACCCACTATGCCTCGTAAGCCACTTTACATAAAAGGATGTCAGCAGTCCCTGACTCTGGAGGTCACCATTAGGCTTGGAGAGGCCCAGGACTTGGCTACATAAATAT
The DNA here is from genome assembly GCA_029574335.1 of Rana kukunoris. Taxonomy (NCBI): domain Eukaryota; kingdom Metazoa; phylum Chordata; class Amphibia; order Anura; family Ranidae; genus Rana; species Rana kukunoris. Next base: position 613,888,549 of record CM056049.1, on the reverse strand, counting down.
ATAAAAGCTGGTCATTGTAAGCACCTTTGTCGGTGGTAAATGGTTTGTCTCATCCCTGTAACTGCTACATATGCATGAGAATGTGTTCTTTTGAAAAACAACAGACTTACTGGCCAGATCAAAATGTGAAAATAAGGGAAAGAAAGGCTAAAAAAGAAAATGAATGCAACCATCACATCTAGGAATTGGCAAGCTGAAATATGCTAAATGCTTGTTTTTTGGGGTAATACCACCTTAAAAAATGTCATAAACACAGGAAAACGCTGCACTCATCTGTTGATATAGTGATCGCATCTAATGTTTGGTTAGACAACAGGTGACAGACACATAGAATGTAGAAACAATGCATAAAACAAAAGGTTTGCTCTTGCATGTGCATGCTTGAAGTTATGATACATCTATAGGTGAAGAACAGCCACTGTATGGACAAAACTGAAACTGATAGACATTTTCCATTGGGATCTTCAGACTAGAATTTTGTGGGTCACAGAAGACGATACATGTCAAGTTAATCTGACTCTTTCTTAAAGTCTTCATAAATGGTTCACAGTTGAACAGGAATCAGGCATGGGCAGGGTTGTTTTTAAGGCCGCGTACACACGATCGGTCAAAACTGCTGAAAACGGACTGAAGGTCCGTTTTATCAGTCCAAACTGATCGTGTGTGGGCCCCATCGGTCAGTTATCCTTCGGTCAAAAAAAAGAGAACTTGCTTTAAAATTTGACTGATGGACGCCTGACCGATGGGTTAAAACCGATCGTTAGTATGCAAAAGCATCGGTTAAAAGGCTGCGCATGCTCAAAATCAAGTTGATGCATGCACATCGTTGTGTTAAAACACGTAAAGGTCACTGCGTTCTAACACGATCATTTTTTTAACCGATGATGTGTAGGCACATCAGACCATCAGTCTGCTTCATTGGTTAACCTTCGGACCGTTCTGATCGGATGGACTGATCGTGTGTACGCGGCCTAAAAGTCCCTTTGAAAAAGCACATAAGCCACGGCAACCCAGAGCTTGTGGTTCACCACGACAGACGGGCTTCCTGTTTCCCTTTGTTTCCGTCGCGACACAGATGTCATTTAGTGCGCCCGGCTCCAGCCAGCTTGTTCGGTTCTCTCAGTCTTATTCCTCAGCGGTGGATACCAAACTACACTGCCAGCGGCTCAGCAGGGTTTACACTTGCGACTAGCTATAGAGCTCACTGTGTTCCCAAAGGGCCCTCTGTCATTGTGGTTCCTAATTTGGAGTCTGACAACCAGCCAGATGTAAAGGGTTGTGACACAACTTTCCCCTTCTGACCACCGGGCTTCCATCATTATCCACATGTATTTCTAATGCCGCGTACACACGATCACTTTTTGTGATGTAAAAAACGTTGTTTTATCTCATTAACCACTTTCCCACCGCGCCATAAGCATTTTACTGCTACGGCGCGGTGGAGTTATCTTGGGACGACGTCCCTGGGACGTTGTCCTTCACTTCCGCGATTGCGCGTCCCCTGGGACGCGCTCGCGAAAGTGTCCGTGCTCGCCGAGTCTAGAAGACCCGGCGCATCACGGATCACGGTAAATTGCCGCTGATAGCGGCCGTTTACCACGTGATCACTTGCAAACAAACCGGCATCATTTGATGACGCCGGTTCCTCCCTCTCCTCCCTCTCCTCTCTGTACCGTTCGGTACAGTGTGCGAGGAGAGGGGGGGGGGAGCGGGGTGTCAGCAGCTGAGCTGTGGCTGGATCTGTGACAAATGCAGTCACAGATCCAGCCATCCCTCAATCCATCCCTGCTCTGCAATCCCCAGTACCCAGCAATCCCCCAGTACCCAGCAATCCCCCAGTACCCAACAATACCCCAGTACCCAACAATACCCCAGTACCCAACAATACCCAACAATACCCCAATACCCAACAATACCCCAGTACCCAACAATACCCAACAATACCCCAATACTCAGCAATACTCCAGTACTCAACAATACCCCAATACTCGGCAATACCCCAATACTCAACAATACCCCAATACTCGGCAATACCCCAATACTCGGCAATACCCCAATACTCGGCAATACCCCAATACTCAGCAATACCCCAATACTCAGCAATACCCCAGTACTCCGCAATACCCCAATACTCGGCAATACCCCAGTACTCGGCAATACCCCAATACTCGGCAATACCCCAGTACTTGGCAATACCCCAATACTCGGCAATACCCCAGTACTCGGCAATACCCCAGTACTCGGCAATACCCCAATACTCGGCAATACCCCAATGCTCGGCAATACCCCAATACTCGGCAATACCCCAGTACTCGGTAATACCCCAATACTCGACAATACCCCAATACTCGGCAATACCCCAATACTCGACAATACCCCAATACCCTGCATCATACTTTGCAATACCCCAATACTCTGCAATACCGCCTATGGGGATTTTTAAGTAGCGAAGTTTGGCGCCATTCCACGAGTGTGCGCAATTTCGAAGTGTGACATGTTGGGTATCTATTTACTCGGCGTAACTTCATCTTTCACATTATGAAAAAAAATTGGGCTAACTTTACTGTTTTGTTTTGTTTTAAGCACAAAACAGTTTTTTTTTAAAAACACGCGTTCAATAAATTTCTGCGAAAATACCGTGCGAGATAAGTTGTAACGGCCGCCATTGTTTTCTCTAGGGTCTTTGCTAAAAAAGCATATATAATGTTTTGGGGTTCTATGTAATTTTCTAGCAAATAAATGATGATTTTTCCATGTAGGAGAGAAATGTCAGAATTGGTCTGGGTGTTCCAGAACGCCTGATGGCGTTCCCTGCATGTTGGGCCTCTGTATGTGGCCACGCTGTGTAAAAGTCCCACACATGGGGTATCGCCATACTCGGGAGGAATAGCAGAATGTGTTTTGGGGTGTAATTTGTGGTATGCATATGCTGTGTGTGAGAAATAACCTGCTAATATGACAGAAACAAGTTTTTTTTTTTTTTACAGAATTTTCAGTCGTTTTTCTTTTATAGCGCAAAAAATAAAAAACCCAGAGGTGATCAAATACCACCAAAAGAAAGCTCTATTTGTGTGAAAAAAAGGACAAAAATTTCAAATGGGTACAATGTTGTATGACTGAGTAATTGTCATTGTCAAATTATGAGAGCACCGAAAGCTGAAAATTGGTCTGGTTAGGAAGGGGGTTTAAGTGCCCAGTGGTCAAGTGGTTAAACAAAACAACGTTTTTCAAACTTCATTTTAAAAAACGATGTTGCATACACACCATCGTTTTCTGAAAATGCTCTTGCAAAGCGCGGTTACGTAAGACACTTTCGACGGAACTCTGTTCCACTGAAGCTCCCGTCTCATAACTTGCTTCTGGGCATGCGCGGGTTTAAAAACGTCGTTTTAAACGTCATTTTGCCCACACACGATCATTTTTTGTGAAACAAAAGACGACATTCTGAAAATCCACACAAAAAATTCAAGCATGTAGGAATTTTTTTTTGGTTGTTTTTTTAAGACAAAAAATATGTTTTGCCCACACACGATCAATTTAAATGACGTTTTAAAAAACAACGTTTTTTTTCATCGCAAAAAACGACCGTGTGTACGCGGCATTACACTCCTTGCCATGCTCTACCTGCAAGCTGACTGGTTGATGTTGATGCTTCCCCATCCGGATGTTATAGTGGTACCGTTCTTCTTAATATCAATCTTTTATACCAGTATCTATTTTGGCTTTATGCTTTTATGACTGATTCTGCAACTCCTGCAAGTTTTTACTGTTGACAGTTGCTGCTAGTTCTTAGGTTCTTAGGTTTATAATTATTCATACTTTACCCATAGAGTGCTGTTGTTTTGTTTTTGTCTTTTGTTATCCATTCTTCCAGTGGTTGGCAGCTGCACTGGGTTTTAGTCCATTTTATATTTCTCAGGGTTTGTATCCCTACTCATATGGCTGACAGTTTGTAGCCAGGGCTGTCTTAATGAGAGGGGCCCCTGCACTTTTCCCAAAGCAGCTGGTCCTTGAACCCACGCTGCCCTGAAATTGGGGGGCCTATGATGGCACTGAGAGTGATAGATACACAGGGGAGGCAGTCTGCCTCCTACCTACTGGATGTATGTTTACTATAGGTCGACCGATATATCAGCCGATATTTTGTGTTTTTAAAGATATCGACATCGGCCGATTATTAGGTAAAATAGGCCGATTGTCTAGGATCTAAGGTAGGGATGTGCTGGGTGGAATTCTTCTGCCTGCCTGCCCAGCCGCTCGCTGCTATCTGCTGACTTTATTTTTTTAGTGTAGGAAGTCGGCAGCCAACCAGCGGGCCGGTAACAGCCAATCGGCGGCCGCCGCTGCTGACATCCTCCACTGTAAAAAAATGTCCCCTGACGTGCTGCGCGCCCTGCCTCTGCCTACAAACCCCAGAATGCAGCGCGGCCGGTAACTGCCGGCCCGCGCTGCATTCTAGGGCTTGTAGGCAGAGGCAGGGCGCACAGCATGTCAGGGGATGTTTTTTTCCAGAGTGGAGGATGTCGGCAGCGGCTGCCGCCAATTGGCTGTTACCGGCCCGCTCTGCACTCTGGGGATTGTAGGCAGAGGCAAGGCAGCACTTCAGGGCCAGGGACAAATGGAACTTTCTTGTGCTAGGCTAGGAGATGGAACTGAGCCTGGAGCGCTCCGCTGGTGGGAATTGATGAGGTGGCAGTGAATGACATTGGGCTGTATTGGTGGCCACTGATGTGAGGCAATGATGAGGTAAGGCACTGGTGGGCACTAATGTGGTGATGCACTGGTGGGCACTGATGTGGTGATGCACTGGTGGGCACTGGTGATATGCGCTGGTGAGATGCACTGGTGGGCAATGATGGGATGCACTGGTGCATTGGTGGGCATTGATGAGGTGGCACTGATGGGCTGCACTGGTGGGCACTAATGAGGTGGCACTGGTGGGCACTGATGTGGAACTTATGGACACTGATAGGTTCCACTGGTGGGTACTGATGAGGTTGCACTGGTGGGCACTGATAGACACCAATGAGGTGGCACTGATAGGCTGCAGTGGTGGGCACTAATGAGGTGGCACTGGTGGGCACTGATGTGGAACTTATGGACACTGATATGTTCCACTGGTGGGTACTGATGAGGTTGCACTGGTGGGCACTAATGGATACTGATAGGCTGCACCAGTGGGCACTGATGTGGCACTGACAGGCTGCACCCCACTTCTACACCCTAAACAATTATCTCCTCCCCACCTCTCCACCCTAGGTTTTCTGAGATAAAGGGGAAAAAAAACGGCCTAAAATATCGGCCGCAAAAATCGGCAACACATATCGGCCATCGGCCGCCCCGATTTCCAAATATCGGCCAGAGAAAAACCCATATCGGTCGACCTCTACTGTTTACCTTCACTGTCATAATTGTAGGGTCCCCAGAGCATTATTTTGCCCAGGGGCCCACGATGCTATCAAGATGGCCCTGTTTGTAGCGCTTAAGGAACTTTGTATATGTTTGCTATAAGCCAACTAAGAATATTGTTCTATTAGTAAATTTTCATCATGGTGGTAGCACTTGAGAATTTCCTTGGGATCAGATGCATTTTTATTCCATCTGAAAACATAAGGCATCATTTTTGAACCAATTGCTTATCATCTCTAAAGTTATTGCTTGCCATCAAGTTGTTAAATTATTTTGTGTTATCATGTTTAACTCCTTCCCATCAGCTGTACACATACATGACGCTTTTTGGCAGGTGGGCTTTAACGCTGAGAGGCTGCATATATGTGTACCTAAAGGTAAACAGAGCTGTACCAAGAGAGCTAACAGAAAGCTCCTAATTTCTACTTGGCGTTTGCATGTTCTCCCTTTGCCTGCATGGGTTTCCTATGGGTACTCCGGTTTCCTCCCACGCTCCTAATATGTTTATATATGAATGTGAGTTAGGGACCTGTACACATATATGCGGCCTCTTGGCAGGTGGGCCTTAATGCAGAGAGGCTGCATATATGTGTACCTAAAGATAAACAGAGCTGTGACAAGAGAGGCGGCTAGCAGTAAAGCTCCCGATATCTACTTAGAGTTTGCATTTCTCTTTGTACCTGTATGGGTTTCCTCCCACACTCCAAATACATGCTGGTAGGTTAACCGAATCCTGCCTAATTGACCCTAGTATGTGTATATATGAATGTGAGTTAAGGACCTTAGATTGGGAGCAAGGACTGATGTGAATGTACAATATATATATTGTGACAAGGTCGCAGAAATAGCGATAATGTAATGCAGCAAGGTCGCTGATCTTAAGCAATAAATACAGCTTTATTGCACTCAAAATAAATAATACAAAACAAAATGGCCTACTCCAATTTAGGAGGCTAACTGACAGTAGTGTCCCTCACTACACTGTACTGGAGGGGCTATTCCAGCCTCCAGTATAAAACAAACAGAATAACAGTCCAAATAAACAAATCTGTGACCGACCTTGCTCCTTCAATGCAGACAGTTTCCAACCTGTCCGTCCAGCTCAGCATACCTCTCACACTGAGCTCACACTTCTCACTTCCTTACCAGGTGAGTGTTAATTAATAGGGGAAGAGAGGAAGTTTACCTGTTGGCCAGGCTTAACCCCTTCCAGGGCAGGGAACGCTGACTTTTCCAGTCTCTCACTGGTGTACACACAGTCGTGTACCCTGTCACACATCCTCCCCCCCAGCTTAACACATGGGTGGGAAGCGGCCACCTCTACAAACCCATGCACTCGGGACAGAGCATCTGCATTACTGTGGAGGAGACCTGCCCTATGTCGTACCACAAAAGTAAAGGGCTGTAGGGAGAGAAACCACCTCGTGACCCGAGCGTTCTTGTCCCTGTTGGTGTGCATCCACTTTAACGGAGCATGGTCTGTGACGAGGGTAAACCGCCTGCCCAACAAATAGTAGCGGAGTGTTTCTACTGCCCACTTGATCGCCAAACACTCTTTTTCCACTGTGGCATAGCGCTGTTCTCGAGGTAACAACTTCCGACTCAAATACAGCACAGGGTGTTCCTCACTATCCACATATTGGGATAAAACTGCACCCGGTCTGGAGAAAGAACTCCTTTCTAAAGTCAGGAGCCACAAACACAGGTTGAGCACAAAGCGTTGCCTGCAGACCAGCAAAGGCTTCCTCAGCCTCGCTGTTCCACTTTACAGTGTCTGGACTTCTGGCTTTAATCAGGTCAGTGAGCGGAGCAGCCCTCGTAGCAAAGTGAGGAATAAACATCCAATAGTAGCCTACAATCCCCAAGAAAGCTCTGACTTGTTTTTTCCTCAACGGTCTTGGCCAGCTCTGTATAGCTCCTATCTTGTTCATTTGTGGTTTAACAAGTCCTCTGCCAACCAGGTAACCCAAGTATCTAGCCTCTGCTAGACCCAAGGCACATTTAGAGGGGTTAGCTGTCAGACCCGCTTCTAAAAGTGTCCAACACTGCCTGTACTTTATCCAGATGGCTTTCCCAGTCCGGGCTATGAATGATCACATCATCCAAGTATGCGGCTGCATACTCAGTGTGGGGCCTGAGCAACTTATCCATTAGCCTTTGGAAAGTGGCTGGAGCTCCATGGAGGCCAAAAGGCATGATCCTGTACTGGAATAGGCCATCAGGAGTGGCAAAGGCTGTCTTCTCTCAGGCGCATTTTGTCAATGGTATCTGCCAATAACCCTTTGTCAAATCCAACGTGGTGAAGAACCTATCTTTGGCTAATCGCTCTACTAGTTCATCCACCCTAGGCATGGGGTAGGCGTCAAACTTAGACACCTCGTTTAACTTCCTAAAGTCATTACAAAACCTGATGGACCCATCAGGTTTGGGCACTAGAACAATGGGGCTGGACCACTGGCTGTGAGACTCCTTTATCACTCCAAGCTCAAGCATTTTCCTGACTTCAGCCCTTACAGCTTCCTTTTTGGCCTCCGGAATGCGGTAAGACTTCACTCTTACGACAACCCCTGGTTCTGTAATAATGTCATGGGTAATCTCTCGGGTTTGTCCAGGGTTGGGGGAGAAGACATCATTATTCCTATCAACCAAGCCTCTAGCTTGTTTTATTTGCTCAGGTGTCAGCTTTGGAGAGATTGTCACGGGAGGACTAGGTGCCTGTGGACCAGGTGTGTTGTCCCCCACTGCAGCCATGCAGTCCTCTCTAGTCCGCCATGGCTTAAGAAGGTTTATGTGGAACACGGCCTCCTTCTTCCGGCGTCCCGGCTGACTAATTTTATAATTTACTGGGCTCACTTTTTCCAAGACCTCATAGGGTCCCTGCCACTGTGCTAGAAGTTTGCTTTCTGCGGTGGGTACTAAAACCATTACTCTGTCCCCCCTTTCAAACTGTCTCACTAGGGCCCTCTGGTCATAGTAGGACTTCTGCCTACTCTGCGCCTGCTCCATATGCTGGCGAACAAGAGGGGCAATCTGACCCATACGCACCCACATATCTTCAACATACTGGAGAACATTGGTCCCAGTTACCCCCTGTTCTTCCCAGGTTTCCTTTAGGATATCCAGAATACCCCTGGGATGCCTACCATATAAAAGCTCAAACGGGGAGAAGCCAGTAGAACTTTGGGGAATCTCTCGAACTGCAAACAACAGGTAAGGAAGTAACAAGTCCCAATCCTTCCCATCCCTGCTAACGACTTTTCTCAACATCCCCTTTAGGGTCCGTTAAACCTTTCTACCAACCTATCTGTCTGGGGGTGATACACTGACGTTCTCAGAGTCTGTACATTAAATAGCTGACATAGCTCTTTCATAATACGGGAGACAAACGGTGTCCCCTGATCCGTGAGCAATGTCCTGGGTATCCCCACCCGTGTAAACATCTGAACCAACTCTTTTGCAATACTTTTAGCATTCGCCTTACGTAGTGGAATGGCCTCCGAGTATCTGGTGGCATAATCGACGATGACAAGGATGTACTGGTGCCCTCGAGCTGTTTTCTCTAAGGGACCCACTAGGTCCATGCCAATCCTCTCAAACGGAACGTCAACTATGGGGAGAGGTATGAGTGGGGCTCTCAACTTCGGTTTGGGAGATGCCAGCTGGCATTCCGGGCAAGAAGCACAATCCTCTTTAATCCCCTCATTTACCCCAGGCCAGAAGAACCTCCTGAGCACCCGTTCTTGGGTTTTCTCCACCCCTAAGTGTCCCCCCAGCAGATGAGAGTGAGAGTAATCCAGGATTTTTCGGGTGTATGATGAAGGCACAACCAGTTGTTCAAGCTCTTGTCCCTCATCGGAGGTTACTCTGTAAAGAAGATCGTTTTTAAGGATAAAATAGGGATAGGCCTTTCCTGTTACCCCTTCCACTGGTACCCCATTAACCTCTACAACATTACTCCTGGCTTCCTGCAACAGGGGATCATCTGCCTGGTCACGACCAAAGCCACTACCCGAGATATCCAGGATATCTGTATCCCCCTCATCGCCTTCACTGGTAGCCTCTGGGACGGGTTCTGGTTGACCAACCTCTGGCTCATCTTCTGTCTGTCGTGGGGCCCCACGTCTCCTGGACTGCTCCCCACGCTGATTTAACAGGACTTCCTTGACAGCTCTATTAAATCTTAACTTGCTCTCCAAAGGGGAGCAAAGGGAAATACTTCATGGACCCCTGTATTTCTCTGCTCCACTTCAGGTTCCCCTTGTTCTCCCATCACAGGGGGCTGTAACAGAGCGTGGAAATTAGGGAAATTCCTTCCTATTATCAAAGGATAGGGTAGACGATGAACTACCACTGCTACGATCCTTACCAAACTGCCCTGTACTAACACTTCTATGTTGGCAGTAGGATACCGCACAGTACACCCATGAATACACAATACCCCCATGGTTCTATGCTTCTGAATCCAACAAGGTTTTACCAATTTACTGGCTACCAAAGTCAGGGCACTGCCAGAGTCCACCAGGGCCACTGTCTCTTGTTTGTCCAGCAGGACAGGTACTCGGAAGGTATGACCCCCTTCTACCAGGCCCGCTAAACAAATGAGTCAGCAAAAGTCAGAGGAATCTTCACCTAGTCCACACTGCATTGGCTCAGGAAGATTGGGGCATCTCACCCTGATATGTCCTTTGGCGCCACACTCAAAACAAGTTATGGAATTTCTCCTAGGGTGGTCCTTTCCCAGGGTTTTGACTTCTAAAGTCTGTTTTGGAAAAACGGGCTCCGGATCCGAAGTCTGCTTCCACTCCACTCCTCCGGTCTCCTGGTCTCTGTATTTTCCCGACTGTCCTAGAGAGAGATCGGTCCAAATTTTTGGTAGACAGGTAACGCTCCACTTGTGCGACCATACTATCACAGTCCAGGGGATTTCACTGAGTGACCCACTCCCGGAGGCCATTCGGAAGCTCTCTCACGTAACGGTCCAGTACAAGTGCTTCTATAATCTGTGCAGGGGTTTGAGTCTCTGGTTTGAGCCACTTCCGAGCTAGATGAATTAAATCGAACATCTGGGATCTTGGCGCTTTTCCTTCTTTGAACCTCCAGTTGTAGAAACGCTGGGCCCTCACTGTGGAAGTCACCCCTAAGCGAGCCAGGATCTCTCCTTTCAGTTTGGAAAAGTCTGCCACCTCATCCAGATCAAAATAGGCTTTCTGTGCTTCTCCCAGGAGGAAGGGTGCAATGATTCCAGCCCACTGTTCTGGGGTCCAGCCTTCTCGGGTGGCGGTCCGTTCAAACGCCAGTAGTTAATCTCCACATCATCATCCAGGGTCATTTTCTGCAGACAGCTGCTTGCACGTATTTGGCTTACCCCCCTTGCTGGTGGGTTAGAAGACCATTAGGTAGTCATCTGATCCAGGGTTGCTTTGAGAACAGCATGGTCTGACTTTTGTGCTTTAATCAAAGCTTTAATCTGCAAAGTCAGGAGCCTGTTGGTCTCCTGTTGTACTGCAGCTGCGGCAGCTGCCTGTCTACTAATCTCTTGTTGCGCTGCAGCGGCGGCAGCTGCCTGTCTACTAATCTCTTGTTGCGCTGCAGCGGCTTGTCTATTAGTCTCTTGTTGTGCTGCAGCTACCTGTCTATTAGTTTCTTGTTGTGCTGCAGCTGAGGCCGCTGCCTGTCTAGTAGTCTCTTGCTGCACAGAGACAGCGTGTAACAGGGCTTTCACAATATCTTCCATTTTTCTGGGTCCTGTACCTTTAAGGCCGCTGTAAATTGACCGGTACAACAGCGAACATCCCACTTCTGACCACCACTTGATGCAAGGTCGCAGAAATAGCGATAATGTAATGCAGCAAGTTCGCTGATCTTAAGCAATAAATACGGCTTTATTGCACTCAAAATAAATAATACAAAACAAAATGGCCTACTCCAATTTAGGAGGCTAACTGACAGTAGTGTCCCTCACTACACTGTACTGGAGGGGCTAATCCAGCCTCCAGTATAAAACAAACAGAATAACAGTCCAAATAAACAAATCTGTGACCGACCTTGTTCCTTCAATGCAGACAGTTTCCAACCTGTCCGTCCAGCTCAGCATACCTCTCACACTCACGCCTGTTCGGCGAACAACGAACAATTTGGGGTGTTCACGGCAAATTTGAAAAGCAGCGGAACACCCTGTTAAAGTCTATGGGAGAAATCTAGGGCTAATTTTAAAGGCTAATATGCAAGTTATTGTCCTAAGAAGTGTTTGGGGACCTGGGTCCTGCCCCAGATGACCTGTATCAATGCAAAAAAAGTTTTAAAAACTGCATTTTTTTCGGGAGCAGTGAATTTAATAATGCTTAAAGTGAAACAATAAAAGTGAAATATTCCTTTAAATTTCGTACCTGGGGGGGGGGGGGGGGTGTAAAGTAAGCATGTGAAATAGTGCATGTTTCCCGTACTTAGAACTGTCTCTGCACAAAGTGTAATTTCTGAAAGAAAAAAAGTCATTTAAAACTGACTTGCTGGTATAATGAATTGTCGGCTCCTGGCAATTCAGAGAGAATTCATTTATAAAAAAAAGCGTGGGGTCCCCCCAAATTCAATTTCCAGGCCCTTTAGGTCTGGAATGGATATTAAGGGGAACCCCGCCGCCAATTTAAAAAAAAAAATGACATGGGGTTCCCCCCAAATATCCATTCCAGACCCTTCAGGTCTGTTGTGGATTTTAGGGAACTCCACCCCAAATGTAAAAAAAAAATGCCGTGGAGTTCCCCCAAAAATCCACACCAGACCCCTTATACGAGCACGTTAACCTGGCCAACCGCAAAAAAGAGGGGGGACAGAGTGCGCCCCCCCTCCTGAACTGTACCAGGCCACATGCCCTCAACATGGGGAGGATGTCCCCATGTTGATGGGGACAAGGGCCTCATCCCCACAACCCTGGCCGGTGGTTGTGGGGGTCTGCGGGCGGGGTCTTATAAGAATCTCGAAGACCCTTTTAACAAAGGGGACCCCCAGATCCTGCCCCCCCCTATGTGAATTGGTAATGGGGTACATTGTACCCCTACCATTGTACAAAGGAGGTGTAAATAGTTATAAAAACACACACACACACACCGTGGAAAAAGGCCTTTATAAAAAAAAAAAAAAATCCATTGGTAAGCCCAGGCTTTCCCCTTGCATCACAGGGGTCTGTGTCACATGACGGGTGGCCCAGCCTCACCAAAATAAGAAATGTCACTAGCTCCAGCAGTGTCATTGCCGGGTGTCTCCGGTTGAGACAGGTGGCCGGCGATGCTGCGCTATGGATTCCAGACAATCTTCTTTTTTTACTTGGGGTGGAGTACCCCTTAAAATCCAGACCAGACCTGAAGGGTCTGGAATGGATATTTGGGGGGAACCCCACGTAATTTTTTTTAATAGGCATCAGTCATTTCAAATTTTCTATGCACTCCTTTAGAAGAGAAGCGGCTACTGTGACTGTAAGATTGTGTTTAGATGAATCTATATTTAAACAACCTGGCAGATGAGATTCTACATTTAAATGTATATTTGTTAAAATCTTTATATTTGGTTTACAGCATTTAAATTCTATGGATAGTGGGGCATTCATTTGTTTTATGGGTGCACTAAAGAGCATTCCAATGTGTCTACAGTCCCTATGTTTTATTCCTAATATGTTTCATGTATACTGGAAAGACATTAAAAGCTCACATTAAACTTAATTTTCACTGAGTTGTCTTAAACTTGGATGGCCTCTAATATGCTAGTAATACATTTAAGAGGAAATTATGTAAGGAGAATAAGAACATTAAATGTATTATTTATGACAAAGCAGGATTTACACCATTTTAAGATTTAAGAAAATACTAGACACCTGTAGTATTTTTGGAAATAGTACCGCATTTAAAGTAGTTGTCTTTTCTTGACCAGAAGCCTTTTAAATAAATTAAAGAGAGGTCAGGCCTGGCTGTTGGAGGACTAATTACATATTTACACGTATATTTGGTCCTGATTTATGCTTGAGTTCTGATAACTCAGCATGTTTCTTTCGTTGTTTAAAGTGAGACACTTATTAATTAAAGGTATTGTTATGCTTCAGCTACTTGATTGGTAATAAAACCAATAAAGTGGCCATCTCTACTGCCAAAACAAATATTGTGTCGGAATATTGATGTATTCAATTTATGTATATTAATTGTTTAATAATGGGTTACAATAATTTGGGAAGGTGTGCTGTCTGCAGTTGCATGAGAGAGATCCTTACCATTGCAATGAAATACTAAGGCCCCGTACACACGACCGAGAACCTCGTTGGGCTAAACTCATCGTTCCACCCGACGAGGTTTTTGGCCGGCCGTCGAGTTCGTCGACCAGGCTGACGAAAAAGGCGTCGAGCCATTAGTCCCGATGGCCCGTCGAGCAAATAGAGAACCTGCTCTCTATTTTGGCTCGACGAGCTTCCCGACGGGACACTCTACGAAAGTGTACACACGATCTAGCTTCTCGGCAGAATATGGATCCCAGCGAGCTTCTCGCTGGATTCTGCCGAGAAGCTCGGTCGTGTGTACGGGGCCTGACAATAGACGTCAGTGCATCCAAAACACAGTATGAGGCCCCGTACACACGACCGAGTTTCTCGGCAGAATCCAGCGAGAAGCTCGCTGGGATCCATATTCTGCCGAGAAGCTCGATCATGTGTACACTTTCGTCGAGCGTCCCGTCGGGAAGCTCGTCGAGCCAAAATAGAGAGCATTAGTCAGTCACGTCAGAAGCACTCCGATTGGAAAACTATTTAATTCCATTGTTTAGATAACAGAGAATCTACAGTCCTGCCCTGTCCTTGTGGGAAATCAATTGTTATCTGAGGGGTCTGTTGTTGCTGAGGGATGAATTGTGTGAATCGCTTAGTAGCTCAAAATGTTGGGAAGGATTTCTCTCATGGGACTGCAGACAGCACACCTTTACCAAACTATTGTAACCCATTATTAACCACTTCAGCCCCACAAGAATTGACCCCTTTCCTTACCAGAGCACTTTTTGCGATTCGGCACTGCGTCGCTTTAACTGACAATTGTGTGGTCGTGCAACGTGGCTCCCAAACAAAATTGCCGTCCTTTTTTTCCCCACAAATAGAGCTTTCTTTTGGTGGTATTTGATCACCTCTGCGGGTTTAATTTTTTTGCGCTATAAACAAAAATAGAGCAACAATTTTGAAAAAAAAACAATATTTTTTACTTTTTGCAAAAAATCTATAAAAAAACTTTTTTTCCCCCTCAGTTGTAGGCCGATACATATTCTTCTACATAGTTTTGGTAAAAAAATCCCAATATATTGATTGGTTTGCACAAAAGTTATAGTGGGCCAGATTCAGGTAGATCAGAGCATCTTTGCTCTGGAGTAACGCATCTCATTTACGTTACGCTGCAGAAATTTTAGGAGCAAGTGCTGTTATTCATGAAGCACTTGCTCCTAAAGTTGCGGCAGCGTATCGCAAATGAGCCGGCGGAATTCAAATTGGGCGTACGGGGCGCGTATTATGTAAAATAAGCGCGATCCCGCGGCGAACGTACTGCGCATGCGTCGAGTGTCAATGCATCCAGTGCGCATGCTCCAAGTTCTGTCAGTGAACGTCAATGACGTCACGTCCCCATTCATGAATGTTTTACGCAAACGACGCGATTTGTTTTTTTTCCGACGCGATGACGACGGCTATACCTAACATAGGATATTCCACTAGGGGGCTGCTTTATCTATACGCCGCGTATCGCTTCCGGAAACGTCGTAAAGTCACTGCGTCGCGCCCGAAAAAGATCGTGAATTGCCGATTTCCGCTCATTAACATATTTTTTGAGCGTAAATCGGCGGGAACGCCCCCGGCGCCATTTTTAAGTTGAAGTAACGATGCGATGGCGAAATTCAATTACGCCGATCGCATCGGAACTCCAACCCGGCGTTTCTTGTTTTCTGGTTACAGAAAACAAAAACGCCGGCTTAAAGTGACAGTTAGGCTGGCGGATCCATTGATCCGCCAGCCTAACTCTACCTGAATCTGGCCCTGTGTCTACAAAATAGGGGATAGTTTTATTTATTAATTTTTTTACTAGTAATGGCAGCGATCTGTGATTTTTATTGTGACTGTGACATTGCGATGAACATATAGGACGCTTTTGACACATTTTTGGGACCATTCACATTTATGCAGCGATTAGTGCTATAAAACTGCACTGATTACTGTATAAATGTGACTGGTAGGGAAGGGGTTAACACTAGGGGGTGTTGAAGGGGTTAATATGTTCCCTAATGTGTGATTCTAACTGTAAGGGGAGGGGACTCACAAGGGGAAGAGACCAATGTGTGTTCCTCTGTACTGGGAACACAGCATTGGTCTCCTCACCGCTGACAGGACATGGATCTGTGTGTTTACACTGCCGTGGACGTGCGTCCTCTATACGGCTGGGAGATCCCATCTGTGGACGTCATATGACAATGGGCAGGTAGGGAAGTGGTTAAACATCTAATATACATACATTTAATACATCAATATTCTGACACAATAACAGTAGAGATGGCCACTTTATTGGTTCTGTATTCTGCAGTACTGGAAAATATGTAGGAGGTGGTACCAGGGGACGTTGCTCAGAGGGGGGTATGGGACAGAAACGAAGGATGACAGAAGCAGAGACTTCCTGTACATATTCTCTGAGAAAAAAGCCATGTGTGTGTATGTATATATGTGTTTATATATATATTGTAGGATTGGGGGATCAGACTCCAATGGTAGCTGCTTTTTCCAGTGAGTACGCCAGTCCAGAACTGAGTTTTTAAGGGCCTGGTAGCCCACTTTTATTTAAAAACATCAAAGTTCACAGATACAAAAGCAGCCCTCGCAGGGGGGTTTCCATCATTCCTGTATTTGGCAAAAATCAACAGTCGCACACAGCGTCTGATTCACACACAGCGACTTATCGGCACACAGCGTTTGAGTTTCTTGGACGCACACAGCATAAAACTTCTTGAAGCACACAGCTTCTTTTCTCACAGAGAGACACCAGCTGGCATCTGCCTCCTGCAGATCTGCATGTGTTAGCTGCAACCCATGCAGCCCCTCTTTCCTCTCAGAGATGGGAGCTCATCTGGCTCTCAGGAACAGACCTCCTGTCTGTAGGGTGGGGCTCTGAGACATGCAGGCCAGAACTAAAAAGCCCAACACACAGCTGTGCAATTAACGTGTCCTCTCCAGAATTTGGCATAAAGCAGCCATTTCTCATACAGCACAGGGTCCCGCCCTTACAATATATATATATATATATATATATATATATATATATATATATATATATATATATAATATAATATATATATACACACACATACAGTTAGGTCCATAATTATTTGAATGCAGGGACAATGTTCTTACTTTTGGCTCCAGAATAAAATAATAAAACAAAACAATCCAAATTAATTTGGAGTGCAGACTTTCAACTTTAATTCAAGGGGTTGAACATAAATATCAAGTACAAATTTTTGGAACTGCAACCATTTTATACACAGTCCCCCCATGTTCAGGGCCCAAATGTAATTGGACAAATGAATATAATCATAAATAAAAACATATTTTTTTATATTTTCTTGAGAATCCTTTACTGGCAGTGACTGCCTAAAGTCTGGTAGCCATGGACATTACCAACGACTGCATTTCCTCCTTTCTAATGCTTTTGAGGGCTAAAACCACAGCTGTCTTAAGTTGTTCTTTGTGGGACTTTCTCTCTTTAGTTTTGCCTTCAGCAAGTGAAATAAATGCTCAATTGGGTTAAGATCAGGTGATTGACTCAGTTATTGCAGAATATTCCACTTATCTTCCTTCAAAAGCTCCTGGGTTGCTTTTGCAGTTTGTTTTGGATCATTGGGAAATTGGGAAGATACTGCGCTAAAAGTAGTGAAAAAAGGGAAGAACAAAGGGGAGAAAGCTACAGCGTAATGACGGTGTATTCTCTCCAGGTGCTGCGATTTGCATGTAAACAATAAATACAAGAAATAAACATAAGAAAAATAAAAATCGCGCTACCCCAACTGGCTTTGACGAACACAAATATATGCAAATAAGTGATCTCCAGTGATTTGTGAAAAATAGGCTAATAGGCTGGGGCGAGCGACGTGCTGTTGTCACCCAGTTCCTGAACGTTCCCCCAGTGGACGAGCGCCTGAGGGTTTTTGTGTACCGGCCGGCACATTAAAATTTCAAGGCGATTTCATATTGCATAACTGTAAAGCCCCATACACACGGTCGGACTTTTGGCCAACCAACTTTAAAATCTGCAACTTTTCAAATTTGTCCGACCGTGTGTACGTTCCATCGGACCAACTTTTTCGGGTTTCATCCGACAAAAAGTTGGGTCTGCGAACGGACCAACTTTTCGGCAACAAAAGTCCAATGGTGTCTTGTGTGACCGTGTGTACAGCAAGCCAACCAACTTTTGTACAAAGTGCAAATACGCATGCTCAGAACCAATGTTAAAATCAACCAACAATAGCAGAAGTTAACCAAAGGGTGGCAGTAAAGAGCAGAAAAGAGCAGAAAAACCATGTGATGATGGGAACGTTTTAGAAAAGTTTGCAGAAAAGTCTGACTGTGTGTATGCTATGGGTGTGACCGGACAAATCAGTTAGGACAAAGATCCAAGGGAAAGTTTGTTGGATGTCCGACCGTGTGTACGGGCCTTAAGGCTGCTTTTACATTGAGGCGTGAGCTGCGATTTTCAGCGCTTCTATACAGTCGTATTTACCGCGGAATTCGGCCACTAGCGGTGCGGTTTTAACCCCCTCTAGCGGCCGAAAAAGGGTTAATACCGCCCGCAATGTGCCTCTGTAGAGGCGCATTACGGGCGGTATTACCGCGGTTTCCCATTGATTTCAATGGGAGGGCGCAGTATAGGAGCTGTACCGCGTGAAAAACGCCCCAGTGTGAAAGGGACCTAAGTGCATTTTAATCCTTCTAAATACATTTTTATAAATGATAACACACTATGGGGTCAATTCACAAAGAGAAACGTTATTGGTTTTCTTCAGTTGTTAAATTATCACTCCTTATTTAACGCTAGCAAACATGGTATTCACGAAAGCTATAAACGTTATTTAACACAGTCGTTATGGTTTTCAACTGACTCTTTATCCAATCGTTATGCTAACTACTCAGACGTTATTATTAACATTTGGGACGTTAAAATAACTCTTAAGATCGTTAAATAATGCTGTAGAGATGCATTCTGGGAGCAGAAGGGGAGGAGAACAGCTGCATGTGGAAAAGAGCAGATACAGAGAGAGAGAGAGAGAGACACAAGCAATACACATGGAGATTGAGCATGTGATGTGCAAAACTTCTAGTGTGTGTTTTTCTAAAGCCATGTGTATTTCCTCATACAGTGAATAAATCATGGGAGATGATAATCGGAATTTAGCTATCACCTGGGTTTCAGAAAAGTCATCCAAAATAGTACGTGTACGGAATACACGTTTATAAATCTGAACACCATTCTAACATGTTCTTCTTCGCCTCTGGATAATTTTAAGTTCAAATAGAGCGCGGTTCTATCTTGCCCAACACTACTAAAAACTTCACTACACTACAAAAATCGCCAAAAGCTTCCTCTAACAACAAAATATTGCCTGGGAAATGTCATAACGCCACCCTGAGGGAGGTGTTAATTTAACGATTGCTTAACGATCGATAACTGTCAAAAAAATCTTTGTGAATTGCACTTCTGTGCATATTTAACGATTTGACTCTTTAAAATAACGATTTGACTCTTTAAAATAACGATTTGACTCTTTAATAAGGATCCACACCTTAAAATATCGGTTCTGTGTAGTGAAACGTTATTTGATGATTTTTCAAAGCGTTAAATCGTTTAGTGAATTGAACTAGCTTCAATAACGTGCAAAATCGTTAAAATAACACCCGCAATCTGAAAATAAAGCTTTGTGAATTGACCCCTATGTGGAGCTATTGATGTATTTTTCATGGTGACCATTCATCTTGCTGCAACATTTTTGAAAACGAGATCCATTGGGAATGCAGATCTGACACCACGAGATTGGGACCTATTATATGCTGTTTCTGATCCCTCATCATAAGGGATCATGGGAGTTTGGTAAGAGTCCAATTCATAAGCTTGGTGGAGGACACGTTATTTGCCTTTTTCTGGACACGTTTTATTAATTTTTTACGACACAGAAGCACGGGTGTTTGTAAATTTTTCTTCATGGACTTTTTACTGTCAACACTCTGGACTGTATATTAATTTATTTAGAGTCAAAGTTTATACCCAGCATATTCAGTTGATGTTTTAATCACTTGGTATACTGTTTGTTTTGTTCTTTTCAATGTTTGTTTTTTTAGGTATATCACCATTATTAATTATATAATAATAACAATTTTGATGGGTTTTGAGGTGACTGTTTAGTGCAGCCTTTCTCAACCTTTTTACCCCAGGGGAACCCTTAAAATAATGTTCAGGTCTCGGGGAACCACTGATAAAACCCATTCATTGGGGGTCAGTGGGAACAATGTCCCTTACTTTGGTGGTCAGTGAGAAGAATGCCCTTTTTTTACAGTCATGGTAAGAATGGCCCCCTTACAGAGAACTATGAAGATCATTGGTTTGATACCACTGGCTCCTCCAAGTGGAATTGGCTCAGAACAATGTAGGCACCATTAAACAGGAGGTAAATCAGCCACAGCTCAAGGAACCCCTAGCCACCTCTGGGGGAACCCTAGGGTTCCACGGAACCCTGGTTGAGAATGGCTGGTTTAGTGCATTAGTGGCCACCAGAGGTCACAATTTCACGCAGCAGTTAGCCTATTTTTCACAAATCACTGGAGATCACTTATTTGCATATATTTGTGTTCGTCAAAGCCAGTTGGGGTAGCGCGATTTATATTTTTCTTATGTTTTGGATTATTGTCCAATGTCCATCGGACTCCAGTCTCCAAGGCAGTGAAATCCTTTCTCCAGGGACACCCAGCCAGATAGTTATTACGGCTTTTACTGGTGATGATAATCTCTTTACAGATCCTTGCTTCCCATCATATGCAGCAAAGAGAGGTCTCCATGGTGTAGTATTCCTATATAATTTTTTTAACCAATGCTCTTGCTGAGATTTGGTGTTTACAAGTTAAAAACATTTTTTTTTGCTAGAAATTTACTTACTTTACTTTTATAACACCATAGAGAATAAAATGGCAGGCGTTGCAATACTTTTTGTCACACCGTATTTGCGCAAGATTTTTGGGAAAAAAATCACTTTTTTGAATAATAAAATAAGATGACAGTAAAGTTAGCCCAATTTTTTCTATAATGTGGAAGATGATGTTACACTGGGTAAATTGATATCTAACATGTCACGCTTCAAAATTGTGCCCACTCGTGGAATGGCAACAAACTTTTACACTTAAAAATCTCCATAGGCGACATTTAAAAAAATCTACAGGTTCCATGTTTTAAGTTAGTGGTCTAGGGCTAGAAGTATTTATCTTGCTCTAATGATCGTGGCAATACCTCACATGTGTTGTTTGAATGCCGTTTTCATATGCAAGTGCTACTCACGTATGAGTTTGTGTCACTTTTATTCCTATTACAAGCAATATAAATATCCCTTGTAATAGAAAAAAAACATAACAGGACCTCTTAAATATGAGATCTGGGGTCAAAAAGACCTCAGATATCATATTTACACAAAAAATTCTCTAAAGTCCCCTTAACCACTTCAGCCCCAGAGGATTTGGCTGCCCAATAATCAGGCCATTTTTTGCGATTCGACACTGGGTTGCTATAACTGACAATTGCACGGTCCTGCAACCTGGCTCCCAAACAAAATTGACATCCTTTTTTTCCCACAAATAGAGCTTTTTCTGGGTGGTATTTAATCACCTCTGCAGTTTTTATTTATTTATTTAAAAAAAGAGACGACAATTCTGAAAAAAAAAGCAATATTTTTTACTTTTTGGTATAATAAATATCCCCCAAAGGGACACTCACTTCCAGAGACTCTCTGCTCTCATCCCCGACTTCAATTCTATAGAAGAGAAGAGAAAGGAGAGAGGAGCCAATGGCGAAAATAGCTGCACAATATGAGAGAGAGAGAGAGAGACAGAGAGAGAGGGGGAGTAGAAGGGCACAGAAAATGAGAAATAGGGGGAAAGAGAGAGAGACACAGAGAGAGATCAGAAAAAAAAACTATTTGGGGTGTTAGCGGCAAATTGGAAAGCCGCGGAACACCCTTTAAAAGTCTATGGGAGAAATCAAAAGTAGTTAATATGCAAGTTATTGTCATAAAAAGTGTTTGGGGACCCGAGTCCTGCCCAAGGGGACATGTATCAATGCAAAAAAAAAAGTTATAAAAAACAGCCCTTTTTTCGGGAGCAGTGATTTTAATAATGCTTAAAGTGAAACATTAAAAGTGAAATATTCCTTTAAATTGTGTACCTGGGGGTGTCTATAGTATGCCTGCAAAGTAGCGGATGTTTCCCGTGTTTATAACAGTCCCTGCACAAAATTACATTTCTAAAGGAAAAAAATTCACTTAAAACTACTCGCGGCTATAATGATTTGTCCGGTCCAGGCAATACAGATAAAAGTCATTAAAAAAACGACCCGAACCAAAAAAAATAAAAAATGCGTGGGGGTCCCCCCAATCCCTTCATGTCTGGTATGGATATTAAGGGGAACCCTGCGCCAAAAAAAAAAAAAAATGGCATGGGGTTCCCCCAAAAATCCATACCAGACCCTTATCTGTGCACATAACCTGGCATGCCGCAGGAAAAAAGGGTGGGACGAGAGAGTGGCCCTCCTCCTGAACCGTACCATTCCACATGCCTTCAACCCTTGCCCCGGTGGTTGTGGGGGTCTGCGGACGGGGGGCTTATCGGAATCTGCAAGCCCCCTTTAACAAAGGGGACCTAAAGATCCCGGCCCCCCCATGTGAACTGGTAACAGGGTACATTGTACCCCTACCCCTTCTCTCGTCCCCCCTCTTT
The DNA here is from genome assembly GCA_029574335.1 of Rana kukunoris. Taxonomy (NCBI): domain Eukaryota; kingdom Metazoa; phylum Chordata; class Amphibia; order Anura; family Ranidae; genus Rana; species Rana kukunoris. The sequence continues at coordinate 613,866,120 of CM056049.1, read as the reverse complement.
TCCTGTGGCCTGCCAGGTTGCGTGCTCGAATAAGGTTCTGGTATTGATTATTTGGGGGAACCCCACGCTATTTTTTTCAGAGTTCCCCTGAAGGGCCTGGTATTGGAATTTGGGGGGACCCCCACACATTTTTTTGGGTTCGGGGTTACCCTTAATATTCATACCAGACCCAAAGGGTCTGGTAATGGACGGGGGGGACCTATGTCGTTTTTTATTTAATGACTTTTATCTGTATTGACAGGACCCGACAATTCATTATAGCCGCTAGTAGTTTTAAATTACTTTTTTTCCTTTTAGAAATTTAATTTTGTGCAGGGACTGTTATAAACACGGGAAACATGCGCTACTAATATTTCTCTTTTATTGTTTCACTTTAAGCATTATTAAAATCACTGTTCCCGAAAAGACTGCCCTTTTAAAAAAAATATTTTGCATGGATACATGTCCCCTGGGGCAGGACCCGGGTCCCCAAACACTCTTTTATGACAATAACTTGCATATTAGCCTTTAAAATGAGCACTTTTGATTTTTCATGTTCATGTCCCATAGGCCTCGTACACACGACCGAGAATCTCGTCGTAAAATAGATATCGTTTTCCTCGACGAGTTCCTTGCCAGGCTTGTGGAGAATCTTGACAAGCTTTCTTTGCGTACACACTGTCAAGACAAAATCTCGTCGTTCTCAAACGCGGTGACGTTCAACATGTACGACGGCACTATAAAGGGGAAGTTCGATTCCACTGGCGCCACCCTTTTGCTAATCTTGTGTTACCGCGTGTTAGTAACAGTTTGGTGTGGAATCTCCATTTCGAACGCTACTTTTAGCGAAGGTGCGCTCCTGTCTCATACTTTATTCTGAGCATGCGCGGGTTTCTAAGAATACACACAAACGTGTTTCTCGTCGTAAACCAGCCCGACGAGAAACACGACGAGGAAATTGAGACTCCCGACGGGAAAAAAGAGAACTTGTTCTCTTTTTTTCTTGTTGAGATCCACAACTGTTTTCTCGACGAAAAACATAAACACGACCCTTTTGCTTGGCAAAAAAGCTCTGCCACCAAGTTTCTTGATGGATTTTGTTGAGGAAAACGGTCGTGTGTGCGAGGCCATAGACTTTAACGGTGTTTACGTTTTCCAGCAAATTTCTTGCCTGTTCGCATCTTCTGCTGTGAACTGGACCAGGGGGTGTTCGTTTCATTCCTAATAGGGAGACAGAGAGAGCCAATTCGCTTTATATTACCTAGTACAACCACCCCCCCCACCCCCATCCTTTCATACAAACTGAACTGCTTTGGCAATGATAAAACGTATTTGGTTGGCCCTGCCAATAAAAAGTTTATTTGACTTGAACTGAATTGAATTGAAAGAGAGAGCAGAAAAGAAGGATAAATAGGGAGATAGAGAGAGCGGGAGCGCATAAAAGGAGGGAGAGAGAGAGCAGAAAAGAAGGATAAAAAAGGAGAGCATAAAAAAAGAGAAATAGAGAGAGAGAGAGAGAGAGAGAGAGCAGAAAAGAAGGATAAATAATGAGACAGAGAGAGCCTATTCCCCTTTATATTACCTAGTACCTCCCCCCCCCTTTCTCATACAAACTCAACTGCTTTGGCAATGCTAAAATGTATTTGGTTGGTCCTGCCAATAAAAAGCTAATTTAAATTGAACTGAATTGAATTGAAAGAGAGCAGAAAAGAAGGATAAATAGGAAGTTAGAGAGAACGGGAGCCCATAAAAAGAGGGAGAGAGTTGAGAGAACATGAGGTTGGGAGTGACCAAAACGTTCATGGAATAATATGCCGTCTGTTCCACCAGTAGCCCAGACAAAGAATCAGAGACTGCTATTTAATTTAGTAAATGTTTATACTCAGATTTAATAACGTTCCTGCCTGTTATGACAACCACAACTAAAATCAGTCTATGAATAATTAATGTGCAATGAACAATAAAAAAAAAACTTCAGTTTTTTTTTTTTAGCAGCATGAGTTTGTGTTCAGCTAATATATGTTATGGCATAAGGAATATATATCACGTTTCAAAGCACAGAATCCATTTATTGAGTATTTTACAATGCTATAACATGTGAAATAAAATCAGGTTTTACAGCGGTGTGATGAGCCTAAACAGTGGCAATCGCGTCTAATTAACCCTGAAGTGACAGAATGAAATAAAAACTTAGGAGATGGCTCAGAAAAATGTTACAATCAAAAAAGCACTGGAATGGAAAATACTGAATAATTCTATACACAGGAGATTATTCACCAGAGGGTTCAATATAAAATATAGTCATCAGAAAGGCTTATGTATTGCTGACAGGCATTTCTGGGTATTTTCTCAGTATACATTACACATTTTCCATTAGCAAGTTGAAGATAGACTGCATGAGTATGTTCACTTGAGAAGTGCTATCCTCTCGAATCTATGGTGTGTAAGCAGTTTATTACTCTCTAAATGTAAAGGTTATTCCTGAATTCATGGACCTCACTTTGCACATTATCTTTGCAACTTTTTTTTTTAAATCTGTCGACTCTGTTTATTATCTAAGGGGCATTTTTCTATGTCACTAAGCACAAAAGGTTCTGTGGCAGTGGCAATACATTTCTCCTGATTGTGGATGGCCTATCTGGCAAGATGGATTAGCTGTGCTGTGACAATGATACATGATAATGGAACTGATTTAGAAGTCTGACACTTTGTTATGAATTTTTACTCTATGTGTTTATGCACGATGAGACTTTATGATCAATGTATACATTGGTTCCCTGATTGATAGATTCTCTGTTTTAACCTTTTGGCATGATAAACAAGCATATGGATCTTGAATGTCAGATTAAAACAGAATTAAGCTCCTAAGTGCTTGCAGTAAAACAGATCAGCAGACTTCTGAAGTCAAATAGAATAGAAAAGCTCATTGTTTTCACATTTCTCATCTGTCTAACTATGTATTCTTTAGGCAGCAGCTGCTGGGCTTGATACCACTGTAAGATCATAGTTGCTAACATATAAAAATAGGAGGGACACTCCACTCCACTCCACCTGATAGTCTGGTATAATCACAGTGTCTTGGAGTATGGATCATTCCAGTTCTCGCCACTTTGCTGTCACACTGTGATACTAAAATCCTGGGACTGTCCAACATGATACAGAACACCTGACAGGTTCAGTATGCAGACCAGACCCTCCCACTATCCTCTGATAAGACAGAAGGCTACAGCCCCTCTTACTTCCTAGGTGGAAGTACTTAAAACATGCCTTAATTAGGGATGAGCCTATTATGGATTTTGGGGGGACCCCCACGCCGTTTTTTAAAATTTTGGCACAGGGCATGCAGCACTGGCTACTCCCCCCGGGACATACGAGACTCGCTTTACATTAAGGCTCCCAACCCTCTGGTTTGCCCTATACTGGACACCTCAGCGTGGCTTGCCTACCCGTTTGGATTTAAATTCCTTTCTGGCTATACCCCATGCTTACTACCTTACTGGTCCCGGTCCTTCTGGTTCTGACCTCATTTCAGAATCTATCCACTTATCTCTCCTTGATATATGACGGTTTGCTGCCAACTATAGGATACTTTTTCCTTATATTGGGTAGCATTGAGCTATTACAAGCTATACACTACCTGCACATCTATGACCTCCTCATCCTCGGTACAATTGGATGGATAGCAATCTACTTGAGGTATGAAACTAGCAATTCTTTATTGTCAACTCTCTCTCATACTCGCCCTGAAGAAGCCGTTAGGCGAAACGCGTAGGCGGGACGAAAGAAAATATTGATTGTGTATATTCTGTATACTTTATTTATTTCTTTTTCAATGGATTTTATGATATATATTTTTTGTAATTAAATTTAGAATTTTTTCTTAATTCTTATGTCCCTGTGATTGCCTCAAAAAGTCCGCCTTGTCACTACCTCGTGTAGTATTCCTCTCTTTGATTCAATTATTTCGGATGTTGGCTACATGTGAGTGCTTTTTTGTTTTCCCGTTCCCTATTTTTTTGAAAGCAGACCCAAAGGGCCTGGTAAAGGACTGTTTTTTTTTTAAATGATTTTTATCGATGTTGCTGGGACCCGACAATACATTACAGCCGTGAGCAGTTTTAAATTAAAAAAAGAAAATACTATAAAAAGATGCACTACTTTACAGGCATACTAGGGACATCCTCCAGGCTTGATATTTAAAGGAATATTTCATTTTTATTGTTTCACTTTAAGCATTATTAAAATCACTGCTCCTGAAAAAAAACTTGTATTGATACCCGGGTCCCCAAACACTTTTTTATGGCAATAACAATCATATAAACCTTTGAAATGAGCACCTTTGATTTTTCATGTTTGTGCCCAATGGACTTTAATGCTGCGTACACACGGTCGGAATTTCCGACAACAAATGTTTGAGAGCTTGTTGTTGGAAAATCCCACTGTGTGTATGCTCCATTTGTTGGAATTTCCGACAACAAATGTTTGAGAGCTGGTTCTCAATTTTTCCAACAACAAAAGTTCTTGTCGGATATTCCGATTGTCTGCAGCCAATTCCGACACACAAAAATCCTACGCATACTCAGAATCAATTTAATGCATGCACAAAATCATTGAACTTTCTCGGCTTGTTGTCGTGTTGTATGTGACCGCGTTCTTGACGTTCGGAATTTCCAACAAGATTTGTGTGACCGTGTGTATGCATGACAAGTTTGAGCGAATAATCCATCAGAAAAAAATCCACCGTTTTGATGTCAGAATGTCCGATCGTGTGTATGCGCCATAACGATGTTCGCGTGTTCGCACAATTTTTTTTCCTGTTTGCAAGTTCTGTTAAAAATAATTGTGTAATGCAAAACTCCGGTGGGTGTAACTAGCTGTCAGCTTGCCCCCTTCTCAGTGTATCCTTACTGTGGAGGAGTGCGGGGTGTAGCAACATGGCGGCGACGGAACTTCACTTCCATAAAACGTAAACCCCCAACCAGGTAAATGTACATTACATAGATAACAATCCTTATGGTGCAACCACAATACATAAAAAAAAGGGAAAAAAAAACATATGATAAACTATATAGTATTATATATAAAAAAAAAAATACTCTTGTAAAAAATAGTGCTTACATTGCAGACAATATTTTCCTTTTGTGATGTGACTGGTGTTATATATTAATCCAACGTAATGTTTCTTCAATAATAATGTGCATCCACATATATTTTGTGAATCTTAGGCCTCGTACACACGAGGGGATATGTCCGCTGAAAACGGTCCGATGGACCGTTTCAGCAGACATCTCCGCTCGTGTGTATGGGCTAGCGGACAGATTTCTCCACCCGACAGATTTCAAAGCATGCTTTGAAATCCATCCGGTGGAATCTGTCCGCCCGACATGTCTGCTGGTTAGTACACTTACCAGCAGACATGTCGTCCCCCACCGCCGCCGCGCCGCCGCCGAATGGATTTGGCGCATGCGCGGAAGTGTTTAACTTCCTGGTGCGGTGACGTGGTGGTGACGTGGCGGCGTCAACGTCACCGCCGCGTCGCCGCGCTGTCCGGCGGCGGGGAATTTGATCCGATGGTGTGTACACGCCATCGGATCAAACTCCCGATCGGACATATCCGATGGAAATGGTCCGCGGACCGTTTTCATCGGATATGTCCGATCGTGTGTACGAGGCCTTAGGCCGCTTACACACGATCAGACCAGTCCGATGAAACTGCGTCACATTAAAAAAAAAAAATGATGTGGGGTTCCCCCCAAATATCCATTTCAGACCCTTCGGGTCTGGTATGGATTTTAAGGGGAACTCCACCCCAAATTAAAAAAAAAAATGCCGTGGACCCCCACACAATTCATTATAGCCGGGAGTGGTTTTAAATTACTTTTTTTCCTTCAGAAATGACACTTTGAGCAGGGACAGTTCTAAGCATGGGAAACAAGCGCTACTTTACAGGCATACTATACACCCCCCAGGTACGAAATTTATTTCACTTTTATTGTTTCACTTAAAGGAATTATTAAAATCACTGCTGCTGAAAAAAACTGCAGTTTTTAAAATGTTTTTTGCATTGATACATGTCCCCTGGGGCAGGATCCAGGTCCCCAAACACTTTTTATAACAATAACTTGCATATTAGCCTTTAAAATTAGCACTTTAGATTTCAAACGTTCGAGTCCCATAGACTTTAACAGGGGTTCTAAAGTTCACACGAACTTGCCGCGAACACCTCAATAGTTCGCTGTTCAGCGAACAGGCAATGTTCGAGTCGAACATGAGTTCTACTCGAACTCGAAGCTCATCCCTACTGCTGAACAAGGCTTGTGACCAGATTTCATACTACCACTGGAAAGACTCCTGTGTTTCCAAGCTTCAGCTCACCACAACAGCTTCTTGACATCTTAGCCCTTTTAGCCCTTTTACTGCCCTGGTAATGCCTGTCTCCACTACCTGGGGTACTTGGATGGGAATTCCGCAACAGACCACCCTCGTCATCTCAGACTCCCCAGTCAGGTACGTGACAGTACCCTGACAAATGATAGTTGGCACAAAAGAGTCAAATAGCCCTAATGTGGGAATGTTATCCACCTTTATTTTTTTTACTAAGCCACTCTTTCTTATGCGGTTGCGGTTGCACTATATGGGCCAGATTCAGGTAGAGTTAGGCTGGCGGATCAATGGATCCGCCAGCCTAACTGTCACTCTAAGCCGGCGTTTTTGTTTTCTGTAACCAGAAAACAAGAAACGCCGGGTTGGAGTTCCGATGCGATCGGCGCAATTGAATTTCGCCATCGCATCGTTACTTCAACTTAAAAATGGCGACGGGGGCGTTTCCGCCGATTTACGCTCAAAAAATATGTTAATGAGCGGGAATCGGCAATTCACGATCTTTTTCGGGCGCGACGCAGTGACTTTACGACCTTCCCGGAAGCGATACGCGGCGTAAAGATAAAGCAGCCCCCTAGTGGAATATCCTATGTTAAGTATAGGCGTCGTCATCGCGTCGGAAAAAAAAAATATCGCGTCGTTTGCGTAAAACTTTCATGAATGGGGATGTGACGTCATTGACGTTCACTCACAGAATTTGGAGCATGCGCACTGGGATGCATTGACACTCGACGCATGCGCAGTACGTTCGCGCTTAGTTTTAATAATACACGCCCCGTACCCGCCCAATTTGAATTCCGCCGGCTCATTTGCGATGCGCTGCCGCAACTTTAGGAGCAAGTGCTTCATGAATAACAGCACTTGCTCCTAAAATTTCGGCAGAGTAACGTAAATGAGAAGCGTTACTCCAGAGCAAAGATGCTCTGATCTACCTGAATCTGGCCCTATATGTGTTTTATTTTAAAATTTGGAGCAGTTAACATTATATTAACATACTATAAACCAATATATAAATACATGCAGAAAATAATCTCTTCCAATTAACCCCGACTTCTCAACAAATACATTTGCAAGGTTGCATAAAGTTTTTCATCATTTTTGTGATCATAAATCTACGCAAAAAAGCACCGCTACACTGATTCCTGCTTGCCTAAATCCAGAACATTCTCATTCCAATGCTACAGATTGTTTTTTTTATTAGGGCATTTATATATTAGAGGGTGTGTGATTACCACCCTAAGGCAATTGTAATCACGTAAAATCATTTTATTAATGTGCATCATGAGCTTTTCCTAAATTTCATTTAGTAGGGGGCGTGGTTTGGCGCGCGGCGAGGATGGCAGCTTGTGGAGACGGCTCTCCGGCACACACGCCCCGTTAGCAGCTTATACCGTAAGACTCCAGATGCCTGGCAAAAAGCTCTACTCTACTCCCTCATCCCGCCCGAGACGGAATTCAGTTCCTTCCTCGGCTAAAAACATCGCTGAGCTCTTCAAGCCGAGACGGACGGGACGCGGAGCTGCTGCTGGCACCAAGATGGCGCCGATTCATCATGAAGCGAGGACTCCCAGTCTGCTCCTGAAGGTACGGCACGGGGCAGGTCTCCCCCTGATCGCCCGCTGACCCTCGCAGACATGTCTATGATTGCGGCTGACATCAAAGCCACCTTCTCAGCAGCCCTTACAGATTTAAAGACTAGCATGCTCGTGCTTAACGAGAAGATGGCGGCCACGGAATCGGCGGGGAAACGAAGGGACAAGGCGATCAGTAAAATAGAAAGGGTTACCATGGCTCATGCCCAGCACCTGATTATTATTACACTGAGAAATGTCTTTAATAGCCTGCTGGAACGACAGGAAGACGCTGAAATTGGTTTTGTGAGGGCACACAGAGCATTGCGGCCCAGGGGGCCTGATACTGCACCACCAAGGGACATAATATGTTGCTTGGAGAGCTATGCTCTTAAAGAGGATATTATGCGCAAAGCTAGAAGAAGTGATAACATCATCTTTAATGGCTCCCCCATCATGTTATTTCAGGACCTCTCCCAGATAACGCTGCGCAACAGGAGAGCTCTCCGCCCCCTACTGGAGAGACTGCGGGAAAGAGATTTAAGATACACGTGGCGTTTCCCTTTTGCCCTAAATGTTTCCTACAATGGGCGCCAGTTTACACTCCGCACCCCGGCTGATCTCCCTGAGTTCTGTGAAGCCCTCGATCTGGGTCCGACGGATTTGCCTGACTGGTACGCAGAATTCCTGCTCCCGACGCAAGCACGCAGCCCTCCGGACTCTCCACTCTCCACTCCAGACAAGAGGCTGGCGAAAAGGCCTAAACAATCCCGCGGTGGAGGCACGAGAAACGACACCCCGGGGCGTTCTGCTGACGCGCCCAGGAACCGGGCTGAGGACTGACCGTGAGTACCGATATTGTACCCTACATGAGACGTGTCCTCTGCTGTATTTCCCCTCCCGGATGATGTCCCCCCCGCGCCACCTACTGTTGCCCGTAACTGGCCCCTGCGCCCACCCGTTGCTCTGGTCCCCGCATCATTAGCTTTGTCACTTCTTATGGCTGCGGCTCCGTTAGCCTGAACCCCTTCACTAAGCCTCTGGATGTTACTTCAGGCACTCTGATACTCCCTCAGTCAGTACCGGCGCCCGCTCCTTTCATATGATGGGAACCCTCTGCTTAATCCCGTACCCTGCCCTGGACGTGGCTCTTTTCATGGTACAGGATCGCTTGTGACTATTCGCTTGTGACTATCCGGTCTTTGGGCATCACCTACATTCGGACTGAGGATATCTTCCATACAATATGCTATCACCCACACAGTGATGGGGGTGTGCTCTGTTGATCGCTGGGATCGCCTCCTCATTGTACACTGAGCACCAAACAGAGGACACTGGCAGTGTGGTGAGCAGGAACTCAGAAATAATTGAACTCCAAAATCATCAACATCAAGGATATACCTCAGGAACCCAGGAGACATACCAGGAGAAAAGGCCTCGGTACGAAGGAGCAGCTGTCCGATTGACACGCACTCTACCCCAGCAGGGGTGATTGCTTCTGGTGAGTGGGGACCCTTAAGGGGGAGCACCGGGACCACAGCGAGCAACACCTGTTGTACAGTACTAAGACCACCTACCTAGTTAGGTGCACCCTGACCCTCACATCATTTTCACCGACCAGCCTGCAATTTTCCATATGGACTCCTGCATGTCAATGCAATTAATTTATTTTTTATATATTTAATTTAGACCTTTGGCCTGAATAGTATGCTGTTTGTATGTACCTAATAGTTGGTGTATAAGGCTCTTTCCTGGTATAATTACACTGTGGTATGTGCATTATGTCTAGTGGACTTGATATACTGTAGATCATTATTAAGAACATTTACCACCTAACTACCAGGAGCACCACCGTCTCTAGCGGTTTCTAGAGGGTACTAACACTATTCTTGTACACTAAGGCGGCGTACAGACGATCGGATATATCCGATGAAAACGGTCCGCGGACCATTTCCATCGGATCTGTCCGATCGGGAGTTTGATCCGATGGCGTGTACACACCATCGGATCAAATTCCCCGCCGCCGGACGGCGCGGTGACGTAGTGGTGACGCGGCGGTGACGTTGACGCCGCCGCGTCACCGCCACGTCACCGCACCAGGAAGTAAAACACTTCCGCGCATGCGCCGAATCCATTCGGCAGCGGCGCGGCGGTGGTGGGAGCCGACATGTCTGCTGGTAAGTGTACTAACCAGCAGACATGTCGGGCGGACAGATTCCCACCGGATAGATTTCAAAGCATGCTTTGAAATCTGTCGGGTGGAGAAATCTGTCCGCTAGCCCATACACACGAGCGGAGATGTCTGCTGAAACGGTCCATCGGACCGTTTTCAGCGGACATATCCCCTCGTGTGTACGCCGCCTTAGATCTACCTTGCCCAGGGTGGCCACCTCTATATCTTACATTTAGGGTAGTTGCCCTAACAGAGCACATCTGCTCACTAATACAACTTACCAGCAACAGCGCCACGACCCCCAACATCTTGTTTATCCTCTGTTGATCTGACAGCCCTTTTCTGTTGTTTTTTTTTTTTTTTTTTTTAGTTGACAGGGCAGCCACGGTCTTATAGTGCCTACAGGTGGATTGAAGGGTGGGGGGGACCTCTCGTGTTACATCATCATTGTTCATTTGGGGAGGGAGGACTCGAATTAGCAATCAGACACTTATAGTTGCCTTCTCATTCCTGCTTACCGGGTCTGTTAGCAAGAAAGTTGGGTATTTGTACAATATTGTGCCTACTGGATCATTCTGATCCAGCTTTATAGGGCTGTGTGTGCCGCCCGCTGTTTGACGACTACTGTTTGGAATTTACTGTTTTTTGTTAATTTTAATTCTAATTTTAATTTTTGTTCAGATATTGAATTCTTTGGGGTACTGCTGCCCCGCTGTCGCTGTCTCCCTGACACCCCACAAGGTGCCCCGACCTCTTCCTAGGGCCGCTGGGCACGTAATACACCTCAGGCAGACTCTCCCTGGATTTGTGGAGAGATCTTCCACTAGGTGGCCTCCTATTGTTTCTTTCTCTACGCTTCCTTCTATACTGTTCTTTTTCTCTTCTTTCCCTGTACTAACCCTTGACTCCTCTCCCACCACCCCCCTCTACCCCGTGCTGCTAAGGTACATTATCCGATTCGCTGTGCGGTGATGTTGATAGACTCAACGGTGTTGTTGTTAACCTGTTTTTTTTTTCAGTTGTGCTCCTTTAAGGTGTCCCACCGACCGTCTCTGTCGCCCGAATCACTCAATATGGCCTACTCCTCCTTAGGGAACCGTCCTCTTGTGATATCGCACAATGTCAGGGGATTGAACGTCCCGGAACTCCGCTCCTCCCTCCTAAGAGAACTAAAAAAAGGTAGGCCCTCTTTTGTTTTTCTCCAGGAAACTCACTTTAGGACCCATCATATTCCTAGGCTTTCCAATGCCCACTTCCCAGGTGTATTCCACGCGATCAACAATGACTCAAAATCGAAAGGTGTGACGATATTGACCAGTAGAGACGCCCCTTTTCAGGTCACGGATCAGCTGAGCGACCCTGGGGGTAGATTTCTTTTTCTCAAGGGAACATTTGAGGGATCCCCGATGACCCTAGCGAACGTATACTTTCCGAACAAGGCTCATAGCTCGTTCTGTAAGAAACTTGTTGGGGAACTTGCTGGGTTTGCCAGCGGTTGCATTATTTTGGGGGGGGGGACTTCAATGTGCCCCTGAACCCCCTTGAGGACACCTCTAACGGATAGTCATGTATTACTTATAGAATCCTAAAACGACTTAAAGTGCTGTTACAGTCTCTCCAGCTGGTGGACACGTGGCACTTCTCTCATCCGGGGGGGCGAGACTTCACCCACTTCTCAGTCCCTCACGCCAGATATGCTAGATTAGACTATCTTTTTGTCACACAACGCGACCTTGCGAGAATGACGGGAGCACACATTGGCATCCAGACATTCTCGGACCATGCTCCGGTCTCTCTTTCCATGGACCTGTCACACCCTTCTCGGCGCTCACCCTCGTGGAGACTTAATGCATCCCTCTTGACCGAACCGACCACGCTTCCCTCTATAACCGAATCCCTGACGGAATTTTTTACACTCAACGCCATCCTGGGTTCAGATCCGCTTTCGGTCTGGGAAGCCCATAAGTGCACCGTTAGAGGAGTTTTGATGGGGCTCGGCTCCAAGCGTAAGAAGGAAAGGGAGGCCATGATGCTCAAGCTGACTACTCAAATTAATGCCTTGGAATCTCTACACAAGCAATCACTCTCCATTGATTCAGCTAAACAGCTGCTTGAATTGAGACGAGAACTACAACAGTTGCTAGATTCTTCTGCCAGACGTTTGTTATTTTTTAAAAAACGACTCTACTACGAAGCGGGTGACAAAACTGGTAGATTGTTGGCGAGGGTGCTTGGCGAGTGCTCCTTCGCCAACAATTTTGCTGGCATACGACGAGTTGATGGAGGCCTGGATGTGACGACGGACGCGATTGCAAATCACTTCCACAGTTTCTACACAAACCTCTATAACCTCCCTCCTCAACATCGGCAACCCTTCATGACAGGTGACAGACCACAAATTATTAGAGAATACCTAGCCAAGAGTGGCATCCCAATGCTCTCGGCCACTGACATTGCCGTACTGGAGACTCCGATCACTACCGAGGAGTTAGGGGCGGCGATCAAACAGTTGAAAGTTAATAAAAGCCCGGGACCGGACGGTTACTCAGCTATCTACTATAAAACCTTTGCTGAACGCCTTACAGAGCCCTTGAAAAATGCCCTGAACTCACTGTCTACACCCAGAAAGGTAACCCCAGATTTCCTCTCTGCCCATATAGCGGTTATACCAAAGCCTGGTAAAGATCCCACGTCGTGCTCGAGCTACCGACCCATTTCACTCCTCAATTTGGACGTGAAACTGTTTGCCAAGATCATCGCCACTAGGCTCAGTCCATTGCTCCCTGGGCTGATTGGTCTTGAACAGGCGGGCTTCATGCCGAATCGGGAAGCTAAAGATAACGTTACCAAGGCAATGTTGTTGACCCTCGCGGCGAGGTCGCGGAAGATCGAGGGCCTTCTCCTCTCTACGGATGCGGAGAAGGCCTTCGACCGGGTGGCATGGGACTTCATGACGGCGGTGTGTGAGCGTGTGGGATTTGGCCCACACATGATGGCATGGATTGCGGCGCTCTATTAAAACCCGTCGGCACGCCTAAAAATCAATGGTAGTCTCTCGGAGAGGGTTGAAATCACTAATGGGACAAGGCAGGGCTGCCCATTGTCACCCCTGCTCTTCGTCCTAACGCTAGAACCTTTCATTAGGATGGTTAAATCGAATACAGCTGTGAATGGATTCCGGGTGGGAGACTGTGAGTTCAAAATTGCGGCTTACGCCGATGACCTCCTATTTTTTCTGACTGAGCCCCACATATCACTCCCCAATTTGATGAGGGAATTTGCCCAATGCGGCTATATGTCAAACTTAAAAATCAACTACACAAAATCGGAAGCACTCAACATCTCGCTACCGGACAGGCTACTGTCACTGACCAAAACAAACTCGCCCTTTCGTTGGGAAAACGGAGCCCTCAGATACTTGGGGGTGTGGCTAACACCGCACCTTCGGGATACCTTTGAGAAGAACTTCACGCCGCTCCTTAAGAGTTGCGGGGAGGAACTTAATCACTGGGGCTTGCGAAACTTCTCATGGTTTGGACGTGTGGCCATAGTTAAAATGGTAATACTGCCCAGATTCCTCTACCTGATACGTACCCTACCGATCGCGGTCCCGCGTCGCTTCTTCACCTCACTGAACTCCATTTTGCTCCGGTTCCTTTGGAACGGGAAGAAACCTAGAATCAAATTATCTAGCCTAATGCAACCTAAGGAGCGGGGAGGCCTGGGTTTCCCGGATTTCAAACAATATTATCAGGCGTCCCATCTAGCTAGGATCATTGATTGGCACTGCCATGGACACGCAAAAGAATGGGTGGCATTAGAGGCTGAGCTTAGCCCGGTGACCCTCATGTACTCACCTTGGATTTCGTGGCCCAAATGCCCCCTATCTCTCCGTAAAAATCCTATCACGGGCACCACCCTGGGAATATTCCACTCACTATCCAGGCTGAAGAAACTCTCCTCCTTTCCCAGCCCACTCACACCTCTGGCTGATAATCCCGACTTCTCTCCTGGTTTGCACACCCCGACGTTTAGATCACCACATACCTGCATCCCACTACTAGCTGGAGACTGCTATAATGGGAACAAACTTAAGGAGTGGCCTTCCCTCAAATTAGACAACAATCTCCCCAATATGAAACTGTGGTCATACTTTCAACTGCGAAGCTATTTGAACGGATTCAGGAACTCGTCTGATCTTTTCAGACCACAGACGGTTCTGGAGTCCATCTGCCACACGCGAGACCCGGTGGTCAGAGCCACCTCAGTGGCATATTCATGGCTGAAATGTTCGAGTGAGGAGGGCCTGGACAAACAGAGACGGAGTTGGTCGGAAGATCTTGGCCTAACCATTACAGACGGACAGTGGCAAAATGCTTGCATACTGGCACACAAGTGCTCCATCAGCACGAGATTGCAGGAGACAAATTACAAGCTGTTATCCAGGTGGTACAACACACCGGTGAGACTCCACAAATGGAACCCCTCGAAACCAGACACCTGCTGGAGGTGCCAATCTGATGTAGGCTCGCTGATCCACATTTGGTGGACATGCCCCTCGATCTCTACCTTTTGGCAGGAGGTCTGTGGCACAATCAAACAGATCACAGAAACGTCCTTGGAATTGTCCGCTGCTTGCTGTCTGCTACACTTGTCCTCCTTCTCGCTTTCTCGCTACAAGACTTCCTTAACTAAACACATGCTGAATGCGGCTAAGTCCTTGATCCCCCTTTACTGGAACAACACCAGAGTGCCTTCCATCCAGGAGTGGCTCCGCAGGGTGGCGGAAATGTGTGAGATGGAGGACACGCTGGCACAAGACAGGGGAATGGCTGAGAAATTTCTTGACACCTGGCGACCTTGGTTTACTTACAGATTTTCACGAGACTATGAATCCTTGATGAATTGATGTTACTCAGGGGACGCTACCAAGCTTTCTGGTCAAGGGCACACATTGATGACACCTACTATAGTGATCAGTTCTTAGATGAATCGCACATGCGCAGTTTAGATCATCACCTTATCCCACCCTCCCCTTTCCCCCCCTTTTTCTTTTCATTCATCTCTTCCTCTTCTTTCCTCTGAGACATTTCCTTAAGATCTCTTTGGATACTTATGGCTCCCGGATCAACCACAGAAAAGTATACCTGTGCACTGATACCTCATTGACACTAATTTTTTGGTTCCAACCACAGCATTTGATATGACATGCATCTTTAATGTCCTGCTGAATTCACGATTGCATTAATATTCATATCAATATTTGTTTTCCATGTCAGTTTTTGGAAATTTATATTTGCACTTGTATCGCATTGAATCATACACAGTTGCATCTGTGTTGAGCCTCCATGTATACATGCCTTGTATCTTTTATCTTTCAATTAATAAAAATTTTGAATGGGAAAAAAAAAATTCATTTAGTAATTGCTTACATGGAATGGTTACTTTGTGGGGTCATAATTGCCTAACATTCATCCCTCATACTCTGATAACATAAATATGTGTGAGTAACTGAAAATCTGCTCTGCTTGGGATTTGGTGATGTTCCCATTACTCTGTTGTCTACATATTTTATTCAACTGACATATTGATGAACTAGAAAAGTTGTCCAAGCACTGATTGCCAGTTCACTGAGATAAAAGGGACAGCGTGTCCCCCTTTATACAGTAAGCCCAGAACACTGTTTTTCTCCCTTTGGGTGATCCAGCAGGGTCTAATGGAGATCCTGATGGGTTTTTTGGGTCGGAGTCTCCTTGGGGTTATGGTCCCCCCACTCTTCGTTTACATTTTGTTGGCTCTACTACAGAATTATGCTTGCTTATTAGGTGCTATCCTAATAAACTGAGCTATGTATTTACTGGTTTATAATTTAACAGCAGAGATTAAATATTGCTCCTAGTTTTATGATCCCAAAAGAATTTCGAAATAAATATTTGGCGAGATTGTTGTACAAATTATTGACATCATCTACAAAAATAAATGAATACAGGGGTGTGCATCCTACCAACTAGAGTCACAATAAAATGCAATAAGATACATTACTTTTTCTAGACACATCCCAATCTCTGAAAATATTATAAAAATATTATGAAGAGCATCAGAAATCAACAATAAACTTCAATTTCTATTAACTTTGAAAAGACAATTTTTGACTAGCTCATATATTCCTTTAGGAATCTTACTATCAAAGGGTCTTTGCGTCAGGAACTAAACCTAATCTATAGAATGAGCTGCTGGCACAGCCACTATCACACTTTGAATCCACCGAAAATGACTTACCAAAATAAATGTGCAAAATTGAATGCGATTGAAACAGCTGAAATTATTAAGAACTGCTGAGAGAGGATGATTTATAAAAATCAGTGCAAATATATGTGGTGCTGTTGCTCATGGCAGTCAGTCAGCTTTCATGTTTCACTATACCCAACAAAGTTTCGAAAATTAAAGCTTAATTTAGCTGCCATGATTGAGAGTCTTGTTTTTCCAAAGCTTAAATTTTCATAAATCAGCCAAACTCAGTAGGTAAACTTGTGGAGAATATGAAAATGTGTCATATTCCAAAAATATATATAAAATGTCAGAGTGTTGCAATCTTTATTTCACAAAGATGCCAAGAATGTATTCTCAGTGTTCATGTAGAATCCCTACTTGTAGTATAACTTAATTATTTACTTGCTACATAAATTAAAAGTATAGTAAAACCTTGGATTGCATGCATAATTTGTTCCAGAAAGTTGTTAGTAATCAAAGCAAATTTCCCCATAAGAAATAATGGAAACTCAGATGATTCGTTCCGCAACCATTTATTCATAAGTCCTTCAGTTTATAGTCCATATGAAAAGATTATAGCAATGTGATAGCTTGTGTAACCAGGGCCACTGTTAAAAATCACGGGCCCCGTAGAGCCTACCTGAAGGGGCCCCCTTTAATCCTGCCCTCAACCCCACCACAGGCCCCTCCCTCACCCCACCACTTATCAGTACAGGGGGATAGAGGCGGTTTAATTATTTTTTTCAGTTTTATTTTATTTAAAAAAAATGTTTACACTGTGGCTTTCATTTTTTTGTATCTCTTTTATTGCTATCAAAAGTAATGAACAACATCCCTAGTCATAGCATGGGGCACTGACAGGTCCCCATATCTATCCTCTGGCCTCCAAAGAATCTGATCAAACCCAGATCGGTTTGATCAGATGCCTGTTCAAGACAGTAATTGCTTCTGGTTTCTGATATCACACAGTGGGAGGAACATGATCAGTTCCTCTCACTGTATCCCAGGAACTGGATGCTGCTGCTCATAGGATCCCATTTTAATGGGAGAGCCCAGTAAAGGTGGTGGCAGGATGATGGTGCAGAATCGCTGGGGCTAAAAAATGATATCTTGATCATTGCTGTATCGATGATCAAGATATCCCCCTTACAATCCAGCAATGTACCAGTACGTCGATGGACAGGAAGCGGTTAAAGGGAAGTGGTTGGGGGGGCACAGGCCAAATGCAAGTGTAAAACAGCATCTCACAGTGTCTTCACCAGCATTATGAAAATCACACAGGCAGCACAGGCAGCATGTGTTCTGTCATGAATCTGTCAGTGTCAAATGGCTTTTGGGTTATGACTTTGGCTGTAATGTGTTACAAACTATAACCCAGTACAGCCATAACAAAGTAAGCACCCAACAGCAATATGACACACTGTGACAGACCCATTACAGACCGCATGCTGATTGTGCTGTCTGCGTATGTATCATAATGCTGATAATCATAACTTGCCATGCTGTATGTAAGCAATACACAGTAAGGAGTCTAACCTCTGTGCTCCACTCACTGTGTGCACTGCAGCCACGGTGTCTGGGTTCTTTCTCCCTTGTCAGCCACAGAGCCACCTGTTGCTTCACATCAGTCTCGGCAGTTGGTGTCCTGACGAATAAGTTCCCCTGGCGGATGAGGCACATGAGGACTAGAGGCGGAGCAGAGCATCGTAGTATCACTCCGCCAGGGAAGGGAGTGAGCAGCAGTGGCCAGGACTAATTAAAATGCAGAGCAATGTGCGATGCGGTTTTATGTACATCCGCCCGAAAAACAAGAAATAGTCCCACCACTGCGCTCACCTCCTGGGGCCCAGGAAAATGAAATTACACCCCCTTCCCTAAGAAAGTAGTAGCGGGGGACAGTGGTAAAGTTTAGAAAGCTTTATTTTTTAAGAGACAGAAATTAACTGTAAAGTTGTCCGGGCCCCCCTGTGGAGCTGCTGGGGACTGGGCCCGGTACAACGGGGCTGCCTGTACTGCCCTATCAGCGGCCCTGTGTGTAACCCTACATTTCCATCCACAAATGAAAGCCTTCACAAGGGGATTAGAAGAAAAATCCAGCAGGAGCTACAGAGTATAAGGCCTCGTACACACGAGGGGATATGTCCGCTGAAAACGGTCCGATGGACCGTTTCAGCAGACATCTCCGCTCGTGTGTATGGGCTAGCGGACAGATTTGTCCACCCGACAGATTTCAAAGCATGCTTTGAAATCTATCCGGTGGGGATCTGTCCGCCCGACATGTCTGCTGGTTAGTACACTTACCAGCAGACATGTCGGCCCCCACCGCCGCCGCGCCGCTGCCGAATGGATTCGGCGCATGCGCGGAAGTGTTTTACTTCCTGGTGCGGTGACGTTGCGGTGGCGCGGCGGCGTCAACGTCACCGCCGCGTCACCGCCACGTCACCGCGCCTTCCGGCGGCGGGGAATTTGATCCGATGGTGTGTACACGCCATCGGATCAAACTCCCGATCGGACATATCCGATGGAAATGGTCCGCGGACCGTTTTCATCGGATATATCCGATCGTGTGTACGCCGCCTAAAAGAGAAGAGAGGTGCCTCTTAAGCCCCATACCCACGATCGTAATTTCCGATGGAAAAAGTCTGACTGACTTTTTCCATCGGAAATTCCGACCATGTGTATGCCCCATCTGAGTAATTCCATTGGAAATTCCAATGAATTGCATCAGAGTTTAGATAGAGAACATGTTCTATTTTACTCCGATGGAATTCCGATGTGAATTTGGTCGGACAAAGGTCCGATTGTGTGTACGGGGCTTTAGTTTGGCAATATGTTGCTAAATGTTTTACCTTTATTAAATGTAACCATATTGCTACACTTAGAGGTGCCTCTCTTCTCTTTTATACCCAGTTGTGACATGACGCTATATCAAGACATCACTTATATATGAAGTCAAAATGTATTAAAAAATTTTGCTTTTCTTGCAAAACGATCTCAAACCAAGTTACTCTCAAACCAAGGTTTTACTGTATACCATATTACCTTTGTAATGTACAGTTATTTAACCATTGAGTGTGTACGTAAGAAAATCTGCTGTTTAAAATCAGTCTACATAGAAAAAAAAAAGTCTAATTGAATGAGAGTTGTTGTTCATAAATTTAACTAAGAGATTGTGTTGAGTCATAAATCTAGTCTTTAGTGTACTTTGTTCCAAGTATGGATAATTCCATGTTACTGATTGTCCAAGATAGACGAGTCAAGGAAAATGTTGTTAAGATTAAATAACCCCCCTATTACCTTGCTTGTTATGTTGAAAAATATCCTTTACACAAGGGAAAGCTGAGCTGTTTCTTGTGGTCTCTGGCAGCGTTAGTTCTGGAAGCTGTTATCATCAATAAAGTGTAGTGTAAGTGGAAAATGTACTTGAGATGCCATTCAATGGGAACCTGGAATATCTATCAGCCGTTCAGAATTAATTCGCCGAACACAGGCTAGAGCAACACTTAAGCCACTTCCTCCCTGGGGAAGAAGCACTGTTTTAAACCAGACCTGGCGCATTTCATCACAATTTACAAAACATGATCATAATTCTTATTTTACAAGAGAAACGAGCTGACTGGAGTACATTTCCAAGATATCCTGGAGCTATTGTATTTCACTTTACACATTAACCTGCCAGGAAAAAAGTTCTAAAACACATAATTCTCTAAAATAAATTTTATCAATTAGCCAAAGCAGTAGTCTTCTAAAAATTGTGCAAACACTGTAGTGTAAGCTATCTTTTTTTTCTTATAACTGTCAATAACAGTAAATAAGATTTTTAGGTTAATAGCTGATGAATTTTGCTAATTCATTTTTGGAATGACTGATTTGACTGAATGACTGGAAAATTATTTGGCTATATGAAAATTTGCAATTTCTTATTTGAGACATAACTCTTGCAAAAAAATGGGCAAAAAGTTTCCAGCGAGCTTGCCTAGGGAAAGGCATCATCACATAGGACGCTTTGGAAAGATGAGGATCCCATTTTTTTTTTACTGTGCTTTCTAACATGAAGAGGTAGGGTCTACAAGATATGCATGGTCTACTTTAATAAAAAGCAATGAAGCCCAAGCCCATACATTAGCTATTGTTTTTGTCCAAGCAGGTTGAACCAAGTGACCCAATTTTCCCATCCATACATTCAAGGTTTTGGGAGACTTCCGCAACGTCAAAATACACCATCCTACCCATACATGGATCGAAATGCGGCCAGTCCCAGCTGAACCAGCTGAATTTTGATCCATGTATGATTGGTTTAACAAATTTGTAAAAAATGGAGAGAAGGAGAGAGCACACTGTGCACGTGCACAGTTTGAATGGTCCAGAATGGCTGCTAAAAATTATGGAATGGGGGAGCAGGGGAGAGCTTGCTGTGCATGCACACAGTTTAAATTGCCCCCATGGCTGCTAGAAGGTGCATAATGAAAATGTCCAGCCTGCCCTGTAAACTGCAGATAAGAGGAGAATTGAGGGGCCAGTGATTTCCCTGAAGAACATCTGCATGTATAATGGAAAGACATGCAACATTTAAAAGATGAGGCCTTCTGGTATGTATGTATTCAGTTTTTTTTATCAGACACTGACTGATCAATAATAATAAAAAAAAAACCGTCTTTGGCCAGCCTCTAGCTTACAATACATTATACAATCCGATTGTACAATATCTTTTGGATCTACCACCAACTATGTATTACACAAGCCTTTCTAATTGGATACCACTTAAATTAACTGTTTAGGTTTCCATATATTACAAAGTTTTGGTAAATGTTTACATTCCTTGTAAGAGGAATAAAAGTGATAATTTTTTATTTTATTTTTATTTCAGTGTTAAAAATGGTAAAATAAATAAAAAAAAATACGAAAACAAAAACATTTTTTTTTAAAGAGCCTCATCCCGACGAGCTCGCGCAGGAGCGAACGCATACTCGAGTAGAGCCCGCATATGAAAACGGTGTTCAAACCACACAAGTGGGGGAGGAGTCTGGTAATGGCGCGATGCATGCCTAGTACAGCTCCATGAGCCCGAGCTTCCCTGTCACTGTACCTTCCTCCCGTGAGATTGCGGCGTGCGGACGTCCTGACGCGGCGGGCCGCCAGTTCATGCAGCGGAGCGGTGGAGCGAGAGAGGTGCAGAGGCTCAGCTGGTAACCCTTGGCGTGCACGACGTTTGGAGGGAAGGAGGGAGGGCGTGTGGGGTGCGGGCCGAAGTGGAGAGAGGAGGAAGCCCTGACCGCATCGAGACCCCCCCCCCTCTCCCCGCCGCCAAGCTGTCAAGCAAGCAGGATATCGGATGACACCGGAGGACCCGACGAGAGCAGGAAATCGTGTGGAAGCCCAGGACAGCATGTACATAACATGCTGACAACATCCTGATAACCTAGCGGCAGAGTAAAACATATGAGAGCACAAAGGAGCAAGACACAGATACTGTGCAAAAGTGTGCTAAAAATAACTGCTTCCATCACTACTTTGTATTGCTTCTTTCATAATAGAGGACAGGTAAGGGGAGATAGGAAAGGGGAGAGAGAGTGAGTACCTCCCCTAGTACTATAGCCCAAAAAAAAAAAAAAAAAACTTATTCTCTTATTGGAAGTATTACAGAGTCTGTAACTTAAATGACACTATATATGTTAATCCGCTACTCAGCTGATAGGAAGTAATCAATCAGTTTTAGATCAAGGAACAGATAAAGAATAAGAATAAGCATAATGCCACTTTAGAACTATACAATATGGTACGGCGCTGAGCTGTTGCAGTGAGCTGTATACAATCTGGGGTGTAGGGCTGGACTTACGGAGAGACTCTGGGGTTGTTTTTTTCTTTTTTTTTTTGTTGGTTGAAACAAGTAGCCTAATCCTGAATTCAAGTTCGAGTAAGACCAGCGCACTGTAAACTGAAACTTTCTTCTTCTTTTTCTTTTTTTTTTTTCGGTGAAACCCATGGTGCGCAATAAAAACAAAATATTGCGCACAAAACATCCCGCCTAAGGAAAAAAAAAAGAAAAAACATATAGTAAAACCTGTGGCGAGCAGAAATAGAGCGAGACTAGCTCCCCATAGAATTTATTTGAATTGCGCAATACCGTTGTGTTATACTGTGGCACTCCGAAGGATTCATTATTATTACACATAGAAATTATCCTTGCTCTTTGCACCTGAACTTCCCCCCCTTTTTTTTTTTCTTTTTTTTTTGCCTCCCCTGTCTAATTGCGTAACCCATCGAGATGATGGGCAGTATGAGAGGGAGATCGGGAAGAGGGGGGGCGGTCCCTAAATCACCTCGCACCAGCCTAAGCCCTGGCCCCATGATTAAGTACGTAACAATGGGGGCAAGTGAAAACAACCAAGGAGCAGAAAAACAGATCACTAAGGGATGGCAGACGGAAATAAAAGAGAAGAGGGACAAAAAAGACAAGAAAATACAAAATAAAACAGCCCCCGAAATAAGCTCATACATAGAGCCCCAGGATGTGATAGAGGAGGAGGAGACAGAATTTGAGAGTGTGGGGGAGACAGCAACGTCAGGTAAAGAGGAACAAATAAGCAAGGACAAACCCCTAACAAAAGGTGAAATGGAAACAATGTTTCAGGCGCTGGATAAGTCATTGAAGAACCTGGAGTCGTCGCTGAAACGGGAAATTGCTACAATTCACAATGACGTAGGTCACTTATTGACCAGAGTGGAAAAGGTAGAAAATAAAGAACTAAAAGTGGAAATAAAATCTCTTAAATTGGAGGGAAAAAGCATATAGGATGGAAGAACAGGAAAATAAAAACAAGAGAAGAAATTTGAGAATCAGGGGACTCCCTAAACAACCGCAGAAAGAAAATCTGAAAGAAATTATGGAGGAGATATTTTACCCCTTACTGGGAAATCAAGAACTAAGCAGGGTGAAAATTGAAGAAGCCTTCAGGATAAGGAGACCCACAAGAATCTCTACAGAGAGTCCAAGGGATATAATTGTAAGTTTTGAAAAACTAGAAGAAAAAACCCAAATATGGAGAAACATGAGGGGGAAGCCTCCACTAAAATACGAAGGAAATCTCTTAGAAATATACCCTGACTTATCCCAGGAAACATTAAGAAGAAGATGGACATTAAAACCTCTGATAAAAACATTACAAGATCATCAGATCCAGTACAACTGGGGTTTCCCTGCTTGTCTAGTGGGAAAAAAGAATGGTCAATCAGTGAGACTCAGGTTTATTGAAGAAGTACAAGATTTTTGTGGAAAACTGAATATCCCCGTACCTGAAAGTTTAAAGAGGAGCCAAGAAACAGAAATACATGAAACACAGGAAGAAGAAAATTGGCAACTAGTCCCAAGAAGGAAGCCTTGAAGAAGACCAAAACAGGGATTGTGGGGAGCATGGAGCCTATGGGGCAAGGAGAAACAGTAACAAAATAAGTTGGGGGGGGCGGGAGATATAGGGCGTCAGTGGGGTCCCCGAGTCTGCCAATCAAGGGGCAGACAAAGCGTCAGACAGTTCTCCACCCCGGCGCACATAGCAGGTAGAGAGAGGAAAGGAGTAGAAACATGCAAGACCATGGGTCAAGAATACCAACAAGTGCCAAGGGGTCAGGGGAGGGGGAAAGCGGGCGAAGGAAGGGAGGGAGAGGGTGGGAGGGAAGGGGGAAGGGTGGGAAAAAGGGAAAAGGGGGGAAGTGGTTTGTTTCTAAAAAAAAAAAAAAAAAAAGAAAACATTTTGTAGACCCGGGGCTGACCCGGTGGCCTTCGGTGCCCGGGCCCATCCTGCCTGGATGTGGAGGGCCATCGGGAAAATGGCCCCAAACATTTGGAGCAGGAACAAGTAATCAATAAGAAATGGGTGTAATCAATTTCATAACATATAATGTCAGAGGATTAAATTCCTCTCAATAGCGACATATGGTATTGCGAGAACTAGAGAGGAAAGGAGCGGAAGTAATATTCCTGCAAGAAACACACCTGGCCCTAGAAAACAATATTAAGCTATACTCAAAGCAATTCCCCACTTGGTTTTATAGTGACACCCCCACAAAAGGGGCAAAAGGGGTGGCAATCGGTTTCGGGAAAAATGTGGATTTCAAGATAGAGGAGAGGAAAGTCGATCCTAATGGTAGATCGCTGATATTAATAGGAACCATCGCCGATATAAGATACACCTTGGTTAACATATACGGACCGAATAAACGCCCCAAAAACTACTTCATAAAAATCTTAAATGAAATAGACGAGGTAAAAAAAGGCAAATTAATATTGGCAGGAGATCTAAACTTCTATATGGATAACAAAATAGATGCTACATCCAGGAGGACGAATACAGAAACAAAAGAAACAAGACGGTTAAAGAGAAAACTTTTTGAACACCAACTGGTAGATATCTGGAGGACTCATCACCCCAACATAAAAGATTATACTTACCACTCTGTGGTACATAAGATGTACTCCAGATTAGACTACATTCTGATTGAACACAGTCTGTTAGAGGAAGTAGTGGACTCAAATATAGAAATAATTACGCTATCAGATCATGCGCCAGTGACAATGAAATTGAAGACCCACAGGGAAACAAGAGGAAAGGGAGTCTGGAGAATAAACGAAGATATCCTAGAAGAACAAGAAACAGAGAAGATAATTGAAAAAGAAATAGAAAATTACTTCCGGACCAACGACACACCAGACCTAAGTAAGGCAACTATATGGGAAGCGCACAAGGCGGTCATACGGGGACAACTAATAGCTATAGGCGCCAGAAAAAAAAAAGAAAGAGAAAATAATACTAAAAAAATTCTGAAAGAATTATACGAATTAGAACAAAAACACAAAAAAGACCCGAAACGTGAAATCCAGTGCGCCTTAATGACCAAAAGAGAGGCCCTGAAAGACCAATTGGAACAAGAGACAAGGAAAGAGTTCTACAGGATGAAAAAGGAGCGCTATATAGGAGGGAATAAACCAGGAAAATTTCTTGCAAAAATGTTAAAACAGAAAAAGACGTTAAGCTTCATAGAAAAGATCAAAAATATAAGAGGCGAAATAGTGAACAAAACGGTCGACATAGCGGATGCATTCCATACATATTACAGTTCCCTATATGCAATTGGCAAGAGAAATTTACACCAAGATGAAAAAAAGAGACGGGAGAAAACGCAAAAATATCTAAACATCGCGAACCTGCCAAAATTACAAAAAGAACGGTTGACAGCTTTAGAAATGGAGATCACA
The DNA here is from genome assembly GCA_029574335.1 of Rana kukunoris. Taxonomy (NCBI): domain Eukaryota; kingdom Metazoa; phylum Chordata; class Amphibia; order Anura; family Ranidae; genus Rana; species Rana kukunoris. The sequence goes on along the minus strand of CM056049.1, from coordinate 613,840,496 downwards.
CAAGAAGAAATAATAAGAGCACTCAAAGAAACGCCCAATGGGAAAAGTCATGGACCCGATGGATTTACCATTAAATATTATAAAAAATTTCAAAAATTGCTGGTCCCGAGACTATGGGAATACTTTAATCAAATAGGAGAAGAGACAGAAATGCGACCTGAATCCCTATTAGCCCATATCACCTTAATACCAAAACCCGGGAAAGACAAGACAATATGCTCCAACTATAGACCAATTGCATTACTAAACGCAGATACTAAACTTTATGCAAAAATTTTAGCTACTAGACTCAAGGATCTAATGCCAGACTGGATCAACGCAGACCAAACCGGATTCGTACCGGGACGAGAAGGTCGGGATAATACCCTAAAAGCGATACTACTAATGCAAAAAAATGAAGCCGTAGAATCCCCAGTCCTACTACTCTCAATTGACGCAGAGAAAGCGTTTGATAGGGTGGACTGGGGATTTATGATGGAAACCCTTCAACATCTGGGGATAGGGCCAAGATTCAGACACTGGGTACAAAACCTATATAACAAACCAACGGCGATGGTGAAGATCAACGGTAAAGTCTCTGCTCCCTTTGAAATGCATAACGGCACCAGACAGGGCTGCCCGCTTTCCCCGTTGCTATACATACTGACACTTGAACCTTTCCTGGCAACCTTACGAAATAATCCCATAATAGAAGGTGCAAAAACAGGTGTGGAAGAACACAAATTAGCAGCATACGCTGACGACATCTTAATGTTTATAACAAATCCAACTTCAACTTTACCGGCTATAGCTAAAGAAATAATAAACTACGGAGAACTCTCTAATTTTAAAATAAATCCCAGAAAAACAGAAATCCTGAACATCAGTATGGGAAAGAAGGAAGAGTCAGCCTTGCAAAAACAACATACATACACATGGGTAAAGGAGTTGAGCTATTTCGGGATTAAGTTGACACCCACAATCGAGGGTATATTTCCAGCAAACTTTATCCCGTTGTTAAATGAGGTGAAAATAGACTTAAAAAAAAAAACGCTACTAGAGCCCTCTCATGGAGTGGAAGAAACAACGCCTTTAAGATGGTTAACCTGCCAAAAATAACATATAAATTCCAGACGCTGCCCATAAGAATCCCACAAAGTTTCTTCAAAACTATGAAATCAATACTGATAAAATACATCTGGAACAATAAAACCCCTAGGATAAATTACAAAACACTCACAAGGAGCAAAAGAAGCGGTGGATTAGCAGCACCAGACATAGAGAGATATTATAAATCTATAATAATAGCACGATTAGTAGAATGGGGAAATAAACACAAAGAAAAAGATAAAAAATGGATACAAGTAGAAAATAGCTTAAGTAACACACCACTATATAAAAATATATGGATACCTCGCGAATACAGAGATCTGGGGAGGAATGTACACGAAATAACCACTAACGCCTTTTGAATTTGGGACACACTGTACAAACAGAATAAATGGATTTACAATTCACCTTTAATACCACTCACGAGCACTAATTTTTTTTTGCCGGGGAAAGTAACACGATTAAGAAATAAAATAGGAACAGCACGAATAAAAGACATTATAGAAAGGGGGGAGATTAAATCGTTCCAGAAGATAAAGGAAGAACTTGGATGAAACATCAACCAATGGGAATATCTACAACTCCAGCACTTTATAGAATCAATTCCCACACCAATAAGAGAAGGAGGAAACCTAACCCAATTTGAAAAATGATGTGCCATACAAACGCCAATAAAACACGTTACATCAAAAATATACCAAATACTGGCAGATATCGATTCACAAGGCAAACCGGGGTATATAAAAAAATGGGAACAAGAAATAAACAAAGAATTTGAAGATCTACAACTGGGAAGAATTATAGCATCAGTACATAACACGGCAATAGACATGAACACTATTGAGATGAACTATAAATTTATCGCTAGATGGCATAGAACACCTGAAATTATGCATAAGCTTCACAAGGACAACTCTTTGTTATGCTGGAGAGGTTGCGGACAGACAGGATCAGCCGCGCACATTTGGTGGAGCTGCCCCAAAATAAAAGAATACTGGAGGGAAATTCAAGTAATCTCAAAGGAAATAACCCAAGAAGAATTAGACAACAATATCTACACATGTCTGTTCCACGATATAAGAGGCCCTAGAAACAGAAAGAAAGAAACCCTGCTCCCGCAGTTAATAAACGCAGCCAAAGGGTTAATCCCAAAACACTGGCTAGACCCAAACAAACCAGACATAAAAGAGTGGTTTGAGCGAATAGATAATTATAACAAACTGGAATATCTGAGTAGCAGTGATAATAGCCAACTAGAAAAATTCAACAGAAAATGGAAACAATGGGAGAATTACAAGAGGACGCCAGAATATACAATAAAAATGCTTGAATAGAAGGAAGAGGGGGAGAGAGAGGAGTGGGGAGGGGAAGAAGGAAGAGTAAATGAAAAAAAAAAAAAAAAAGTTCAGAAACAAACCACACAGGGGAGGGGGGGGGAATGGGGGGAGGGGGGAGGATAGATATAGATAAAGATAGGCTAGAGAGTAGGAGAGACTAGATTAAAGAGAGGAAGCGTAGAACTACAAAGGGAAATATAAACTGGAAGGGGAAGAAAAGGGAAGGGAAAAAAAAAAGGAAAAAAAAAAAGAAAACAAAACTAAAAATGAATAAATAAAATAGAAACCCACAAATGATGCACTACCGAAGTGGAGATGGCGGTCTCTCTCTACTTGTGAAAACACGAGTGACTCTCTGGAAATGGTAAAGTCTGATGTGGAAGAAAAAAAAAAAAGTGAGGTATCGCCGCGATCGTTGGAGTGAGAGCAATAATTCTAGCCCTAGACCTTCTCTGTAACTCAAAAAATGCAACCTGTAGAATTTTTTAAACGTCGCCTATCGAGATTAAGGGTAAAAGTTTGACGCCATGCCACGAGCGGGCGCAATTTTTAAGCGTGACATGTTGGGTATCATTTTACTCGGCGTAACATTATCTTTCACAATATGTAAAAAAATTGGGCCAAATTTATTGTTGTCTTATTTTTTTATTTAAAAAAGTGATTTTTTTCCAAAAAAGTGCTCTTGTAAGACCGCTGCACAAATACGGTGTGACAAAAAGTATTGCAATGACTGCCATTTTATTCTCTAGGGTGTTAGAAAAAAAATATATAATGTTTGGGGGTTTTAAGTAATTTTATAGCAAAAAAAAAATGTTTTAGTAAACACCGAATCTGAAAAACAGGCTCGGGGCTTAAGTGGTTAACTGTCAATTCCGTAGTTGTGCGACATTGTACCCAAACAAAATTGACATACTTTTTTCCCTTTTTTTTACTGCAGTGCCATCAGTGCAGCCTATAGGGACTGTTGCAAGATTAAGAATTAAGTATTAAAAATGCTGGTGGCAGAATAATAATGTAAAAGGGTTAGTGCATTGATTAGGGGTACAGATTCAGATTACTACATATAAAAAATACAGTGCCTTGTCTTACATTTTAAATAATGTTGAACTGTCAGCTTGATCACGATCAGGGCTCAAGTCTTGCAAGAACGCGTGGGAACGGAGTTCCTGCACTTTTTTCACAGCAGGAACTCAGTTCCCTTTGCAGGTCTAAAGCAGCCGAGAGCAGCCGAGCTAATCCTTTACTAAGCGGTGATGCCCAGCTCGAGTCACTGTCAGGGGCAGGCGAACCTTAGTAATCCTTTATGTTACTGGCCGCTTCCTGTTTATGGATTCATCGGGTAGTGTGCGGGTATTCCGTCACTTCCTCTATGCCGCAATGTCTCCTGGGAGCTTTTGTCATTGTTCCCAGGAGACATTGCGGAGGTCTGCCACGAGTTATCGCGGGATTTAGAAATAACATGCGGTTTAGTAATTATGCATATGAGCGTATAATTTTTTTTTTGGTGGGGGAGTGGATCTTGGGTGGGAGTTCCCACACTTTTTTCCCCAGGACTTGACCCCTGATCACGATACAATGAATGATTAAATGAAAGCTATCATGAGAAAAATAACAAGGTTGCCACTAATAACCTCTAAAAATGCTAGTTGTTTGATCGTCATACTATCTTTTTGGGCATTATTAACATTATTTTAACAAACCATAACGAAAATGCAAGAAACGAAAACCGAAAGATCCAACATAAAAAATGCTTTATTTTCGTTTTCGTGTCGGTAAAAATTCGATATAGAGAGATTCGACATTATAGGGAAAAGATTTGACATTATAGCAAAAAGATTCGACAGTATAGGGAAAAGATTCGACATTATAGGGAAAAGATTTGACATTATAGAGAAAAGATTCGACACTATAGAAATAATAGATTCGACATTACAGAGATTAGATTTCAATTTATGAGAAAATAGATTCAACATTATTACTAGTCATACAACATTAGAATTCTTGTAGGCGGAATATTCGAACGGAAATGTACGATTCGACGTAAAGATTCGACGTTCCGTTGAATATTCTTTTGACCAATCGACAGAAACCAAGTATTATTGGATTTTCGGACGAAAGCTATTCCCCAACGAAAAACAAAATAAATCAAAACGATTACCTCGGGAGTAACTAAATAAATGTATTTTCCAAACGAAAAAACAAGACAAAATAGCTTAGAAAATTAGATGAAGCCTTGCTGACTTCCAATATCCAATTTCGTACAAGTTAAAATACAGTTTTTTAATTTCCTTACATGTAATTGGGTTTTCTCTGCAAATTGATTTTTTACTACATTTTTTACTACATTAACTTAGCTAAGAAAAACTTCCCTTACAAAGTAAACCGCTATTTAGCTTTAGTAGATCAAACCCAGTGTATCATGGTGTTTTCCAATTCAGTTTGCCTCTCCAAAACTGAAGCATTACAATTAGACAAGTAGTCTTATTCAGCTCAATGGAAGGAGAGGGAGAGCCATGTGAAGACACTCCAATGGTAATTAAAAACAATAACGATTTGTGAAACATTTTCTTTCCTGTTCTTTAATTTTATACCTCAAGAATGTTCATTTAAGCCGGCATACCCTACCAAGAGTGTAATTTCAACTCCCCGCCCCTTTTTTTCTGAGAGCTCAGACAAGCTCAGACAAGCTTTATAAATGTTTTACTTGGAATGGATGTAGTGAAGAGGAGACTGCAGATAAACAATTAAAACTTATGCACGAGTTGTTTCATGTTTGTGTATCACTTGAGGCCAGTTACTTCACTGGGTAAATGTATCAGTGAACCTTTACTTCTTTTTTGTTGGTTTTCCCCAAACGGCAATGTCCACTCCTTCCTCTGAATGTCCGCTTAGTAAGCTGGGTGCTAAGGGGGCACCCCTGTGCACATGCTCTGGAGCAGGGCTATGTGCATCTATAGACACACACACAGTGCAGATAACACAAACCCCTGCTCCCTTTTCACAGGTGTTTGAATGACAACAGCCAGGGCCTATGTATCCCGCTGCTCTCAATGTCTCCTGTGAGATCAGGAAGTGAGAGTAGTTGTACTGATAGCACTGAAGCAGTGAGATGACTCAAGTAAGTATTATGGGATGGGTAGCATAGGGAGATTTTTTTACCTTAAAGCAGAGGTCCACCTAATAAAGATATTAAAAATGTATCGCTCGTCTCTCTCGGTTGCCCCCACCGTCATCCTCTGTGAGGGAATCAGGAAGTGAAGCATCCTCACTGGTCCCCGCTGTGTTCAGGGACTTGTGTGTTTCCCAAAAAACAGCGGGAGGGGGGCTTCTGCTTTAATGCAGAGAATGCATAAAAGTAAAAAACTATTTTGACTTTAGAACCACCTTAAAGGATAACCCTAATTTAATGGGTTAAAAAATAGCAATTAAAAAAAAATACTATAGCATATACAATTGCAAAACAAGTCATATTGTAATTGAATGTTCTTAAAAATTACCTATCCTTTTCAATCTGCAGCTCTGTAATTTTCTATAAAATGCAATGCAATATGACTAGGCCGCGTACACACCATCGGACATATCCGATGAAAACGGTCCGCGGACCATTTCCATCGGATATGTCCGATCGGGAGTTTGATCCGATGGCGTGTACACACCATCGGATCAAATTCCCCGCCGCCAGCGGGCACGGTGACGCGGCGGTGATGTTGACGCCGCCGCGTCACCGCCACGTCACCGCACCAGGAAGTAAAACACTTCCGCGCATGCGCCGAATCCATTCGGCGGCGGCGCGGTGGCGGTGGGGGAAGACATGTCTGCTGGTAAGTGTACTAACCAGCAGACATGTCGGGCGGACAGATTCCCACCGGATGGATTTCAAAGCATGCTTTGAAATCTGTCGGGTGGAGAAATCTGTCCGCTAGCCCATACACACGAGCGGAGATGTCTGCTGAAACGGTCCATCGGACCGTTTTCAGCGGACATATCCCCTCGTGTGTACGCGGCCTAAGTATTCTGTATACAGAATGTGTACAGGATGCCCCCCAGAAACATAATTTCTTGCTTGTGTGACTGGCTCACTGATTTTCGCCGGAGTCTACACTATGGGCCAGATTCAGGTATCCTGGTTTAAAATTACGCGGGCGTAACGTAACTCTGATACGCTACGCCGCCGTAAATTAGCGAGGCAAATGCTGTATTCACCAAGCTAAGTTACGATGCTGTAGCGTAAATAGGCCGGCGTAAGCCCAGGTAATTCAAATGTGAATGAGGTGGGCGTGTTTTATGGTAATTTGTTGTGACCCCACGTTTTTTATGTTTTTTTAAACTGCGCATGCGCCGACCGTGGACGTATCCGAGTGCGCATGCTACAAATTATGATGCTACGACGCATTGTTTTCGACGTGAACGTAATTGACATAAATCCCCATTCACGGACGAGTTACGCAAACGACATAAAATCTGAAAAATTTAACGCGGTCCAGTAAACGCCGTAAATTTACTAGGTCGGCCGGGCGGCCATCTTAAAAATGCAGTTAAAGTGGAGTTTCACCCATTTTTTTATGTTTGTCTGTGCTGCATGCCCTAATCTCATAGTGTTCAGAATGGACAATTTTTATTTATTTTGTTGCTTGTAAATACCTTTATTTTGTAGTCCTTCATTACTTCCTCCTCCTTATTAGCCTAGGCTATTAAGTCACAAGGCTATTTGCAAGGGTTTCTGGGATAGGCATCATGTTTCCCAGTAGCCCTTTCAAACCTGACTGAAACCTATTACATTGCTTGTGCAGCACTGAGCATGTACGATATATGCAAAGCTGAAATCCAGGAAGTCATACAGTCTGGCTTCATGATGCCCACACTTAAGATGGCCACGGTCTATTTCTAAATGCTGTAACAACCTAACAAAACGCACCTTAGTTTACAGACTAACTTTACTAGAATACATTAAGCCTGTGTATTACAGGGGTATTTATATTTAAAAAGTGAAATTGTGGGTGGAACTCCCCTTTAAGATACAACGGCGTAATACAATTACGCCGCTCGTATCTTAGCTCAATCCCGGCGTATCTTGTTTTCTGAATACAGAAAAAAGATACCCCGGCGCATCTAAGAAGTTACGCGGCTTATCTAGAGATAACCTGCGTAACTTCTTACTGAATCTGGCCCTATGACTTTATTACGGCTCTCATCCAGTACCCTAGACGGCGAGAAGACAGAGGTACCCAAATCAAACCAGTGGGTGTAGTGCTACACGTATGCACTGTAAAGCGCTGTATAATTTGAGGGCTCTATATAAATACCTGTGACAAATAAATAGTGAACAAAGATTTAGGTAAAAATAGGTAATATGCTTTTATTTTTTCATTTTTATACAGTTGGGGGGGGGGGGGGGGGGGGGGGGGGGGGGGGGGGGGGTGAAAAACAACAGTCCTTGGCATACAGTATTATTTTGTGTTAGATAGAGCACTGGCATTTTTCATTTAACTGCATGAACCTTTTCAGTTGTACAGTAGCACTATAGGTAAAATATATTAAACATTTATATTTTGGTTAAAGATTAATATTTACATTGTACTGAATAATCTGCTAGCGGCTTCTTTTCCCTGTCAATCTATGCTCAGTGTATATTCACGTTTCCATTTTATCTGTGTGTACAAAGCATTTTTTCAGCATCTTTCTATCTTGCTTTTGGAGTGAGGTAGTGAATAACAATGTCACATTTTTATTCCAGAAGGACAATATAGAGTTGTATGCGTTAGGAAATCAACTTCCTCTGTGCACTGGGGGGGGGGGGGGGGGGGGGGGAGAAAGCTCTAAATCTATGGTGGGTTTCCATAAAATCTAAACTTGCATATCTGCTAAGGGAGCCATTCTCCTCTTTTTTATTCCTGTACTTGTTGTAAGTGCTGATGCACAGCAGTCCATAAGACTCAGTAATCAGCTAGGTGTGCAGGAGCCGAATTATTTCTTTCTGCCAGATGTTTTAAAGGAAAGTCACACTTTCTACTTTCACCCTTTATTTATAGGTTCACTTAGCATATCATTTAAAGGCAGAGAAATATGTGCATTTTATTGCAAACCTACTACTTTGTCAAAATCTTCTTACTGAAAGCTTTTTCTACGATTGGAAAACCAAGTTCAATTTAAAAGTAGTTATCCTTTGTAACCACACCATCAATACACCACAACAGATGGAAAAAATGTGCATGACACCTTTTTAATAAGCAGTGCACCACAACACATAAAATATGCATTGTGGTGCTCTGTGGTGCGTTGGGTTCTATTATACAATGTGTTAAAGGGTTTGTAAAGGTAAAACAAAAATTCTCTAAATAGCTTCCTTTACCTTAGTGCTGTCCTCCTTCAGTTACCTCATCCTTCGATTTTGCTTAGAACCACTTCAGACCCGGACCTTTATGCAGTTAAAGGACCTGGCCAGTTTTTGCGATTCGGCACTGCGTAGCTTTAACTCACAATTGCACGGGCGTGCGACGTGGCTCCCAAACAAAATTGGCGTCCTTTTTTTTCCCCACAAATAGAGCTTTCTTTTTGTGGTATTTGATCTCCTCTGCGGCTTTTATTTTTTGCACTATAAACAAAAATAGAGGGCCAGATTCACGTACATCTGCGCATTATTGGACCGGCGTAGCGCACCGCCTTTACGTTAGACTGGCGCAATGTAGCGGCGCAATCACCCTATTCTCGTCGGTTTTACGCAGAAATTTGCGCCTGCGCAACGTTAATTAAGAGGCGCAAGGCGGAGTAATACAAATTGGGAAGGACTTGGGCGTGTTACATTGAAATGAGCCGTGACCCCATGCAAATGAAGGGCCGGCCGGCTCGCGCATGTGCGCTTGAAGCAGACCATGGTCAGCACCTCTGTGCGCATGCTCACAATTTAGGAACGGCGCAATCAGTGAAATTGGAAGTGGACTAGGGCAAAATAGTGAACTACGCAGACAGCATAAATAGACAGTACAAAGTACATCCCTTTGTATCCCTCCCTATACAGCAAGGTGCTTTTGTTCTGTTGTTAGTTGCGTTGTGATTTGTCTTTGTGATATTTGTGGACTGTGTGATCTAGTGTTTGTTAGAAGATATTTGAAAGTGATTTTTTGTGACTGCTTGTGAGACTTTTTGGTTGATAGTTTTTTGTTTGTTTGTTTTCTTGCTTGATTTTTCCTACTTGTTTTTGTGAGTGATTTTTCCTGCTTGTTTTTGTGAGTGATTTTTGCTGACTGTTTGGGAGAGAGTTGTTGTATGAGTATGACTGAAGCCGCGTACACACGGCAGAGAACCTCGACGGGCAGAACACATCGTTCCGCCCGTCGAGGTTCTCTGCCGGCCGTCGAAATCGGCGACCCGCCCATCGGAAACGTGACTTCAGGAGGCCAAAGGTGTGCTCCACCACTGCACGTGTTTGGGCGTGGGCTTCATTGTATCTTTCCTCTCCTGGGGTTTGGGGGTTCCGGATAGGAGTCATGAGATGGGGTCCCAGTGCATATGCAGAGTCACCTGTAAGGAAAAACACAGGAGGATGTTAGTCGTGCATGTGCCCCTTGTGATGTGTGCATCATGGGGGGGGACAGTCATGCCTGCCACCCATGTCACTCACCAACCAGCCAGCTGTCCCCATACACGTTCTGTTCGAATTCCATTCGGATGGGGCTATGATTGTATATGTAGCTGTCATGGCTGGATCCGGGGTGTTTGGCACGGACGTGCCATATGAGGCCTTGGGCATCGACTATCACCTGTACGTTGATGGAATGCCAATGCTTCCGATTGCGGTATATGTGCTCTGTCTCACGAGGGGGGGGGGGGGGCTGGAGTGCCACATGTGTTCAATCAATGGCCCCCACGGTGCGTGGGAATCTGGCAATTCTGTAGAAATCTGTCATTGCCTTCAGCCGCAGGTCCTCAGTGGTGGGTTTGATGATTTGGTTGGCCATGTGTCTGAGGATTGCAGGGACAACCTGGTGCACACATCTGCTCACGGAGGATTGTGACATCCCAGCCACCACTCCACTTGTTCTTTACACACAGCTCTCCCCGTTCTTCAGCTCCGGGGACCGATCGCGGGACTCCGGCGGCGATCGGGTCTACTTTGCAGATAGAGAAAGGAGCTGTGTGTTAGTGGGCGTCCTGACACTCCTGCTCGCCCTCTCAAGAGGCTTTCTCCACACCAGGGAGAAAGCCTTGCATTACTGTGTGTAGTTACAGACCGAAGAACAGGAAGTGAGGATTTCTCAGAAGAAATAAGGACATTTAAAAGCAAATCGGAAGGATGAGGTAATTGAAGGAGGACTGCACTACGGTAAAGGAATCTATTTAGGGAAAAAATGTTTTACAACCCCTTTAAGTGTCGTTCACAATGAATTACACCGCAAGCACCATACATAGAGAAGGTGCATTGCCATGTATTGCAAGAACATGTGTAACATCATGGGCTCTTATACTCATCTGTCCATGTTTATTAGACACGTGCACACTGAAATATTTCATCCGAAACATACATTTATTTAGTTACTCCTGAAATTTGTTTTAATTTATTTTGTTTCGTTAAAAAATGCAATTCGGCCGAAAATCCAAATTAATTAAGGTTGAATCTGTCATTGAAGGCTTATGGTGTCTGTCAAATGTTCTAAGAAGATTTGACGGAGCAGCTAATCTGTACGACGCCGCAATTGTACATTTCCGGTCGAATGTTCCGCCTATAAGCTATAGAAGAATTCTAATGTTGTATGACACTAGTAATAATTATATTTATAAATTATTATTACTAGTCAACCAACATTCCATTCTTCTATAGCCTATGGCAGAGCATTTGACCAGAAATGTACGATTACGGCGTCGTACAGTTTAGCTGCTTGTCGAATCTTCTTAGAACTTTCGACAGACACCATAAGCCTTCAATGACAGATTCAACGTTTGTATGTTTTTCGCTGCTTTGTCGAATCTTCGTCGTTCATGTCGAATGGTCTACCCCAACACATCTCTATAATGTTGAATCTTTCCTCTCTATGTAGAATAATCTTGGACTAATAGAGTTAAGGTTAGGCACATTCGACCACAGGTTCAATAGACACAGATTGCTATTGTCAGCGTCATGTTGAATCTCTTATCTATATCGAAAATGCATTCGGACGAAAACGTCTAATGTTTATGCCAGATCCATGCTGTGTACACATGGGAACCCGCAAAGTAAAGTTATCCTTTAACAAAACACCTAATATGGTCCCCCCCCCCCATTGATGACTACAGTGTAGTCCCCTAGCACTAAAAACCTAGCTAAATGTATTCCCATCCTAACAACAGTTCAGTTTCTGTTGCTATTAACCACTTCCTTACTGGGCATGTAAACCCCCTTCCTGACCAGGTGAAATTTCAGCTTGCGGCACTGCGTCGCTTTAACTGACAATTGCGCGGTCGTGCGATATGGCTCCCAAACAAAATTGGCGTCCTTTTTTCCCCACAAATAGAGCTTTCTTTTGGTGGTATTTGGTCACCTCTGCGGTTTTTATTTTTTGCGCTATAAACAAAAAACGACGACAATTTTGAAAAAAAATACAATATTTTTTACTTGTTGCTATAAAAAAATAGCCCAATTTAAAAAAAAAAAATCAGTTTAGGGCGATACGTATTCTTCTACATATTTTTGGTAAAAAAAATTGCAATAAGCGACTGGTTTGCGCAAAAGTTATAGCGCCTACAAAAAAAGGGACAGAATTATTATTTTTTATTATTTATTTTTTTACTAGTAATGGCGGCGATCTGCGATTTTTATTGCGACTGCGACGTTATGGCGGACACATCGGACACTTTTGACACATTTTTGGCACCATTCACATTTATACTGCAATCAGTGCTATAAATATGCACTAATTACTGTATAAATGTGACTGGCAGGGAAGGGGTTAACACTAGGGGGTGAGGAAGGGGTTAATGTGTATCCTGTATAGTGTTATAACTGTGGGGGGAGGGGGGGTGACCGATCTGTGTCCCTATGTACTAGGAACACAGATCGGTCTGCTCTTTCTATGACAGGACGCTGTCATTGTGAGAGCCGGCAATGAGAAATTATCTCATATGTTTACATATGAGATCATCTCTCATTGGCCCATCAGATCGCATCGCAAACGGCCACTCTGATTGGCCGTCCGCGGCGATCTGTGATTGGCTGTGTCCAAGGGACACGGCCAGTACACAAGTTCCCCGCTGCACGCTCTGGAGCGCGCGCTGGGAACACAGAAAGAGGCTGCCGTGAAAACACGGCAGCCCAGAGAATTAGAGCCACCCTGCGGCCGTATATACTCGTACGGCCGTAGGGAAGTGGTTAAAGGAGTTGTAAAATGTATTTTCCTGTATAATCAAATGAAACCTCTTTTACTAGTATCTCTTTACAACAGACTAAATTATTTGTGTTGTAAATTATTTGTGTACATGATAACACATCTCATATATACAGTAGGTCTGCCCTGAACTAGCTTTGCTTGCACCAAGGAATCTATTTAGGGAAAAAAATGTACCTTTACAACCCCTTTAAACACTTTAGCCCCGGACCATATTGCTGCCTAAAGACCAGACCATTGGCGAATCGGCACTGCATCGATTTAACTGACAATTGCGCGGTCGTGCGACGTGGCTCCCAAACAAAATTGGCGTCCTTTTTTTCCCCACAAATAGAGCTTTCTTTTGGTGGTATTTGATCACCTCTGCGGTTTTTATTTTTTGCGCTATAAACAAAAATAGAGCGACTATTTTAAAAAAAATGCAATATTTTTTACTTTTTTCTGTAATAAATATATAAAAAAACGTTTTTTTCCTCAGTTTAGGCCGATAAGTATTCTTCTACATATTTTTCGTAAAAAAAAAAAAAAATCGCAATTAGCATTTATTGATTGGTTTGCGCAAAAGTTATAGCGTTTACAAAATAGGGGGTAGTTTTATGGCATTTTTATTATTATTATTATATTTTTTTTCAGTACTGCGACCTTATGGCGGACACTTCGGACACTTTTGACACATTTTTGGGACCATTGGCATTTTTTTAGCGATCAATGCTATAAAAATGCATTGGATTACTATAAAAATGCCATTGGCAGTGAAGGGGTTAACACTAGGGGGCGGGGAAGGGGTTAAGTGTGTTCCTATTTGTGTTCTAACTGTATTGGGGGGGTGGACTTACTAGGGGGAATCACTGATCTTCTGTTCATACATTGTATGAACAGAAAATCAGCGTTTCCTCCGCTGACAGGAACAAAAGCTGTGTGTGTTTAAACACACACAGCTCCCGTTCCCCGCTCTGTAACGAGCGATCGCGTGTGCCCGGCGGCGACTGTGCCCGCCGGGCATGCGCACGGGACTCGGGGGCGAGCGGGGGGCGCGCGGGCCGCCGGCGGTGCGCACGCGCCCCCTAGTGGCCGTCGAAAGTGGCGACGTAGAGCTACGGGCTCTCGCGCAGGAGAGCCGACCTGCCGCCGTATACCTAGCGGTTAATCTATTACAACTCTCTCATATTTTATCCAAAAGGAAAAAAAAAAGTTTTGTAAAATTTTAAAATAGGAAAGCAATCGTCTTCTAAATTGTACAGCATCTCTTGGGTCATAGAACAACATCTTGTTGTAATTTGTTGTGGAGCAAAGGCTAAACTAGGTTTTATTTCAAATTATATTTTTACTTTTTACCTACAAAAACGATATAGCTTTCTACAAGTTGTGTGCACCCATGAAGAGCTTGCGGTTAATTTATCAAAAATTCATGAGAGGGACTGATAAATAGACATATTGTTGTTAATAATTAGGAAATGGTACATGACTTTAGAAGCTTTGAAAAACAATCGGAGGAAAATAATATCCCAAATGTCAGCGCTTCAGGATTCACTGAACCTAGGCAAGTGACACAAAAGATTTATGGAGCAGTCCTAAGATTTCCCTATGATTAACCAGTTATGCAGTTCAACAGCATTGTGAATACCACTGAACAAGGTGGTAAGGTTCGGAGTCTCTGTGGGGATACATTACAAGTGCTTTATGAGCTGAATGAAATACATTAATACTACTAATTCATCAGTGGGTTTTATGTCAATGAGACCTTTTTAAGTTAAGTTGCTCCCTGTGGAATGCATCTTACTTTACTGTGTTCTCTGGCCTATTTTACCAGAATAAATGTTATACCTCAAGTACCTATAAATACAGGTACATACACAGTTGTAAACAGTCACATAAAAAAATATACATTAATGTCCTACTTTAAGTAAATAAAAGTTTTTTTGTTTTTTTTTAAAGATTGTAAGACCCTTTTTTACTTTCATAAATGCATAGTCACATTATAATTTAAAATAAAAAAAAAACAAAAAATCTGCACTCCAGGCCACACCAGACTGGTAAAAAATTTTGACCATGGATGAGTGCTTTAGGATGTTAGTTAAAGGTTAATGCTATAAAATACTATAAATCATTGATTAATGAGGTATCTGGCAGTGTTTTTGGTTAGTTATCTACACCGACCCTCACACATTCAATTCTTCATTTGCTATTTGAGATCCCGGTCAAAGCAGTTTCTGTGTTTCATCAATCTCTATGTTAGTATACCTATCAGCAAGGCCCTGAGAGGTCTATAGGAAAAACTCCAACATCTATTCTAAAGTAATAGAAGTGATGTGTTCAGTATTTTTTTTGGGATTGGATCCAGCTACTCTTCAATGGGAACATAACTAGATAGGTGACAATGATTAACACATTAACCACGGGCAACACATCTGCTTTCAGTCCCTTGTGGACCCTGAAATGCCCCTCTTGGATGACTATTCAGCCCCTTCATTTAGGCCAGCTATGCATGCAGAATGCAGGACAAAACATGCACCTATACAGTTGTGGTTTATTTTTGCCCCTTCACTGGTTCTCGTTTCTTTAACCTCCCTGGCGGTATGATTATTTCAGATTTTAGGTGCTGAAAGCGGTACAATTATTTTGCATGGAAATTTGGCGTTTTATATTGTAGGCCTGTAATTCTTAGGAATAACTCACTTAAATCTGTCCAAACAAGAGTCTAGTAGACATCCCGGGTATGATAAAGTTTAAAACACAAAATCATAAATTATAATATAATAAATAACTATAAATAATTACAAAAAATAATAATATACGGTAATAATAATAAAAATTATTCAATAATGTAATCAAATCAAAAACACTGAAATTTGCTCAGTTGCAGAATTGTCGCTGTCATTACTTTCAGTGTCTGAAGATGAATTTCCTCACAAATCGCTATCGCTCAGTTCTGCAAGTGATTCTAATTTATTATCGCTGTTTTCTAGCTGCTCTAAAACCACTTTTGACATAAAGGGAAACTTTTTGGTTGCTATGAACAATCTACAGTTTGCAGGCAGAAAGAACAGTTTTTATTATATAAAAGAACACGCAGGACACTGGGCAGACCACTAGGGACAAAGGGATATGTATTTATTTTATACAGTACTGTACTCTGTAAGATTACAGTATACTGTATGTATTGTGTGTTTTTAATTTTTTGAATTTGGCTCTGATCTCCACCCTGTGCGTCGTAATGTCGCAGGGAATGGAGCTTGGCGGCACTCGGGCACTGGGTGAATCGAGCGAGGAGACAGCTCGATCACACAGGGGGGAGACATCGCAGGATCCAGGGACAAGGTAAGTAAACTCTGCCTGGATACTGCGATGCGATTCTGAGTCTGGCTCGGGGATACCGCTAATGGCACTGGATTTTCACCCCGAGCCTGACGGGATTACTGCCAGGGAGGGTAAGAGGGCACAAGAGTCTACACATTGGGTTCACCTTGTAGAGCATTGATGTATTTCTGGGAAAATGTATTACAGGCATACCCCATTTTTAAGTACACAATGGGGTTTATTTACTATCGCTGGAGAGTGGAAAAACAGGCTCACTTCTGCATAGAAACCAATGAGCTTCTAACCCCAGATTGTTTAATTAAGCTTCAGTAATAAAGCTTGGAAGCGCATTGGTTTCTATGGACAAGTGAGCCTGATTTTGCACTCTCCAGCAATAGTAAATAAACCCCATTGTGTACTTAAAAGTGGGGCATGCCTGTAATGTTTTATAATTGCAGAGCAATACTTTTGAGCAGCAGTAGAAGATACAGTAAAACCTTGGATTGCGAGTAACTTGGTCTGCAAGTGTTTTACAAAATTAGCATTTTTTTTTATAAACAAGCGATAAACAAGCAACTGAGTTGAAGCCTGCAGTCACACTAGGTACGATTTAAAGTAGTGCGATTTAAAGCCTGACTTCAGCCACCACTTCAGCACTACTCCTGTGAGATTTGTAATGATTAGATATGACTTCCATGCCCATGTCACAGGGAGAAACAGTGATGATATAAACAAAAGTTTACCTAGCAAAGGGATAATATTTAATTTCATTCAGGCTCAAGTAAGAGATGTACCTCTAAAGCCGCGTACACACGATCGGTTCAAACCGATGAAAACGGACTGAAGTCCAAACTGATCGTGTGTAGGTCCGTCCATCGGTCCCTTATCCTTCGGTCCAAAAACAGAGGGCTTGCTTTAAAAGTGAACCAATGGACGGCTAAAACCGATCGTTAGTACGCACGAGCGTCTGTAAAAATCCACACATGCTCAGAATCAAGTTGACGCATGCTTGGAAGCATTCAACTTCGTTTTTTTTCATCACGTCGTTGTGTTTTACGTCACCGCGTTCTGATACGATCGGTTAATGAACCGATGGTGTGTAGGCACATCAGTCCTTCAGTCAGCTTCATTGGTGAACCGATGAAAATGGTTCGCTGGACCGTTCTCATCGGATGGACCGATCGTGTGTACAGGGCTTAAGTGTAGCAATATGATTACATGAGGCGGCGTACACACGAGGGGATATGTCCGCTGAAACCGGTCGGATGGACCGTTTCAGCAGACATCTCCGCTCGTGTGTACGGGCTAGCGGACAGATTTCTCCACCCGACAGATTTCAAAGCAAGCTTTGAAATCTGTCCGCTGCAAACCTGTCCGTCGGATATGTCCGCTGGTTAGTACACCAAACCATCGGACCAAAATCGCGCGCATGCTCAGACAAAAGTAGGGGACGGGAGCGCTCGTTCAGGTAAACCTCGTGTTTGTTTGTGAGTTGGCACATTCGTCATTGTAACTATCTATATTGTATCGTTTATTGCCTTTCTTCGTTCTCTTGCTATAATCAAGCTGTTCTATTGCTGATGCCATTTATATAGACTGAGTTGTCCCAATCTCGCAAAGTTTGATTGTAGTATATCGCGTTGTCTTTTTGTAATTATTTTTTTGCTGCATCTCTAATTGTTTTGAGCTTTCCTCCACATGACTATAATTTTTTTTTTTGGATCTATTTTTTAAATGCATTTTTTAGGTTTTTTTGTACCTTTTTTTTTCAATGTTTTTTTTTTTTTTTTTAGAACATTTTTTTCTATGCATTTTTTTTGGATGTTTTGTACCTTTTTTTCAATGCATTTTTATTTTATTTTGTTTGATCATTTTTTTCAATGCATTTTTTTGGATGTTTTGTACCTTTTTTTCAATGCATTTTTATTTTATTTTGTTTGATCATTTTTTTCAATGCATTTTTTTGGATGTTTTTGTACCTTTTTTTCAATGCATTTTTATTTTATTTTGTTTGATCATTTTTTCAATGCATTTTTTTGGATGTTTTGTACCTTTTTTTCAATGCATTTTTATTTTATTTTGTTTGATCATTTTTTTCAATGCATTTTTTTGGATGTTTTGTACCTTTTTTTCAATGCATTTTTATTTTATTTTGTTTGATCATTTTTTTCAATCAATTTTTTTGGATTTTTTGTACCTTTTTTTCAATGCATTTTTTTTTTTTTTTTTGATCTTTTTTTTCAATGCATTTTTTTTTTTTTTTTGATCTTTTTTTTCAATGCATTTTTTTTTTTTTTTTTTTCCTTTTTTTCAATGCATTTTTTTGTTGTTTTTGTTGCTTTTTTTTCCATGGGTTACCAAGTTGTCACTCCAAACCTACCCCCCACCCAGGAGTTTGTGTCCTTCCAAAATTCCACCTTGTAGTTTTAGTAGGTTTGGGGCATAATCACCACAGTAGAAAACACAATAGACAAGGTTTTAACGTAAATTCAAAAAGCCATTTATTTTGGCAAGAAAAAAAATTAAAATAAACATGATCTGCACCACTTGATCAGATAGCAACCTACATGCAGACTTGTGCATTCCACAAAACATGATGAAGGATAAAATGAACAATCTCAGGAGACACAAAACAAATCAAATCTGAATCAGCAGCAAATGAGCAAAGAAACCCAAGCTGTGGTACTCCAACAAGCTCACATTTTAGAATAATGAACTGGAAGGCAGGTAATCACCTTCTCTTCTTACTTCCAGCCTTCCTTCCTGGCTGCCTTGCAGCGAAACGTCCACGGGCCCATCCATGGCCCCTTGCAGGTGCTGATGATGTGGCAGCAGGAGGCAAAAGATGGGGAGCAGGCTGGGCTGGGTCACTGAGGTCTGTGTCCCGGGTCAGCATGCCCCTGTGCATCCAAAAGATGACCTTATTTATTAAGTCCTTAGCCAGGTCCCTTTGATCCTCCTCCGCTCGGCTCAGTTCATGAGCCACAGAGGCACTGAAGGCTTCTGTGGGGTTGAGGGGGGCCCGCATTATTTCAGCAGCCTCCCTCATCATTTTGAGGCTCTCCTCCTCCATCTCCCTCATCCGCCTCTTTTGGCCTGGTCGCCTCATCTGGAGGGGAGGGACCTGGCTTATGGTGCTGAGCCTGGGGACATGCTGACTTCCACTCGGCCCAGCCTCCTCCTGGCTGCCACTCACCCCTTCCCCCTGGCTGACATGGTCCTGAGGAGCTGCCACCTCCTGACTGGCCTCTTCCTGTATCAAAAAAAGGGACATGTTGTAATATTTAGCTCAATCAAGCACACACACACATTATTTGGCTCTAGACTCTTTTTGTTTTCTTAATTTAAATAGACCTGCCTGTCCTTCAGACCCCTCAGTTGGCATCCCTGAGATCCCTAGTTTTTTGCACACGCCTTTTTTTGTTGGTCCAAACGTTAGAATTTTAACAATACTAACTCAAGAATCAAACCCAAATTAGAAGCAAATAAATATTTAGGAAACTACTATACCTCACTGAAGATCGCCAGATCTGGGTCCATGTCAGCCAGGCCCTCCTCTGGCTCTGCAGGGGCGTGGGGATCCTGGGAAGTTCCGCTGCAAGGAAGCGTGGGAGGAAGGCTGGAAGGAAGATTGGAAAGTGATGGCCGGCCCTCCAGTTCATCATCCAAAAATGCAAGCTCGCGGAAGTACCACAGCCTGGGCTCCTTTTGCGCATCTGCTGCTGATCCAGATCGTTTGGTTTTAACCTCTTTATATACCTTACGATAGGTGCTCCTGAGATTGCTCATTTTATCCTTCACCATGTTTGCTGTGCAGGATGGAACCCACGTCTGCATGTAGGTTGCTATCTCTTGTAGAGTGTCTGCTCGGAGATTTTTGTTTGGGTAGCCTGGGTGCCTGGTATCCCATAGATTAGGCTTTTCGCGATAACATTCGATTAATTTAAGAGTGTTGTCTTGGATAGCCAACTGGTCCATCTCTCTTTTTTTTTTATATGTTCAGATTAATGCTCTAGAATATACAAATAAAAATTAATTAAAACCCACAAGAAAAATGGCTCAGCTTTATCATTTTCTGAATATGTATGTGTACAATCATTGTGGAACTAGTATACAAACACATTGGGGGTTATTTACTAAAGAAAAAATCACTTTAGCACTGCAAAAGCACTTGAAAGTACACTGCCTGAAAGTGCACTTGGAAATGCAATCGCTGTAGCCCCGAAGGGGACATGCAAGAAACAATATATATTCAATTTTAGCCTCCACCTGATTGGTTGATAAAATAAGCAGAGCTTCCCTTCATTTCAGATCTTCCCCTCCACATCTATGGAGAATGCCCTTCCAAGTGCACTTGCAGTGCAAACTGGATTTCCCTTTAGTAAATAACCCCCAATGTGTCCTGCTGATACAATGCTGGCCAGCTCCACTCCATTGTTGTGCAATTCATTTTTGGAACATGCAGACCCTTTGGTAACATGAAAATAAATACATGCCATCTCTTTAATCATCCACAATTTTTTTCTTTTTCCAAAAATGAAGCCACTAGTTATTGTGTAGATATCATGCACCTCACACAGCATTGAGGAGCTAATACACAACCTAATTACCTCTGTCAAAACACTACAGAACAATACATGCATGATGTGAATCCACAAGACAAAAATAAAGAGGTAGAGCATTGTCATATATATATGTAGTGATGTGTTCAATCATTTTTGTCCAAAACTTGCATTGGTGGCCCCAAGCTACCTAAATAGCGCAAACGCTCCTAACAACATTCCAAACCCCCACCCCCACATGGGGTTTAAAAGTTGAGACGCCTCTGCTGATCCCATGTTGTAATTTACCTTCGTGTCTGTAGCTCCTCGCGTACGCTCGAGTAATCTCCGCGTAACCGACGTAATCACGTCGATCTCCTTATATAGGCCGCGCAAAGCTATACCGCCGCCCTCTTCGTTCGCAATGTCTCCGCCCGTTTTTAACCCCCCCATTTCAACATCCAGGGCCTCATATTGCAAGTTACCGGCATATGTGTATGTCATCGTTTTAAACGCGCGCGTAAGCTCCGCGTAAACACGATGTATTCATCCGCGCATGCGTGAAACGCCGCCTTCGTCCACGCCCATGACGGAACTTTTCCTCTTTTCCACACCCCTTATCAGTGTGAAACGAAAAGATGGCCATGTCCCACGAGCGAGCATTACCCGCTCATGAGGATCAGGAAGGGACACAACCAGGAACGTCACGCTCAAGGAGCAAACGGTACAAGGCCACAAATATGAGTTTGGAGGAGATGGTGGAGATGGTACACATCCTGCGCAGGAAGGATTATGATGGGGATTATGGCCCATACAGCACCCCGAACCGCCGTAAGGCCAAAATTATGGACAAGGTGGCGAAGAGGCTTACTGAGATCTTTGGGGTGAGCAGGTCCAAAGAGCAGCTACGCAAGCGCTGGTCCGATTTGAAGTTGCGTGAGCCACACCAGTTTCGGAAGATAAAGAAAATCCTGGATAAAAGTAGGTATTATTTTTGTGGGGGGGGGGGGGTGGTTTGCAATTGTGTGATATCATTGTTTGATATGTATATTTATGCATGTGCCTTGTTGGAATGGTTGTACTTTGGAATAATTATTTTTGGATATTTCCTGTAATATGAAAAAAAACACACACACACCAAATAAGAAGTTATGCACGATCGTTCTTTAGAAACATCGTTCAATCACCTCGTTTCATCCACATACTATGTCCTAAGGAACAGCACACCAGGACATGGCTATTTGGCATTTATAGAGAAAAGTTATTCCACATTTTGGATAAAATTATGTAGATTTCCTAAATGATTTGAATGTGAAAAAACAAACAGGATTCATTCACATTCACACAGTGATAATAAGCAGCTGGATTCACATCTGGACTCAAGAGCACCTGTGTCTCCCCCATAATGAGATTCATTTTTAACAGTCTGTGACACCTAATTTTTAGGGAGGGGCATCCATGCAGGGGCAGACTGACCACTGAGGAAATCGGACACTGGCCGAGGGCCCCATGCCCCTAGGGGGCCCCATCAGAGATGCCAGGCTCTTTTCAACCAGGGACAGTATGTAAAAATCTGCTAATTTAGCTCATCTGTCCCTGATATGTCCAAAGCCTACATGCTTTTGATGTGAAACTACTGACTGAGATTGTAGCTGCCCCGCCTCTATACTGCCACCTGGCTTAGTGGGCATTTGTAAGCCTGGGGGCCCCTATATATTCTATTGCCCGGGGGACCCATGAGTTGTCAGTCCGGCCCTGCTTCCATGTGTGTCCCTTCAATAAAAAGGGTCATTATCACAGCTTGGGAGAAGTCATTAGAAAAACAAAGGTTAATGTTTTGGTGGCGGAAGACAATAATCCAAAGTTTATAACACACTTTGACACAATGATTATGATTTATTAATGCCCTCCTCAAATATCTGTGTGCTGATAAGTATACCTTTTGTTTTCGGATATTTCTAGGGGAAAGAACAGGACAGAAATTGGAGGACGCAAGGAGGCCCAAACTCTCTCATAAGAAAAAATCTAGCCATGTGGAGGAGGAGGACCAGGTAGAAGAAGGAGTGGTGGAAGGGAGAGATGAGGAAGACGCAAATGTGGAAGGAGTATTTAGTGAAGAAGAAGGAGTTGGTGAAGAAGAAGGAGTTGGTGAAGAAGAAGGAGTTGGTGAAGAAGAAGGAGTTGGTGAAGAAGAAGGAGTTGGTGAAGAAGAAGGAGTTGGTGAAGAAGAAGGAGTTGGTGAAGAAGAAGGAGTAGTTATTGAAGGAGTTGTTGTAGAAGAAGGAGTTGGTGAAGAAGAAGGAGTTGGTGAAGAAGAAGGAGTAGTTATTGAAGGAGTTGTTGTAGAAGAAGGAGGAGTTATTGAAGAAGGAGTTGTTGTAGAAGAAGGAGGAGTTATTGAAGAAGGAGGAGTTATTGAAGAAGGAGGAGTTATTGAAGAAGGAGGAGTTATTGAAGAAGGAGGAGTTATTGAAGAAGGATTGATTGTGGAAGAAGGCGAAGTTGTGGATGATGGAGAGGTGGAGATTAGTAGCACAACAGGTCAGTGTCACCGCAGCTTCACACAGGGAGAAAGAGATGTAGATAGGCCTGCACATTACTAATGTATTTTTATTTTATTTTGTTATAGGGGATGAAGATGCTGCAAGCACATCCAGTAGTCCACCTTTTTCACGTGCAAGTGCACAAATTGTCATCCAACAAATTATGGAGTGTAGCACAGAGATGGATAATATGAGGCAAACAATGGTTGTAATTGAACAAAATTACAAAAATATTATTGATATGATGGGCCGTATCAAAGACTAAATCCCCCTGCCCGGCCCCCCCCCCATCACCCATCCGTCTTGCAAACAAAAAAAAATGTTTTAGAAAAATATAAAGATGCACACACAGTGTGTCCACATGTGCTATCTGCCATCACAGGTTATGGATTGTCTTTGCTTTGTGGGTACACCCCCTTCCTCCCTTCTCAAGCAGGTAAGAGGGAAGGGTTTGCACCCACAAAACACATGCATTGATCACCCATGATGCCAGATAGCACATGTGGACATTTGATATAATCCTCATTTTTGGGCCCTCTCACTCACACACAAGAATGTGTGCATCTTCCAAGTTTGTTGTGTTCCGGGGTGACATTGGGAGACTGTTGTAGTAATGACCTTGTTGTACTTAGTATTTTTATTGGTTTTGAAAAATCTTTTATATTTTTTCTAAAAAAAATGTTTGGTATAATCCATATTTTTTCATTAAAAAAAAAAAAAAAAAAAATGTTTTTACTCCAAAAATGTTACATGGTGGCAAACCCAAAAATTTATGATAAAAAATTTTGTACGCTAACATGAGTGGCTTGTTGTTTATATATGCTCAATACCCAGTTTGTAGATGAGTGACTTGTAACTACAGCCATAAACCCGGTTTTAAGTACACACTAGCGTTTAGTTCTTACCGCTGCAAATCACAATATCAGCCTCACTTCTGCGTAAACAAAAATTATTCTTCCAACACCAGCTTGTTCAGTTAAGCCAGATTTTATAAATGCTGGTATCTCATTGGTTTGTGTGCAGAAGTGACCCTTCTATTGTGGACTTAAAAGTGGGGTATGCCTGTAATGTCCAATTGTGGTTATTTACTAAAACATGACAACTACATTTGGCACTAGAAGTGCACTAGTTTCAGAACCAAGAAGACAGAGATAAATAGAAAAAGCAATAATGACAAACAACTGTATATAGAGTCCAAAGGTCAAATTATTTATTATATTTTGTAATATTTCTTTCTTTTGGGGGCCGAATTAGAAAGAAATATGATCTGGCATAGCTATGGCCCCCCGGCCCATGAAGTACTCAACATATTTGTCGCGTACCTCACGAGCAGATTGGGTGGCCGAGCCAGCGCGACCAGTGTCCAGCCCAGGAAGGGTATCTGAGGGTAGTCCTGCCTCAGCACCGATGTTGGGTAGGTACGTCTGGGAATGCCTGCGTAAAAAATTATGCAATATGCAACAGGCAAAAACAATATGGTTCAATTTATATTCCGCCATATTTATCGCTGTCAGGAACAGGCGGAAACCGGCTGGCGAGTATCCCAAAGGCATTCTCGACTACCCTCCGGGCCCTGGCTAGCCTAAAATTGAACACCCTCCTCTCCGGGGTAAGAGTCCTCTGGGGAAAAGGCCGCATGAGGTGAGGTCCAAGCCCGAAAGCTTCGTCCGCTAAAAAAACAAACGGAAGTCCTTCCACATTGTCTTCATCCGGTGGCAGTTCAAGACCACCAGTTTGTAGACGGTTGTAAAATTCAGTCCGCGCGAACAACACTCCCCCATCAGACAGCCGGCCGTTCTTCCCCACGTCCACATACAAAAATTCGTACTGTGCCGACACCACCGCCATCAACACGATACTATGAAAACCTTTGTAGTTAAAATAGTAGGACCCCGAACGGGTGGTGGCACTATGCGGACGTGTTTCCCATCTATTGCTCCTCCGCAGTTCGGAAAATCACAACGCAGGGCAAATTGGGAAGCCACAGTCTGCCATTCCTGTGGCGTGGAGGGAAACTGTGGGGACAAAAAAAAAAAACATAAATAGTACTTAGGCACATAAACATTGCAAACACAATACAAAAACCATACTTGTGCACCATCACACAGTATTAACAATTTTATCTTATATATTGGGGTGGAGTTGTGGCCACTAAAAAATCCCACTTATTATCACACTCCCCACCCCTCTGATGGGGCAACATTTTAGGGGGGGTTGGGGTTGAACTACAATGCAGCAAAGACAAATATGCCACACACAACAAAAAAAAAAAGGCTAGGTGTGTTTGTCCCTAGGATAGCATGCTGGACAGGTTAATAGTCATGCAAGGAAAAAATATGTAGGTAGGCCAACAAAAAGAACATGGAAAGCTTAACAACATGCATGCATGGGGAGAAAAGGCAACATTCAACACTCAGCATGGAAAAAGCATGGTCATTATAGGGAACAAATGCCAAACCAAAAAAAAAAAAAAAACATTTATAAAGACAGAGAATGTGAGCTTCAGAAAAGAGGAAACTTACCTTCAGATACTCCTCCTGCATGACTTGTATGACAGCAGAACACGTCTCCGGTATGATGATCCCAAGCGCCTGGGGAGAGATGCCTGTTGAGAACTTGAGGTCCTGCAGGCTCCTCCCAGTCGCCAGGTACCGCAACGTGGCAATAAGCCTCTGCTCGGCCGTGATCGCTTGGCGCATCACAGTGTCCTGCCTCGTGATATAGGGGGACAGAAGATCCAGCAGACGGTTGAAAACGGGGTCCGTCATACGGAGAAAGTTCCTGAAGTCATCAGGATTATTCTCCTGGATTTCCCTAAGCAGAGGCATATGAGAGAATCGGTCACGCTGGCGCAACCAATTCTTGGCCCAGGAACTCCTCCTCCCCCTGTTCCTGGCCAAAGGTCTGGAATAATTATAACATCCAGAAGCAAGCCCATATCCAGCACGAACTCTAGCAAAGTTACGCTGCTGCTCCATAATGGCTTCAAACCGGCCGGCCTGGTCAGTCAAGAACACACTCACAGAAAGCACCCCCTAATCCAGCAAGACCTGCAAAATACGCTCGACAAACAGATACCCGCGGACAGAACGCCACTGCAAAGCAGAAACGACCTGACAGCCAGCACTGACTGCCAAATACGCACCCACAAGCACACACTGAACCCGAGAATACGACCTGTAAAGCGCGGAGACCGAAAAGCGCGAATCGGCTCTAACCAAACCTTTGCTAACACGTTACTAGCAAAAGAGGAACAGAGGGCGGCGCCGTAAGCTTTGGTCTTCCCCTTTATAGTGACGTCGTACGTGGTTTACGTGCACGCGTTCTGATTTCTATCCGCTCGTGTGTACGCACAGCAGACCAACAGACAGATTTGCTGCGTCGGCTGGAAACGGTCGGGCCGACACATTTGAACAAATCTGTCCCCTCGTGTGTACGCGGCCTCATGAAGGTACAACATTAAGCAACTCAAGTTGATGATTAAAAAAGGCTCATCTAATTATGGAGGCATCTGGGGTAAAGCTGTCCAGATAGACCGTCCTCTGCACTTCCGGCTCTCACCAGTGTCAGTCTGCAATTATGACCGTAAAAACCACTCTGCAGGAGAGCGATATAAAAGCGAGGCTTTAATCGCATGTGGGGCACAGTGTGGAAGGGATGATGGCTGTACGGAGGATGGTCTATGTGGACAGCTTTAGGGTCCTTTCACACTAGCGGACCCTTCATCCGTTCATTACAAGTCCGTTTACGGACTTGTATTGAACCCCTATGGGAGCGGATCCGTTAGCGGATGATGCATCCGCTAACGTCCGCCAGATCCGCATCCGTTATTGCGGACGGAAGAATGTCCTATTTTTCTTCCGTCCGGCCAAACGGATCGGATGCAAACGGACAGACGGTCCGTTTCCATCCGACTCCCCATAGGGGAGAGCGGAGGAGAGATGGGGCGGTCCCTGCACAGTGTGCGGGGACCGCCCTGTCCGCCCGACAGCTCAGCAGAGACCCCCCGCTGAGCTGACGGACACACGGAGCGGACCGAAAAATGGACCGCTCCGTGTGTAAGGAGCCTTACTCTGATGCCTGCATACTTAGATGTGCCTGTTTTAGTCATCAACCATGTGAGTTGCTAAATGTTGCACCTTCATTAAATGTAACAATATTGATGCATTTAAAGGTGCCTCCCTTCTCTTTTATACTCAGTAGCTACTGCTGGATTCTGCTTTATTAATTGCCTATTGACAATTTTTCTTTTTTTTCTTTTGTGGTTGTGGCTGTGGAATAAATCATCTAAGTTTCCATTGTTTCTTATGGGGAAATTTGATATACGAGTGCTTTGGATTACAAGCATGTTTCTGGAATAAATTATGCTCGCAATCCAAGGTTTTATGTATTATGAATCAAGCCAATAATTTGTCTAATAATTTACCCCACTGTTTTTGTGTTTTACTGCCTTGCTGTGCACCATAACAGATTAATATCCTGCTCTGGTGGAGTTTCTGGTCCTCATGACAGCTTTCAACTTTGTTCTTGTATTTTTACTTTTGTTACTTACACCATTTTTAGTGTTTAACCATGTACTGTTGTAATAGACAAATACATCCAGGCCTGATCCGTCACTCCTAAAAGTACCTGCATACTGGTCCATGCATTTAAAGCATACATGAATGGTGGTGGCAACGGCGGATCCAGGGGGGGGGGGGGGCAACGGGGCAATTGCCCCCCCCGAGACAATCATGTCACACTCCCTGACTTTTTTTAAACTGCATCGCTGTGCGTGTATAGGGCTCGGTACAAGGGGTGGGAGGTGTCCAGGGCGGAGTGTGAGAGGGGCGGATTTATCTCCCTCCTTCTGCTCACTTACTGAGCATATAATACCAGAGCCGTTTGCATAGCCACGGCCGCCCGATCTGCTCCCTCCCCCTGCATCCTTATTGGCAGGCAGGGAAGAGAGCACTAGAAAGGACTCCAGGAGGGGGGGGGGCAATCAAGCCGTCCATTATCTAATCCTCAGTACTAACCATGAAGAAAACACACTGATACCTCCTGTCCGTCCGTAGGACAGCAGAGTCAGTCTGTAAATTCTGAGGCTGGCTGCAGCTCTGCGTGTCTGTCTGTGTAAACAGCCCAGCAAAGACATCCACCCCCCCTCCTCCCTCACTGACGAGAGATGAGAGGAATACAGCTCCTCCCACCTCTGCTCCTCCAGTGACATCCCGCCCCGCCCACACTATCCCCAGCATGCCGTGCAGCTGTATCTAGAAAGAAGGGGAAGTGTTTGTGGGCGGGAAATATGAATACAGTAGCTGCAGATTCCTCTGTGTGCCAAAGATGACCTGATCTTTTAGCCTGCAAATGTGGGTGAGTGTACACTGTGATCATTGTCCTTATCTCCATCCCTCTGCCTTCTCTCCTCCATATGTCTCCATCCCCTCCCCCTCATGTTCTTTCAAGACGTTCTATGTTTACTTTCACTTTCAGTAAGGCTGTTAATAATGGGGGTTAATAATGCAATTGCAGACACCAGTGCCGGGGGTTAATGCCTTTGTTGACACCAGTGCCGGGGGTTAATAATGCCTTTGCTGACACCAGTGCTGGGGCTTAATGCCTTTGCTGACACCAGTGCTGGGGGTTAATGATATGTTTGCTGACACCAGTGCTGGGGGTTAATGATATGTTTGCTGACACCAGTGCTGGGGGTTAATGATATGTTT
Source organism: Rana kukunoris (assembly GCA_029574335.1). Lineage (NCBI taxonomy): Eukaryota > Metazoa > Chordata > Amphibia > Anura > Ranidae > Rana > Rana kukunoris. The sequence continues at coordinate 613,811,623 of CM056049.1, read as the reverse complement.
GCTGACACCAATGCTGGGGGTTAATGCGTTTGCTGACACCAATGCTGGGGGTAACTTAATGTTTGCTGACACCAGTGCTGGGGGTTAATGTGTTTACTAATACCAGTGCTGGGGGTTAATATTGTGTTTTCTGACACCAATGCTGGGGGTTTAATGCTTTTGCTGACACCAATGCTGGAGGTTAATGCGTTTAATGACACCAATGCCGGGGACTAATGATGCGTCTGCTGGGGTTAATAATGAGTTTTCTGACAACAGTGCTGGGGGTTAATAATGCATCTGCTGGGGGTTAATGCGTTTTTGCAAGTGCAACCATAGCAACCCTGGTAGTTCTCCCACTGATTTGGACCCTTATATTTTCCTGGTGTGCTGGTGACATACCTCCTTGTTTTCTGCCACCCTAGGGGGCCCAATACAGTAAGAAGGGGGCTCACAGCAACACATGCTGCTGCCACCACCTGGCTGCAACCCCCCTGTCCCCTCCCCTTCCGCCTGGCTGCAATCCCTCTGTCCTCCCCTTCCGCCTGGCTGCAATCCCTCTGTCCTCCCCTTCCGCCTGGCTGCAATCCCTCTGTCCTCCACTTCCGCCTGGCTGCAACCCCTCTGTCCTCCCCTTCCGCCTGGCTGCAACCCCTCTGTCTCCCCTTACGCCTGGCTGCAACCCCTCTGTCCTCCCCTTCCGCCTGGCTGCAACCCCTCTGTCCTCCCCTTCCGCCTGGCTGCAACCCCTCTGTCCTCCCCTTCCGCCTGGCTGCAACCCCTCTGTCTCCCCTTCCGCCTGGCTGCAACCCCTCTGTCCTCCCCTTCCGCCTGGCTGCAACCCCTCTGTCTCCCCTTACGCCTGGCTGCAACCCCTCTGTCCTCCCCTTCCGCCTGGCTGCAACCCCTCTGTCCTCCCCTTCCGCCTGGCTGCAACCCCTCTGTCCTCCCCTTCCGCCTGGCTGCAACCCCTCTGTCTCCCCTTCCGCCTGGCTGCAACCCCTCTGTCCTCCCCTTCCGCCTGGCTGCAGCCCCTCTGTCCTCCCCTTCACCTGGCCGCAACCCCCTGTCCTCCCCACCACCTGGCTGCCAAGCAGGAGGGGGGAAGAGAGAAGAAAAGTGACCATAAGGCTGTAGGGTGGAGGAAGCCAGTGATTCCATTATTATCATCCAAAGTAAGAACTTATCTCCCCTTCACCTGGCTGCAAACACCTCTGTCCTCCCTTCCACCTGGCTGCAACCCCTCTGTCCTCCCTTCCACCTGGCTGCAACCCCACTGTCCTCCCCACCACCTGGCTGCAACCCCCCCGTCCCTCCCCTTCCACCTGCTGCAACCCCCCCGTCCTCCCCTTCCACCTGGCTGCAACCCCCCCCGTCCTCCCCTTCCACCTGGCTGCAACCCCCCGTCCTCCCCTTCCACCTGGCTGCAACCAGCTTTTTCTTTCCTCCACCTGGCTGCAACCCCCCTTCCAACTGGCTGCTCCCACACAGTAATAATTGAAATGATGTGCTTCGATCATCCTGACACCATATTAACCACTGTCCCGTGATGATTGAAGCTCCAACACCAGCCATTGCCCCTACAAATTGCCTGCAAAAATTTTGGCAGTGCCCCTCCCGAGATTAGACTCTGGATCCGCCCCTGGGTGGTGGGTGCATCAGCAGCCATATTATTTTAGTTGATTTTATTTGCCTTTTCGCTGACAAGACTGGGGTTTATTTACTAAAACTGGAGAGTGCACAATCTGGTGTTGCTCTGCAAGATGCTGTGGTAGCCATGCTGGTTCAGTATGCTTTCATTTTTGAACAAATCCCCAACATTGTCACCAGCAAAGCACCCCCACACCATCACACCTCCTCCTCCATGCTTCACGGTGGGAACCAGGCATGTAGAGTCCATTCGTTCACCTTTTCTGCGTCGCACAAAGACACGGTGGTTGGAACCAAAGATCTCAAATTTGGACTCATCAGACCAAAGCACAGATTTCCACTGGTCTAATGTCCATTCCTTGTGTTTTTTAGCCCAAACAAGTCTCTTCTGCTTGTTGCCTTTCTTTAGCAGTGGTTTCCTAGCAGATATTCTACCATGAAGGCCTGATTCGCACAGTCTCCTCTTAACAGTTGTTCTAGAGATGTGTCTGCTGCAAAAGATGGCTACTTTGAAGAACCTAGAATATGACCTATATTTTCAGTTGTTTCACACTTTTTTGTTATGTATATAATTGTTATGTATATAATTCCACATGTGTTAATTCATAGTTTTGATGCCTTCAGTGTGTACTCCCACAAATACCCCCGATACCTAAATAGAATACTTCCTCCCCCCCCGCGCCACCGCCGCTAAGCCGCCGCTGCAAAGCCGCCACCGCATACCGCTGCGTTAATCCCCGTGCAAGAGAGCGCGCATTACAAGTATTCGTTTGTATACTTGTAATGCCCGCCTCGCCATGTATAGACACTCCCCTTCTCGGGATTGGACGGATCTGTGGGGGACATACATGGCTGCAATATGTGGGGGACATACCTGGCTGCAATATGTGGGGGACATACCTGGCTGCAATATGTGGGGGACATACGTGGCTGCAATATGTGGGGTACATACATGGCTGCAATATGTGGGGGACAGGACATGGCTGCAATATGTGGGGGACATACATGGCTGCAATATGGGGGACATATATTGCTGCAATATGGGGGACATACATGGCTGCAATATGTGGGGGACATACATGGCTGCAATATGTGGGGGACATACGTGGCTGCAATATGTGGGGGACATACATGGCTGCAATATGTGGGGGACATACATGGCTGCAATATGTGGGGGACATACATGGCTGCAATATGTGGGGGACATAAATGGCTGCAATATGTGGGGGACATACATGGCTGCAATATGTGGGGGACATACATGGCTGCAATATGTGGGGGACATACATGGCTGCAATATGTGGGGGACATACATGGCTGCAATATGTGGGGGGCATACCTGGCTGCAATATGTGGGGGACATACCTGGCTGCAATATGTGGGGGACATACATGGCTGCAATATGTGGGGGACATACATGGCTGCAATATGGGGGGGACATACATGGCTGCAATATGGGGGGGACATACATGGCTGCAATATGTGGGGTACATACATGGCTGCAATATGGGGGGGACATACATGGCTGCAATATGTGGGGTACATACATGGCTGCAATATGTGGGGGACAGGACATGGCTGCAATATGTGGGGGACATACATGGCTGCAATATGGGGGACATATATTGCTGCAATATGGGGGACATACATGGCTGCAATATGTGGGGGACATACATGGCTGCAATATGTGGGGTACATACATGGCTGCAATATGTGGGGGACAGGACATGGCTGCAATATGTGGGGGACATACATGGCTGCAATATGGGGGACATATATTGCTGCAATATGGGGGACATACATGGCTGCAATATGTGGGGGACATACGTGGCTGCAATATGTGGGGGACATACGTGGCTGCAATATGTGGGGGACATACGTGGCTGCAATATGTGGGGGACATACATGGCTGCAATATGGGGGACATACATGGCTGCAATATGTGGGGGACATACATGGCTGCAATATGTGGGGGACATACATGGCTGCAATATGGGGGACATACATGGCTGCAATATGTGGGGGACATACATGGCTGCAATATGTGGGGGACATACATGGCTGCAATATGTGGGGGACATACCTGGCTGCAATATGTGGGGGACATACCTGGCTGCAATATATGGGGGACATACATGGCTGCAATATGTGGGGGACATACATGGCTGCAATATGGGGGGGACATACATGGCTGCAATATGGGGGGGACATACATGGCTGCAATATGTGGGGTACATACATGGCTGCAATATGTGGGGGACAGGACATGGCTGCAATATGTGGGGGACATACATGGCTGCAATATGGGGGACATATATTGCTGCAATATGGGGGACATACATGGCTGCAATATGTGGGGGACATACATGGCTGCAATATGTGGGGGACATACAAGGCTGCAATATGTGGGGGACATACATGGCTGCATCTGTGGGGGACATGCATGGCTGCATCTGTGGGGGACATGGCTGCAATATGTGTGGGGGGACATGGCTGCAATATGTGTGGGGGGACATGGCTGCAATATGTGTGGGGGGACATGGCTGCAATATGTGTGGGGACATGGCTGCAATATGTGGGGGACATGGCTGCAATTGGGGACACATTTAAAAAAAGTATCGGTATTCGGTATCGGCGACTACTTGAAAAAAAGTATCGGTACTTGTACTCGGTCCTAAAAAAGAGGTATCGGGACAACCCTAATGGGAATGATTAGTAATTAATTGTATGAATTATCAGATGTTCACATCAATAGAGGATAATATTTACATGGTAAATTGAGAAAATAAATGTGCTACCCAAAAAAATTAAAAACAGAACCCCAGTGAGGGGTATGAAAGAGCTACACAGGAATGTGACAAATAAATACCCAGCAAAGTGAACAAAAACGTAAAAAACAATCAACAAAATTTCAAATATAATCAAAATTAGAAAATATAGTGTTCATCATAAATAAATATAATCAAAAAGATGTCATGAGATGGAAGAAAGCATCCCAACAGAAATCTTCAGATGAATGATGAAATACATGTGCGCTTACCAGAGGCGTTGGACCCGACAACAATGGATTGATCAAGCTTAGGGTGTCCCAAATGGAAAAATATAGCTTTACAGTCACATTAACATTTCAGATCTGATAGCACTTCATGCATATGTCAATAAATCTCAATGCCCGCTGACATACTGGATCTGCCTCTGAAAGGGTACATTAGTCATTAAGAAACATCTTATCCCATATAATCTGATACTGTTTATTCTGTCCTGGAGTCTTGAAAATCAATAAGATAACATAACATGGAATATTGTTAGTTTGTCATTACAATCATTCAGTGTAGGCTGCTATTTAATGAACTTCTTACATAAACAGAAGCTACAGTAAAAAATTGCGAACAGAGAAAAATAATCAGTAAGAGCCTCATGATTCCTCATAACAAGTATTGTAATAGCCTATGCATAGCTGCTGTTAGACTGATTAGAAAACAATAAAAAAGTGCTCTTCTGACACAGATCAAGACACACAACTGCAAATTGCACAAATCAGTTCACAAAATCTCTACCTGTTAGCAGAGAAACACACAAAAAATAAATGTTTTTTTCTGCTCATATGGATAAAATAGGAAAATAATATAGAACTGTTCTCTAAGCAGCAATTAAAACACTTTTAAAAGGATAATGTCATCACTAAAATCATTAAAATGATTCTTGCCGCCGTTAAACATTTTCTGTGATTTGAGTTTATCGAGTGTCATTAAAGGCAAGAGAAAATGGTGCTGAAAGCGATCACATCAGTTCAAGCTGATTTTTATGGAGTTCACCCCGCCGACTTTTAACAGGTGAAAAATGGTGTTCAGCCAAGTCTAGGATAATTCTGACTTTCTGCAAAAACACGCAACAAACAGTTTGATACACTTCACAGACCTGTATGTAGAATATAATTCTGTCACTAGAGGTGACAACATGTTTAACCCTAGAAGCAGAAGCCGTACGGTAAAAGACTACACACTAAAATGTGAAATAAAAAGTCTCTGCAGGGTAAGCAGAAATCGTCATTATACTGTTTTAAAGGGTATGTCGACATGCAAAAATGTGTTACCTTATGTAGGTGCAAATTGGCATGTGGGAAACAGACAAATATATATTTTACAATTTCTAAATGTTATTTTTGACAACCATTTATGATAATATCTGTATTATCATAATAATTAGCATTTGATGAATCGCTGATTGTGTCACTATAATTATGAAGGTATCCAATGTACCGTATATACTCGAGTATAACTCAAGTTTTTCAGCACTTTTTTTGTGCTGAAAATGCCCCCTTCGGTATATACCTTTTTGTGCCTGATCTCCTGGACTTTGGGGATCCGGTACCAGCCGGCCGTAGCCCCACTCTTCCTCTACAAGTGTGCAAAGTTTGTTGTCTGGGGGACCTACGGCTGGGGAGCACCGATTTTTCAAAGCCGGGCACCCCTTCCCTCCCATGTTAAAAGTCAGTCTAGTCATGGACACAGTGAGGCATGGGCACAGTGAGGCATGGACCCAGTAAGGCATGTGCATGGACACAGTGAGGCATGCACATGGACACAGTGAGGCATGCACATGGACACAGTGAGGCATGGACACAGTGAGGCATGCACATGGACACAGTGAGGCACAGTGAGGGATGTAGATAGACACCCTAGGCTTATACTCAAGTCAAAAAGTTTTCCCATTTTTTGGTGGTAAAATTAGGTGCCTCTGCTTATATTCGGGTCGGCTTATACTCACATATATACGGTACATTAAAGTACCCATTTTTTGAAAACGTATAATTTTTTTTTTCACATTCAAAGGATTTTATTGATAGTCAAGAAAGAAGAAGGATGCAAGATACAAACAGAAAAAAAGTTCAACACAGATGCAACTGTGTACAGTCCGGGCATGGTACAAAATCAGCCATACAACTCCCTTAACTAACACGGTAATAATAAAAATAAAAATAAAAGAAAAAACTAAGACCTGATAAATGATTCAACTGGAGTTGTGGGTTCAGCAGATTAACAAAGGAACAAGTCATATCAATTAAAGTGTCGGGCACCGAAGTACTCAATCCAATACAATGTTAATTCTCAAATATGCCTCAGCAAAAAGGTCAGAGATCCATGTGCATCTGTATGTTTCGAAAAATATTATCTTAGAAGGGAAACGTAGGGCAGAGCAATAGAGGAAAGGAACTGACAAAGAGAAACAATGAAGAATGGTGGGTAAGGGGAAAACAGGGCAAGGTAGTGACAAGGTTCTGTACGATTTTGGTTCATCCAGCGACAGATCACTGGTAAAGGCCCCAATAGGGCTGTCTCAGTGGCAGAGAGCACATTAAGGTCTCCAGTGTAGTACTAATGCATCAAAGATTCAAATTCTCGAGAAAATCTGAAAGCAAACCAAGGTTGCCAGTTATCGAGGAATTTCTCAGCTGTCCCCCTGTCCTGAGCCAGCGTGTCCTCCATCTCGCACACGTCCGCCACTCTGCGGGGCCACTCCCGAATGGAAGGCACTCTGGAGGAGCACCAGTAGAGGGGGATCAAGGACTTGGCTGCGTTCAGCAAGTGCTTGGTTAGCGAATTCTTGTAGCGCGAAAGCGAGAAAGAGGATAGGTGTAGCAAACAACATGCAGCGGACAGTTCCAAAGATGTGTCTGTGATTTTTTTGATTAAGCCACAAACCTCATCCCAGAAGTTCGAGATCAAGGGGCAAGACCACCAGATGTGGAGCAACGACCCTACATCTGATTGGCACCTCCAGCAAGTGTCAGGTGTCGAGGGATTCCACTTGTGAAGCCTCGCTGGTGTGTTGTACCATCTGGTTAACAGTTTGTAACTTGTCTCCTGCAGTTTTGTGCTAATTGAGCACTTGTGTGCCAATATGCAGACATGCCGCCACTGTCCATCAGTTATGGTTAAGTCGAGATCCTCCAACCACCTCTGTCTCTGTCCGCCCAAGCCCTCCTCCCCTGTGCATTTCAGCCAGCTGTACACCACCGAGGTGGCTCTAGTCACCGGTATCTGGGCATGGCATGTAGACTATAAGTCAGTCAGTGGTCTGTAGAGGTCAGGTGAGTTTCTGAATTCATGTAGGTAGCTACGCAACTGGAACTACGACCATTGTTTCATGTGGGGGAATTTATTGCCAAGTTTTAGGGAGCACCAGTCTTTAAGTCTGTTTCCGTCATAGCAGTCTCTAGCCAGCAGGGGACCACCAGAGCGCGATGACCTGAAAGTCGGAGTGTGCAGTCCAGGTGAGAAATCAGGGTTGTCAGCTAAAGAAGTGAGAGGGCTGGCGAAGGAAGTGAGCTTCTTCAGTCTGGAAAGAGAGTGGAGTATTCCCAGGGTGGTTCCCGTGATAGGGTTTCTACGAAGGAGTAGTGGACACTTGGGCCACGAGATCCACGGTGAATACTTAAGGGCCACGGGGCTGAGTTCCGTCTCCAGTGACACCCAGTCTTTCACATGTCCGTGGCAATGCCAGTCAATGATCCTAGCTAAGTGGGCCGCTTGGTAATATTGTTTGAAATCAGGGAACCCCAGGCCTCCCCTCTCTTTAAGTTGCATTAGACTAAGCAGTTTGATTCTGGCTTCCCGTCCGGACCACAGAAAATGAAGTAGAATGGTGTGTAATGAGTCAAAGAAGCGTCTAGGAACTGTAATCGGGAGGGTACGCAACAGGTAGAGGAACCTGGACAGTATTACCATCTTGACTATGGACGCACGTCCAAACCAAGAAAAGTTTCGTAGGCCCCAGTGTTTGAGTTCCTCACCGCAGCTCCTAAGGAGCGGGGGGGAAAGTTCCTCTCAAAAGCGTCTCGGAGGTGGGGGGTCAGCCACACCCCCAAATACCGGAGAGCACCATCTTCCCAGCGGAAGGGCGAGTTTGCTTTGGTCAGGGTCAGAAGTCTGTCCGGGAGCGAAATGTTGAGCGCTTCCGATTTGAAATAGTTGATCTTTAGGTTTGACATGTAACCGTAATGGGCGAACTACTTCATTAAATTGGGAAGGGAAATGTGAGGGTCAGATATGAAGAAAAGAAGGTCGTCAGCGTAGGCCGCAACTTTGAACTCGCTGTCTCCTACTTTGAACCCATTCACTGCTGTATTTAGTTTGATCGACCTAATAAAGGGCTCAAGCGTCAAGATGAAGAGCAGGGGCGACAATGGACAGCCCTGTCTTGTCCCGTTAGTGATTCCCACTTTTTCTGAAAGGCTTCCATTAATCTTTAGACATGCCGACGGATTTTGATAGAGCGCAGAAATCCACGCCAGCATGTGCGGGCCCAAGCCCACACGCTCACACACCGCCGTCATGAAATCCCACACCACTCGATCGAAGGCCTTCTCCGCATCCGTAGAGAGGAGGAGGCCCTCGATCTTCCGAACCCTCGCCGCGTCGGTCAACAGCAGCGCCTTGGTGACGTTGTCTTTAGCTTCCCGATTCGGCATGAAGCCCGCCTGTTGAAGGCCAATCAGCCCGGAAAGTAGTGGGCTGAGTCTCGTGGCCAGAATTTTGGCAAACAGCTTCACGTCCAGGTTGAGGAGTGAAATGGGGGTGATACCTCGAGCACGACGCAGGGTCCTTACCGGGTTTCGGAATCACTGCTATGTGAGCCGATAGTAAATCTGGGGTCACCGTTCGGGGTGCAGACAGCGAGTTCAGAGCGTTTTTGAGTGGAGTAATGAGGTGTTCAGCAAAGTTCTTGTAGTAAATAGCTGAATATTTGTCCGGTCCCGGACTTTTATTAGCTTTCAGCTGCCCGATCGCTTGGCCCAATTCCGTTGCCGTGATTGGGCTTTTCAGCAAGGCAACATCAGGGGCTGAGAGCGTCGGGAGGCCAGATATTCTCTTATAATTTGTGGTCTGTCTCCCGTCATGTGGGGTTGTTTGTGTTGAGGAGGGAGGTTATAAAGTTTTGTATAAAAACTGTGGAAGTGATCTGCGATCGCTTCAGTCGTCACATCTAGTCTCCCATCATCCCGTTTTATGCCAGCAATGTTGTTGGCAGAAGAGCACTCACGGAGCGCTCTCGCCAAGAATCTACCTGTCTTATCTCCCGACTCGTAGTAAAGTCTTTTTTTTAAAACAATAGGCGCTTGGCTGAGGAGTCCAGCAATTGCTGGAATTCCCGCCATAGCTCAAGCAGCTGCGTGGCTGACTCCACAGAAAGCGACTGTTTGTGTAGAGTTTCCAGTCTATTAATTTGAGTCGACAGTTTTAGCAGTAGGGCCTCCCTATCTCTTTTACGTTTGGAACCCAGACCTATTAAAACTCCCCTCAAAGTACATTTGTGTGCTTCCCAGACCGAAAGTGGGTCAGACCCAGGGATAGCATTGTGTGCAAAGAACTCCGTCAGGGATTCAGTTATGGAGGGAAGCATAGTCGGGTCGGTCAGTAGGGACGCATTAAGCTTCCAGGAAGGGGAGCGTCGGATAGGGTGTATCAGATCCAGTGACACTGAGACTGGAGAGTGGTCCGAGAACATCTGTATTCCTATGTGCGCTCCTGTCAGTCTCGTGAGGTCTCGTTGAGTGATAAAAAGGTAGTCTAATCTAGCATATCTTGCATGAGGAACCGAGTAGTGAGTAAAGTCACGCCCATCTGGATGCGAGAATCGCCATGTATCAACTAGCTGAAGAGATTGTAGCATTATTTTCAGAGGCTTCAGGATCCTGTAAGTAATACAGGATTTCCCGTTGGAAGTGTCCACAAGGGGGTTCAGGGGCACATTAAAGCCCCCCCCAGGACGACACACCCACTGGCAAACCCAGCAAGTTCCCCAACAACTCTCCGGCAGAATGAGCCATGAGCCCTGTTGGGGAAGTAAACGTTCACCAGAGTCAGCGGTGATCCCCGTATGTGCCTTTAATAAAAATAAATCTGCCCCCGGGGTCGCTCAACTGATCTGTAACCTGAAAGGGGGCGTCCCTATTCACTAATATAGACACCCCCTTTGATTTTGAGTCATTGTTGGTCGCATGGAACATGTCAGGAAAATGGGCATTGGAAAGTCTAGGCACCTGATGGGTCCTAAAATGAGTTTCCTGGATGAAAACAAAATGGGGCCAACCTTTTTTTAGTTCTCGTAAGAGGGAGGAGCGGCGTTCCGGGACGTTCAGTCCCCTGACGTTATGTGAGATCACCAGAGGTCGGTTCCCTAGAGAAGAGTAGGCCATATTGAGTAATTCAGACAGAGTGGTTGGTCGGTGGAGCAGCCTGAGAAGAAACAACTGCAGTAGACAAGTTAGCAACAACACTTGCGAACCTGTTATTGTATAATCAAGTTTATTGCTATTTTAACACACAACACATATAAGACATGTTCAACAGCAATGATGTAGGCAAGGCCAACTTAGACCACGCAGGGTCACATAAGCTTCAGAACCCCAAAGGGAACCGTTGAACGTATGAAAACATAAAAAAAACAAACAATGCATTATCAGCGAGCATCCAGCACCCAACCAGGGGCTCTCAACCCGTCTCGTACTGGGGAGAATATTAGGTCCTAGTGGGCGATGCAATGGCGATCAGTCGTGAGGCCACAGGCAACACATACAGCATTTAGGGCCGCCTGCCGACAGCCTCGCCATCCGGAGACGGACCGAGAAACCGCCCCCAGAGGCCTTGAGTCATGGGGGCCCACAGTCCACGGGCGGGGCCGGAGGGGGGGCACCATGGCCTCCAGCAAACCGACTCCCGCTCCCGCCCGTAAACCCAGGGCACCAATTGCGGCAGTCAGGGCCTTCACACAAAACCACCGGTGTCCCCGGAATGGCTGGGGACTGGTTCGTGCGCCCTGAGGCTCTGCATTGCCATGAAGACCCCTAGTCACTCGTCAGAGCCACCGGTCTGCTTCCTGTAGTAACAATGTAACATAAAACATGGGATTGGGGGGGAAGAAAGGGTGAGAAGATCAAAGATGAAGGGTAGAAAAAGAAGGAAGGGGTGATAGGCAGACAGAGAGAGTCCAGGTGTACCTGTAGTCCAATAGGGAGTTGAGCGGTTCTCCACGCCTAGCACTGCACGCCAAGTCATGGGTTTTGATCCATACATATAGCCAGCAACAGGGAAATGATGTCTTCTAGGCGTCCCTTAGCCTGCGAGCCCTAAGGGATGGGTCTGACAGCTCCAGTAAGGCTATGTCCAAACTGGACGGGACAAAGGAAGTGTCTGAGGCATAGTCCGACCAGGGTGTCCAAGTGCTATGGAACTGGTCTCTAGTGTCATGACAGGTCGCCCTCCAGTCCTCCGCTTCCCTAATCGCATTCACCCCGCCGATCCACTCCTCTCGAGTAGGAATTCTGGCTGTTTTCCAGTGGAGCGGGAGTAAGCGCCTGGCTGCGTTAAGCAGGTGAGGCAGCACATTTTTCTTATAGTGTCAGAGGGGGATCAGGGGTACATGCAGCAGGAAATGCAGTGGGGAGAGAGGGACCTCCAGCCCAGTCACGACCTTAATTTGGCCTCCTATGTCTTCCCAGAAGGGTTTAATTAGGGGACATTCCCACCAAATGTGTGCAAGTGTTCCCCTGTGTCCACAGCCGCGCCAGCACAGCGCGGACGCAGAGGGATAGATTTGGGCCAGGTCTGCAGGGACCCTATACCAACGGGATAGAATTTTGAAATTAGTTTCCTGTGTCCTGGAATCAATAGAGGACGAGTGAGTTAGGTGGTACAGGTGAGCCAGTTGTGTGTCAGTAAACGTCGTCCCCAAGTCAGTTTCCCATCGTCTGATGTAAGCGGATTTAGGTTGGGGCAATGCTGAGCCAAGGAGTCGGTAGAGTTCTGACACCAGGTGGGGGGTAGGGGCGTCGTCGGTGAACAAGCTTTCGAACGAGGTAAGGGACGAGGGGTCTCTAATCTTGCGGCCATGCTTCTCAAAGAAGTGGTGTATTTGCCTATATTTCCAGAAGTTCATGCGCGAGCCTTGTCGACCTACTGGAAGAGCTTCATAATTTAAGAGTCTACCATTTTTCATGAGTTTTCCACAACTAGCGTTAGCATCATCAACCCAGGACTCGAAAAATCGTCATTTTCTCACCCGGGGGGAACCATTGGAAACCACCCAGGGGGGCCAGCGGAGACACAGGGGGGGCCAAGTTGAGTTCAGCATTGGCCTTGTCCCAAACCGACAGCACATGGGATGTCAGAGGGGAAGTCGTATCAGATAGCCCCCTGTGTTCCCGCGACAGCCAAGGCGCATAGGACAAGTTCCTACCCACTAGGCTCTTCTCCAAGGGCACCCAGAGTTTTGAGTGTGTATGGAAACGCCAGTTGAGGATCCTCTGTAAAGCTATTGCGCGGTAGTATTGTCTAATGTCCGGGACCCCTAAACCCCCTCTACTCTTCGGGCGGCGTAGCACCCTCAGGGCAATTCTAGGTTTACGAGCATTCCAGATGAAAGCGGACATCATGCTGGAGATACGGTCAAAAAATAATTTGGGTAGGGGTATCGGAAGCATTTGTAGGTAGAATAGTATGCGTGGGAGGACAGTCATTTTTATGATGTTCACCCGACCGAGCCATGTGAAAGCTGAACGAGTCCAGTGCAAGAGGTCGTTTTTAACTGCGGTTAGTAATGGGGTGCAATTCGCAGTGTAAAGGGCGTCAAACCTGTCAGTGAGTTGTATTCCTAGATAACATAGGGACGACTTGGACCAGGTAAAGGGGAAGGAGGCCTGGAGACCAGCGGCCACGCGGGCGGGGAGGCAAATGGGGAGAATCTCCGATTTCGTTAGATTGATTTTAAAGTTGGACAGGGATCCGAAGAGTCTCAGCTCTTTCATCAGGTTGGGCAGCGATATCAATGGTTGTGAGAGGTGGAAGAGGACATCATCGGCATATGCCGAGAGCTTGTGTTCTGTATCTCCAACCCTCAAGCCCGTGATATCTGGATTGTCTCGCACAGTTCGGAGCAGGGGCTCCAGAACTAGGGCGAATAGGAGGGGCGACAGGGGGCAGCCCTGTCGCGTGCCGTTCCGGATGGGGAACCTAGAGGAGAGGGTTCCGTTTACTTTGACCTGAGCGCAGGGAGAAGAATATAGGGCCAGGATTGACGCCAGCATTCTTGGGCCTAAGCCGATCGATCGCAGGACCTCTGTCATGTATGGCCAGTCTACGCGATCGAAGGCCTTTTCTGCGTCTGTTGAGAGGATAATGTACGATGGGGGGTTTGCCCTAGTGTGGGCCCAGTGAATAAGTTGAACGGCTCTAAGGGAATTATCCCTGGCTTCCCTACCTACTATGAAGCCTGTCTGGTCCGGGTGCACAATCGAGGGCAGTAAGTGTTTGAGTCTATTTGCTAAGATTTTTGCCAAAAGCTTCACGTCTAAGTTGAGAAGGGAAATGGGGCGATAGCTCTGGGGAACCGTGGGATCCTTGCCCTCTTTAGGGATCACAGTGATGTGAGCTAGCAGGGCTTCTGGGTGGAGTTTCCCGCCGTTCGCAAGAGAGTTAAAATATTTGCACATGGGGGTCGCCAGAAGGGTGAGGAAAGTCTTGTAATATGCCTTAGTAAACCCGTCAGGGCCAGGGCTCTTCCCGTTAGGTAAGGCCTCGACCGTGTCCCTGAGCTCAGTGGCGGTGATCGGTGACTGCATCTCCAGGGATTGGTCAGCTGTGAGGGGGGGTAGGCCAGCTGCCTCAAGGTAGTCACGGATCGCCCGCTGTCTATCCTCCTGCGCAGTGGGAGGGAGGTCAGGATTCAGATTATAGAGGTCGGCATAGTAGTCTCTAAACCCTGCAGCTATCTTAGAGGAGTGGACCATCAGGTCTCCCGAGGGGGAACGCAGTTTATGAATGTGCGAAAGGGCGTGCTGTTTGCGGAGGGCACGTGCAAGCATCCTCCCGCATTTGTTTCCGTGTTCATAAAATTTGTGGGACACATAACGGTATTGCTTACGGGCCTGGCGGTCCAACAAGCGCAAGAACAGCTCTCGCAACTCAGTTAGTTCCTTTAGTGCCTCAGGGGTCCCAGTCGCCTTGTGTTGCAGCTCAGCCTTCCCCAGGGCGGTGTGCACCCTAAGAAAGTCTGCCCTGCGTTCACGCTTAAGCCTAGCACCTTGGGATATCAGTTCCCCTCGAACCACCGCCTTATGGGCCTCCCAAATCAGGCCGTCCTCCATGCCTCCAACTGAGTTTTCGGCAAAATAATGAGACAACGTGTCCGACACCTCCTTCACTACCGCTGGGTCATCTAATAGATTGTCATTCAGCCTCCACGTCCAGGCCTTATGCGTGCCCGACGGGAGGTCGAGAGCGGTCGTGACCGGGGCGTGATCCGAAATGGAGATGTTGCCAATGGTTGCAGTCCGGAGGAGGTCTAGGGTTGCAAGGTCCACATACAGGTGGTCTATGCGGGTATAGACATTGTGCACCTTGGAGTAGTAGCTAAAATCACGATCTGTGGGGTGCAGCGTCCTCCAGCAGTCTACAAGGAGGTGGGACTGAAACGTCTTGCGGAAGTGTTTGAGGAAAGCATATGAGTGCGGGGATCTAGCATGGGAAGTGTCGAGTAGGGGGTCAGGGCTGACATTAAAGTCGCCTCCCAGAATCAGAAGGCCTTCTCCAAAGTCTGTCAGTCGGTCTAGGGTGGAGTCAATGAAGGTGAGCTGGTCTGTGTTCGGGGCGTAGATCGTTGCGAATGTATACGTCTGGCCAGCAATGCTACCTTTAAGGAACACATACCTACCTCGGGGGTCTATCTCATGGCTGGAGGGTTGAAAAGGGCAGGATTTGTGTATGGCGATTGCCGTCCCCCTAGATTTAGGTGTCGGGGAGTTGCTGAGAAACCACTGGTTAAAGAGGTGGGTGGGTAGTTTAGGGAGGGACTGGGGCGTGAAATGGGTTTCCTGGAGGAAAAGCACTTGTGTTTTTAGTCGCTTTAGCTCCCACCACAATTTACTACGCTTGTGGGGGGAGCAAAGCCCCCTGACATTGTATGTGCTTACCTGGAGCGTGGCCATAGGAAGACTGGATATGGACGGGGTCTGCGAGTCAGTGGCGTGCTTGGCGTGGGTGACCAGACAGTAAGGCTCACCTGGATGGAGATTGAGAGGAAGGGCGAGGGCAAAGAGAGAAGAAGGAAACGGAGAAGGGGAGAGAAAAAGACACATGAGACAATTAGACAATACAGTTCAAGTAAAACAACTAGGCCGAAGCCAACATACTTTAAACACCATCTAAGGGCCGCGCCCAACGCCCCGTCCCCTATATGGGGGGGAGTCTTGAGCCTCAGCCCGCGATCCCGGCCGGGATCGTCAACCCCTAAAGGGTGGCCTACTGGGGGTTCGTGGGCCAACATGGGGAAGAGGCAGGAAGGCTCCCAGCCCCGTCCACCGCTCCTAATGTGGTGCGATAGGAGGGGGAGAACAAAGGAGTCCCCAGCCGGGGGGGACCAGTTCGTGGGCATTAAGGCATTGAAAGTCAACTCCAGCAGCCACCGCCAGTTCTGCGGGTAGGGACGATCTCTCACAGTGTTCATTGATGAAGAAGAAAACAGTCAAATCAGGCGGCTGGTTGCATGAGAGAGAGTCAGGGCTAGTGCAGTTTCAATGGAGTAGCATGGGAGAGTCAGGGCTCCACAAACAGGGAAGCAACATAGTGAATGGTATCAGCGTAAAGTTACAGGATTGTTAGTCCCCTATAGGGCCTGGTCATCCGCGGGCTCAGCAGCGCGGCGTCCACGATCTCGTCTGCGACTTTTGCGAGTGAATGATTGCCACGGTTGAGACTGCGGTAGCCGCGGTGTGGGAAGGTCAGGCGAACCCCTCCAATCAGGAAAGTCTACTGGGTCCAGGTCCAGGGAGGACAGGAAGTTCGGGAGGTCATCCTTAGTGCGAAGCGTCAGAGTCCTGCCATTTTTAGTAACTTGGAGGTAAAAGGGGAACCCCCAGCGGTATGTCAGGCCTGCTTCTTGAACAGCCGTCAGCAGGGGGCGAAGTGCTCTACGCTGCATGAGAGAGCGTCTAGAAATGTCCTGGTAAAAGGCCAGACGCGCACCATCAAACTCAAAAAATGGTTTCCCACGCATCTTGTGCATGATGCGGTCCTTAAGAGTGTACTTGTGTAGCTTGCAGATGACATCTCTGGGGTTGTTCACGTCTTGGGAGGGGGGTTTTAGGGCCCTGTGTGCTCGGTCTATCTCAATGGTGGCCGTCGCCGGTAGTCCCAGTATTTCCTTAAAGACTCCTTCTAGTGTAGGGATAATATCTCTTGCCCTGTAGCTTCAGGTAGGCCGCGGACCCTAATATTGGCCCTGCGGCTACTGTTCTCCATGTCATCTAACTGGCAAAGCAAGGCCTCAATCTGCCGGTCCTGTGTAGCACATTTTTCCTGGAGCTGTGATATAACAGGGAGGGTCTCCTCAAACCTGTGTTCTAGGGACTCTAGCCTCCCCCCCAGGTGTGCAGTGTCAGTTTTAACCTGGGCTATGTCCTCTTTCAGGGCCTTCTCCACCCTGTCTGCAAAGCGCTCTAGGTCAGCTTTGGTGGGGAGGGACCAAATATGGCGCCTGATGTCCATGTCCTCCAGGGGGTCCGGTGCTGCTGGATCTCCTTCCCTGAGCACTGGGGAGCCGGGGGAGGCCGGGGGCAGAGAGTCACTCACCGACCTTGGGGATGAAGCAGGGGATTCCTCCAGCGTCTGTGACCGGGTGGCCTGGGAGGCCTTTGGAGTTTTCTGGGCCTTCGTGGTCGGCGCCATCTTAGGGGCCTCGCGGCCACGGGTGCTGCTCCCGGCAAAGAAATCCAGCTGTCCTTGCCTGGTTCGGTCGGTCCGTGGCGGCTGGGAGGTGGAGCGGTTCCTCTGGGACATCGTGGGCGCTGGATGGGGTAAGATTCTCCCCCTTAGCTGCGATGCGGTAACCCGCACCAGCACTGCTTTGCATCTGTGGATTCATCTGAAAGCAGCCCAGTAACCACTGCAGAACAGATATGCCCATATATACACTGATTTTAGTAATAAACTGACCTTTAATAACAGTATTATATTCTATTCCATCCCAGAGCAGGAGGTCGCAGGCCACATCAGAGGTCTCCACCGGCCACTGGTTGGGCACCCCTGAGTTAGATGAATGGCCTACGAACCAAACCTAGACAAACTCACTCATCCTTAGTAATGATTAGTTAAAATGATGTAAGAAATTTAATATTTGTGTGTTGAAATTCTTTCACCTTTAACTCAAACTTAATGGATGATACTGATGAGCAGAAGAATGACCTAATACCTTTGCAAAACAACATTTTGCTGAGGCAATGAATATTCTTATCCTATTTATTTTAAAGTCCAGGGCCGGGATTCAGAAAGCTTTTACGGCGCCATCGATTTCAAATCTGTGCCATCGCATCTTTACGGCGATTCAGAAAGGCAGTTACACCTGAATTTTTCCAAGATACGACCGACGTAAGTCTCTTACGCCGTCGTATCTTGGATGCATATTTACGCTGGCAGCTAGGGGCGCTTCTGTCGATTTACGCATTGGAATATGCAAATGAGCTAGATACGCCGATTCACTAGCGTACTTGCGCCCGGCGCATTGATATACGTTGTTTACGTAAGGCGTACAACCGGCGTAAAGTTATCCATGCTATATGAAGAGCAGCCAATGTTAATTATGGACGTCGGAACAGCCGTCAAATTTTACGTCGTTTGCGTAAGTCGTACGCGAATACGGCTGTGCGCAAGTTACGTTCACTTCGTAGGCAGTGTTCGGCGTATTTTAGGCATTCTATCCGACGTGATTCTGAACATGCACACTGGGTTACGTCCACAGACGGCACATGCGCCGTTCGTTTGGCTATGTATCTACATGGGGTCACGCCTCATTATCATACAACACGCCCCCTACCTGCCTACTTTGAAATACGCGGGCTTATGCTGGCCAATTTACGCTAAGCCACCGTAACTTAGGGCGCAAGTTGTTTCTGAATACGGTACTCGCCTCTCTAAGTTACATCGGCGTAGAGCATATGAGATGCGTTACGCCCGCCTAAAATTACGTCATTCTTTCTGAATCCAAGCCCAAATGCTTATTTTCTATTTTGGTTCTGGATGATTCTCCCCCACTGTCCCCAGTTGTGAATTTAGCTGCCCAGAGCAGGAGCCGCCTAATTTCTGAATTTTTTTAGTCTGCTTTGTCCATATCCTTCCTGAGGCTGTTCATCACTGTGCAGGACCCATACTCCCTCCACATACATCAGGGGTGTAAAACTCAATTTAATTGTGGGCCGCATCAGCATTATGATTCCCCTTAGAAGGGCGGGTTGTATCTGTAAGATTAGATGTCCAGCGCATCCCCTCCCCTTACATTAGATGTCAAGAGCCACCCCACTATCAGAAGTTGAGTTCCCCACCCTCCCTTACATCACAGTGCACCCCCCTTTCCTTATGCTGCTGCTGTGAAGATGCTGGATGCATTGCTTGAAAGTAGGGGTCTGGAGGAGGACCAGAGCTCTCCTGCAGCTGCAAGAGCGGTGCGAGGGCCACATGAAATGGCCTGGAGGGCAGGGTTCGGCCCGTGGACCTTGTAGTTGACACATGTGACATACATTATTAGTTTCCATATCCTCTCCCATATCCCACAAACATTGCTCACTGAGGATTGTACACTTTTCAAAGAGTGTTCGTGTTCTCAAATATTGATGTCTGACTTGGGACACTTATGTCTGAATCAACAAAGCAAAAACCTAAGGATAAGGATCCTTATTTTCAAAGAAGAGACACTTATTTTCAAAGCCCAAATAGATGTGAAAATAGTCACATGACTGAAACTAAAGTCCTTATCCTTGAGTAAAGTCCAAAGATTCGGGGCCAGATTCACAGAGCGATTACAGGAGATGCGCGGCGTAAGTCTAAATTTGCGCATGTTTTTTCGATGCGCCGCATCCCCAAAACGAGATACGCAAGAAATCTACAATTTTTGGTCCGGTGTAATTTCGATAGACCGGCGTATCCGTCCGCGCAAAACTACGCTATACACACCATTGATTTGCTATTCAAATATGCAAATGAGGGAGTTACGGGGATCCACAAAAGAACGTTGGTGCAGCGCAGGCTACGCGCTGTGCGCAACAGCTGCACGTCCTGTCTAAAATTAGACCATATAAAAGGTGGAATAAAATTAGACAATCTGTCTACATGTCAGCTAAAGCAACACTGTTAGTGAGGAGCTGAGCAGTCATACTTGCTGGACAACAAACTTTATGCCAAGATGCCAAGGGCATCCTCGCTCATAGCTATACTAATGACTTTAGAGGAGCAAAGAAGGAGGAGGGCACAGAGGAGGGCACGGGAGAGGATAATCATCAAAGCAACCACTGAGGACCTGCTGCTGAAGGCAATGACAGATTTCTACAGAATTGCCAGATTCCCACGCACCGTGGGGGCCATTGATTGCACACATGTGGCACTCCAGCCCCCCCATAAGACAGAGCACATATACCGCAATCGGAAGCATTGGCATTCCATCAACGTACAGGTGATAGTCGATGCCCAAGGCCTCATATGGCACGTCCGTGCCAAACACTCCGGATCCAGCCATGACAGCTACATATACAATCAGAGCCCCATCCCAATGGAATTCGAACAGAACGTGTATGGGGACACCTGGCTGGTTGGTGAGTGACATGGGTGGCAGGCATGACTGTCCCCCTCCATGATGCACACATCACAAGGGGCACATGCATGACTAGCATCCTCCTGTCTTTTCCCTTACAGGTGACTCTGCATATGCACTGGGACCCCATCTCATGACTCCTATCCGGAACCCTCAAACCCCAGGAGAGGAAAGATACAATGAAGCCCACGCCCAAACACGTTCAGTGGTGGAGCGCACCTTTGGCCTCCTGAAGTCACGTTTCCGATGCCTGGATAAGTCTGGGGGTACCCTGTTGTATTCCCCAAACTTCGTGTGCCAGATCATCGGTGCATGTTGCATGCTGCACAACTTCGCAGTGAGGAAGGGCCTGCAGATTGACCTACGTGGTGACCTGACCCCTGAACCAGACAATCCCCCCGTAACCGAGGCTACCCGTCTTCTGAGGGAAGAGCAGCCAGAAGACAGCTCATATTAGGCATCTTTGCACGTTAAACACACACATTAATCATGGCACAATGAGAATGCATCCATGCACACCACTGTGGTCCCTAGCACACACACCCCTCATCCTCATCAAATTGGATTAGCACAAGCCCACCATGCTGGACTTGTGAGCAGCAACGCCACGCCACGGCTCCAATTTTGTCACTGTACATTCATACACCATTCACACGGACCTGGGGATCACTTCCCCCTGGTCCTGGGGAACCCTTCTCCACCACAAATGAGGGTGACACCCCTTTTCCGGCAGGAATGTCACCCCCACATTCCGAAAGCATTCACAACACAAAAAAAAAAAATTGACCAGCAAAAAATAAAAAATTTCCAGCAAAAAAAAAAAAAAAAGCAGAAAAAAAAGTAATGAAAAAAAAAAAGGGGAAAACAAACTAATGCCGCTGGCGAGACCCACGCCTGGGGCGCCCACGGCCACGGCCCCGGCTCCTCAGGGGAGACTCATGGGGAGGGGGGGTAATCCGGGGAAGGAGGAGCCCCTGGTCTCTGCCCACCTGGCGGCCTGCCCTCCAAGGCCACGGCAATTCTGGTCAGGCCAGCACTTAGTGATGCCGTATTGGCCTGGATAGCCTGGGTGAGGGCCCTCACATCCTGCCCAACGTCTGCTGTAGTAGTCTGCAGTTCGTTTAGGCAGTTTGTAAGAGCCAGGGAGTGGCACTCCAGGTCCCCAAGCGTATCCTTTATGGAGGACAGGCTCTCCTCCATCCGCCCCAAAGTCTGGCTGACCTGTCCCAGATGGTGGGTCTGAAGGGCCTGGTCCCTTCTCAGATTGGCGGGCAGAACCTCGGCCACCTCCCTGGTCTTCTGGGACGACTTCCTGCCTCCAGCTGATGCTTGTGGCCGGGGAGAAGGGGAGGCCCTTGGGAGGGGAGCCCTGTTGGGGGAGGAGTGGGAGGGGCTAGCCCTTATGGAGGGCTGGCTGCTGCCAGCCAGAGAGGAAGACTCCTCCAAAACCAACAATCCACTGGCTGACATGACATCCTCCTCCTCAAACTCCTCCTCCTCCAACTCCTCCTCCTCCAACTCCTCCGAGGACTCCGGGCTTGTCGGGGGGTCCTCAGCAGGCTGGTGTCCCAGGGATGGTGCAGTCAGGCAAGATGGCCCAGCACCCTCCTGCACATCTGTGGATGACACAAAACATTCACAGGTTGGAGGAACCCACACACTTGCCACATATTCCTTTCCCCCCTCCCCCACACATGCTACACACCAGATAGGAAAAAAAAACCTTACCTGGCATCACGGCTTCATGACTGGAGTCAAAGCCAGGCAGGCCCTCCACTTGTTGTCTATTAAAGGTGTGGGCCACCGCACGCTCCTCCACTGTCAGCCTAACAGGGCATGGTGGGCCCCCTCCAGTGCCCCTGGCATGGGCTGCCATTTTGGCCAGCTTCCCACGGACCACACGCCGGAGGTCATTGATTTTCTTTACGATCCCCTCGCGTGTCTGGGTCCCCCCCCCCCCAATGCATTTACCTGGTCAGTAATGTTCTGCAACATCTCCTTCTTCCTGGCCGGGGTGGTGTATGCACTCTCCGGGCCGTGAAGGAAACGGCCCTATTAGGTAAGGGCCCGGGCAATAATTTGTTTCTCCCCCAAAGAAAAATTGCTGTTCCGCTTCCTCTCAGTCATACTCATACAACAACTCTCTCCCAAACAATCACCAAAAATCACTCAGAAAAACAAGCAGGAAATAACAAGCAACAAAACAAACAAACAAAATCTATCAACCAAAAAGTCTCACAACCAGTCACCAAAAGACACTATCAAATATATTCTACAAAACACTAGATCAAACAGTCAACAAATATCACAAAGACAAGTCACAACACAACAAACAACAGAACAAAAGCACCTTGCTGTATAGGAAGGGATACAAAGGGATGTACTTTTGCAAAGGAAGTGCGTTTGTGTCTGTCTATTTATGCTGTCTGCGTAGTTCACTAAGTTGCCCGGGTCCACTTCCAATTTCACTGATTGCGCCGTTCCCGAGTTGTGAGCATGCGCACAGAGGTGCTGAACATGGTCTGCTTCATGTGCGCATGCGCGAGCCGGCCGGCCCTTCATTTGCATGGGGTCACGGCTCATTTCAATGAAACACGCCCACGTCCTTCACAATTTGAATTACTCCGCCTTACGCCTCGGAATTTACGTTACTCCGGCGCTAATTTCTGCGCAAATACTACGAGGATACGGTGATTGCGCCTCTACATTGCGCCGGTCTAACGTAATGTAAGATTGCATACATGTATGCATTTGTTTATCTGTAGTTTACAAATTTGGTTATATAATGCAGGATTGTGTGGGCATATGTGTCTATAGTACAGGATTGCTTGGGTCTTCTGACAGCTCACATGCTGTAGGCCAGCTAACCAGACAGGGATTTGCGGCAGTCTTTTAAACGAAAAAATGCAACAATCTCTTTGTTAATACGTCGCACAGCTCACACTACTTTCTATTTCGCTGTAAATTAGAAACTGGTACAGGTGGCGCAGACAGACATAAAACACTTGGATCCAGTTTCTGCTTGGCTAAGGGGAACCTGGCGCATGCAGCACTCCCCTGGGCTTGAGCCATTAATCAGAAGGCAATGCCCCAGAAACTAAAAAGCTCCTTTGCATTAAACAATTTGCTTCTACATCAGTGTTTTTTAAAGTTACCATATATGCCGGTGTATAAGATGACTTTTTAACCTTAGAAACATCCCCAAAAATCGGGGGGTCATCTTATACACGGAGTATGAAATGTGAGAACTCCAGGTTTAGGACTACTTTACATAGTTTGTTTGGCCCAAGCTGGCAAAAAAAAAAGTCCCTAATCAGTCAGCCCGCTGGATGTGCGGTAATACTGTATGTAGCTTTGGCTACATACAGTATACCACGCTGAGCCAATCACGGCAAGCGATGTACAGTAAAACCTTGGATTGCGAGCATAATTTGTTCCGGAAGCATGCTTGTAATCCAAAGCACTTGTATATCAAAGTAAATTTCCCCATAGGAAATAATGGAAACTCAAATAAATTGTTCCACAACCATTTATTCATAAGTTCTTCAGTTTATAGTCCATATAAAAAGATTATAGTAATGTGATAAATTGTTTAACCATAACAAGTCCATCCACAAATGGAAGCCTCAACAAATCTGACAGACCGTCTCAGCAGACAGATTCGATCGTGTGTACGGGCGAGCCGACGGATTTGGCCAGCCGACAGATTTTAAAGCATGCTTTAAAATCTGTCTGCTGGGAACCCATCAGACCGATATGTCTGCTGGTTAGTACGCTAACCAGCAGACATATCTGCTCACACATGCGTTGAATGGATCCGACGCATGCGTGGATGTAATTTACTTCCTGGTGCGGTGACGTGGCGGCATCAACGTCACCGCCACATCACCGCGCTGTCTGCCGGCGGGGATTATGGTTTGATCGTGTGTACAGCGATCAAACCAAAACAGCCAGCAGACATATCTGTTCAAATCGGTCTGTCAGACCGATTTAAACAGATATATTTGGTCGTGTGTACGCGGCCTAAGTGTAGCAATATGGTAAGATTTAATGAAGGTACAACATTTAGCAACTCACATGGTTGATGATTAAAAGAGGCACATCTAAGTATGCAGGCATCAGGGGTAAAGCTGTCTGCAAACGTGACTGGGAAGACTACCTTGCAGTAGAGCGATATGAAAGTGAGGCTTGAATCGCTCGTGGAGCACAGCCTGGAAGGGATGACGTCAATGGCGGTGAGGAGAATAGTCTATGTCAGTGATTTCAAACAAAGGCACTCCAGATGTTTTGGAACTACATTTCCCATGATGCTCATGCACTCTGCAGTGTAGTGGAGCATCATGGGAAATATAGTTCCAAAACATCTGGGGTGCCAAGGTTCGCCATCACTGGTCTATGTGGACATCTTTACCCCGGGTGACTGCATACTTAGATGGGCCTGTTTTAATCATCAACCATGTGAGTTTCTAAATGTTGTACCTTCATTAAATGTAACCATATTGCTACACTTAGAGGCTCCTCTCTTCTATTTTATACTCAGTGGTGACATGGCACTACTCTTATATCAAGACATCGCTTGTATATCAAGTCAAAATGTATTTAAAAATGTTGCTTGTCTTGCAAAACACTTTCAAACCAAGTTACTCTCAAACCAGGGTTTTACTGTATTCTATTAATGAACACAAAGCCTGCTTGAATTGGCAGAGGGGCGGGCTGATGATGTTACAACCTCTGACTCAACCAATCCGAGCAGGCTTTGTATTCATTAATAGAATATATCGCTCGCCGTGATTGGCTCAGCACGGTATACTGTATGGTACCGAAGCTAATGTACATACAATATTACCGCACATCCAATGGGCTGACAGATTAGTCGGTGTAAACAAAGCGGCTGCTATACTAGACCCCCATCATGGCTCCACCATCCAGAAGAAGGAAATATGAATCAAGTTTCAAGCTGAAAGTTCACACAATGTTTTACAAATGTATCACAAGATGTCATTGATGAACTTATGATGTCAGATGATGAACATGGTAAGATTTTTAAGTACCAGTAAGTCTCAACCACTTTAATTAAAATTATTTAAATCAAATCTGATGTCTTTAAATGGTGTTGCCTTGGAAGGAGGGTAGTTTAATACGGCGAGTAAAGCCCAAAAACCTGTTTCTTTATCGTACATCACGGGACACAGAGCGCATAGCCATTACATATGGGTTATATGGGTACCTTCAGGTGTGGACACTGGTGTAATCAACTTCACAGGAAGTTCCTCCCTATATAACCCCCTCCCACTGAGAGTGCTTCAGTTTTTTCGCCAGTGTCTTAGGTGTTGGTCACGTCTAGCTGTCCCTCGGAGGTCTCGGGACCCAGGATAGCTAGCCGGATCCGTCCGAAGTGCTTCAAAGCCAAGGAGTACGGTACCCGGGCCCTGCCTGCGTGGGGTGTTGCCTATAATGCCTCTCCTTGGAGGGCTGGATTCTGGGCTCCAGTGCCTTGGTCTCTCCCAGGACTAAACGCTACTGATGACAGGATGCTATATAGGTCCAGGGGTGTGGGTTCCTTAAACATAGGACCCCGGTCCCTGAAGGTCCGAGACAATACCCACGGAGATGGGAGAAGATTGGGCCTCTTGCAGTTTGCAATACCCTGCGGCGTGGAGCAGGTAAGAGGGAACCTGCGGGACTTGGTTCGACAGTAGGTATCCCCCTGGGGGTTCTGGGTTGGCTAATGGTATGCTTGTGCATCAGCCACTATCTCCACTATGTCTTTTTAGGCAGGATGGGATGTACTAATGTTTACCCAGATAACATGTAGATATATGTATACTTGTTTAAGATATATATTTGCTACTCACCCCAGGTCTGCCTGTTAGCATTGATACTGCAGCCCCACGTACTGTAAAGAGGGAATTGCTGGTGAAAACTCCTGTTTCTTAGGAAGCCTATGGGGACAGCTTCCTCTCTGTGTGCACTACAGTAAGGATTAGTGCTTACCTGGTGTCTGTTGGTGCTGCTGGCGCTGGTCCATGCTTTTCCTCTGCTCTCTGCTTCCTCCATGTTGTTTCAGCGTGGGGGGGGGGGGGGTGCGTGCGCGTGGGCACGTGCACGCCGCCTTTTATAGCGTCGGCGTGCGTTGGGGGGGCGGGCCAGCAGCGTCAGGGTCAGTTAAAAGTAAAATGTTTTCTTTGGCTGGTCTTTTCCCTCCTGGAAGCAGAGGAAGAAGGACACAGAGCGCGCAGCTGGGCCTTTTGGCCACACAGTGACACCTAGTGGCGGTTTGTGGATCTTCAGGTCTAGGACTTAGTTCCACTATTGACCAGAAAAGAAAAAAAAAAGAGTTTTTTTGCTTAAAGGGACTCAGCCTTAGATCCAGCAGTATCTGAGTCAACCTTGGACTCCGGCTAACGGGCATTGGTGTTGCAATACTCACAGGTTTTCCTCAGTATTGCCACCTCCCAGGCGGGTAAAAAAAAAAAAAAAAAACATTTTTTTGGAAAAAAAAAATATATATATATATATATACAAAATTTTTCTTTTTCCTCAGCCTGTTCTCATATTAATTACTCCTAGCTACAACAGTCAGGTGTTGGCTATAGGGGTGACTCAAGGTTGTGCAATGGCTCCAAAGGGATCAGGACCAGCCCAGGCTGCAAAAGGTGCCAAGAAACAAAAGGGGTCTCCATCGGGGTCAGAGGATTTGGGCCAGGCTTCAACGGCCCCACCCTCACCAGTTAGACCACCGAGTAGCATAGTACAAGAGCCATTGGGGGTGCTGGGGGCAGAGGCGGCCCCCGATCCACCCATTCCCGTTTACGTAACGGAAGAAATGCTAGCGACCACCCTGGGTGGGCTAGAGAAAAGGTTAACTGCTTTGTTTGCCCGCCCTTTGCCAAGTAGCAAACGGGCTAGATCCCCCTCACCTAGTTTGGTGTTTTCAGATGCGGAGGTCTCCTCTTCGGAGGAACGGGACCCACAAGGGGATCAAGCGGACCCAAGTCCCGACGGTTCAGACATGGAGGGTTCCACTGTAGATGAATATTTTTCGGCCTCTCAAGCGGAGAGCCTGTGGATCCAGTCTTTGACAGATATGGTTCGCACTGCTTTTAAACTTCCAGTGCCAGAACTAGTAGCCCCTGTGGTATCCTCTTTGGGTTCTTTAAAGGCTCCATTAACTTGTGTGTCTTTTCCGATTCACCCCCTTCTGCGGAGCGTGATTTACCAGGATTGGGCTTGACCTGATAGGATCTTTATCCCTCCTAAGAGGTTCTCTATTCTCTATCCTATGGAAGAGGAATTTTTAAAGAAATGGGCACTCCCCACAGTGGACGGGGCCATTTCCTGCGTGAATAAATCCCTGACCTGTCCGGTTGAAAATGTCCAGATGTTCAAGGATCCGGTCGACAAAAAATTAGAGACCCTACTGAAGGCTTCTTTCACCACAGTAGGTGCCATGGTTCAGCCAGCGGTGGCAGCCATTGGCGTTTGTCAGGCCTTAAAGGATCAGGCAAAACAGATATTAAAGGACATGCCGGCTCAGCAAACTCGTGAATTAGCAGATTTCCCTAGGGCTCTCTGCTTTGCAGTAGATGCTATTAAGGACTCCATCCAACAGGCATCCCGTTTATCTCTGCTGGTGGTTCACATGCGTCGTCTTTTGTGGCTAAAGAACTGGTCAGCAGAGGCACCCTGCAAAAAGCTTTTAGCAGGGTTTCCCTTTCATGGGGGAAGACTATTCGGTGAAGACCTAGATAAATATATCCAAACCATATCAAGTGGTAAAAGTTCTTCCTTACCGGTCAAGAAAAGACTGCGTGGGCCCGCGTTTAAACGACAGGCCTTTGCAGGCTCGGCCCCTTCGACTTCCCATCAGTATCGACGGCCTCCCGGGCGTTCAGCAGTTAATAGCCGCCCGCAGGGACAAGCCGCGGCAAACAAGTGGCCCTGGTCTCGCAAGCCGGCTAAACCAGTCATCAAGTCAGATTCATGAAGGGGCGCCCCCACTCTCTTGGGTGGGGGGAAGACTTCAGTTTTTCTCCGAAGTCTGGAAGGCCAGAATTCCCGACTCTTAGGTTCGGTCCGTGGTAGCCACAGGCTACAAACTAGAGTTTCGAGAAATCCCCCCTCCTCATTTTCAGGGGTCAAGTCTTCCATTAAAGAGGGCCTCTCTCGTAAAGGCGTTGGATCGCCTCTTGCTCCAAGGAGTAATTGTAGAAGTACCAACCCAAGAATGGGGTCTGGGATTCTACTCCAACCTTTTTATAATACCAAAACCCAATGGCGACGTCAGGCCTATCCTAGACCTCAAACGCCTAAATCGCTTTCTAAAGATTCAGACCTTTCGTATGGATTCCATACGTTCAGTGACAGCCAGCCTGCATCAAGGCGACTTTCTAGCGTCTATAGACATAAAGGATGCATATCTGCATGTGCCGATCTACCCAGCACATCACAAGTTTCTTAGTTTTATGATAGATCAAAGTCATTTCCAGTTCGTAGCCCTCCCTTTCGGGTTGGCAACAGCTCCGCGGGTATTCACAAAGGTGTTAGCCCCGGTGCTAGCCGTCCTAAGGACAGAAGGCATTTTGGTCCTGGCATACCTGGACGATCTCCTGGTTATCGACAGATCAGCTTCCAACCTCAATCATGCAGTAGTCCGCACAGTTCGGCATCTACAAGAATTCGGGTGGGTTGTGAACCAAGGAAAATCGAGGTTGCAACTCACAAGACAGTTGGAATATCTAGGCCTTCGGTTAGATACAGAATGCCAGAGGATATTTTTACCTCAAGAAAAGATCAGGTCATTGACTCAAACAATTCAAATAGTCCTAGGCAAAAAGAGGCCGACTATTCGCCTATGCATGCGACTGCTGGGAAAGATGGTAGCCGCCTTCGAAGCAGTGCCCTATGCCCAGATCCATACCAGAGTTCTCCAGGCAGCTATTCTCTCTGCTTGGAACAGGTCCATACAGGCATTAGACCGTCCATTAGGTCTTTCCCCAGGGGTCAGGCGCAGCCTGTACTGGTGGCTGGTCCCTCAAAAATTGTCAAAAGGGAAAACCTTTTGCCCCATCACGTGGAAAATAGTAACCACAGATGCCAGCCTAACAGGTTGGGGGGCAATCTTAGGAAAACGGACCCAGCAGGGACAGTGGTCAGAGGCAGAAAGTCTGCTTCCCATCAATGTCCTAGAGATCAGAGCTGCTCGGTTGGCCCTGGTCGCCTGGACTCTCCCCCTGCAGGGTCTGCCAGTAAGGATACAGTCCGACAATGCCACGGCGGTGGCATACATAAACCACCAGGGGGGCACAAGGAGCCTAGCGGCTCAAAGGGAAGTTAACCTGATTTTCTCATGGGCCGAAGCCCATGTACCCTGCATCTCAGCAGTGTTCATCCCAGGGATAGACAATTCTCAAGCAGATTTTTTGAGTCGTCAACAGTTACTCCCGGGAGAGTGGTCTCTTCACCCCCAGGTATTCCAAGAGATTTGACAAAGATTCGGAGTTCCCGATGTGGACATCATGGCAACAAGATTCAACAAGAAATTGGACAAATTCGTATCCCGAGCCAGGGATCCCTCGGCCTACGGGACCGATGCGTTGGTTTGCCCCTGGCACCAGTTTTCTCTCCTGTATGCGTTCCCTCCACTACAGATGATTCCCCGCCTTCTACGAAGGATCAGGGTGGAGCGCAGGCCGGTGATCCTGGTGGCCCCAGCCTGGCCCAGAAGGGCTTGGTACGCACTCATCGTGAGGATGTCAGTAGGGGCACCGTGGCCACTCCCCCTGCGCCCAGATCTGCTGTCTCAGGGACCAATCTGCCACCCTGCTTCACAGCAGCTAAATTTGATGGCTTGGCGGCTGAATCCCTAATTCTTAAGGGCAGAGGCCTCTCAGCCCAGGTCATATCTACGTTAATTCAGGCTAGAAAACCAGTCTCTAGAAATATCTATTACAGAGTCTGGAGGACCTATGTGGAGTGGTGCGAGTCTCAAGGAGGGCATCCTCGCAAGTTTTTTATTGACAGGATCTTGCGATTCCTCCAGGTTGGCGTTGACAAGGGGTTGGCTCTTAGTACTCTAAAGGGGCAGGTGTCTGCCTTATCGATATGGTTTCAAAGGCCTTTGGCCACGCATTCGCTTGTGAAAACCTTCTTGCAGGGGGTCTTGCATGTAAATCCCCCTATTAGAGCTCCCCTCTGCCCCTGGAATTTAAATCTGGTCTTGTCAGCTTTACAAAGGCAGCCGTTTGAACCTCTGACAGAAATCCCTCTTGTGCTGCTAACCCGAAAGTTGGTTTTCTTGGTGGCTATGGCTTCGGCCAGAAGGGTCTCCGAGCTGGCAGCCTTGTCTTGCAGGGAACCGTACCTGATTCTGCATAAGGACAGAGTGGTTCTGCGGCCTCATCCTTCTTTCCTTCCTAAGGTCATATCCAGTTTTCACTTGAATCAGGACCTAGTCCTACCATCCTTCTTTCCTATTCCCCAGTCCAGAGAGGAAAGACTGCTTCATACTTTGGACGTGGTCCGAGCCATGAGGGTTTATCTCAAGGCTACAGAGAAGATTCGGAAAACAGATGTGCTTTTCGTTCTTCCGGATGGCCCCAAAAAAGGGTCAGCCGGCTGCCAAGTCTTCCTTGGCTAGGTGGATTAAGCAGCTGATTTTTCAGGCCTATGGTCTGAAGCGCGTTCCACCTCCCTTATCAGTTAAGGCCCATTCTACGAGGGCCATGAGTGCCTCTTGGGCGGCACACCATCAGATCTCTATGGCACAGGTTTGCAAAGCGGCAACCTGGTCTTCCGTACATACGTTTACTAAATTTTATCAGTTGGACGTCGCAAAGGCTACGGACGCAGCATTTGGGCAGGCGGTCCTACGGGCAGCAGTATAGAATCCTCTGGCCCGGTTCACGCCCCCTTTTTTTCTGTTGGTGGAGCTATTTTACCTCCTGATAATGTTTTTTGTTTGGCTATTTTTGGCCTTACGGTCTCCCTCCCTTCATGGAGCATTGCTTTGGGACATCCCATATGTAATGGCTATGCGCTCTGTGTCCCGTGATGTACGATAAAGAAAAAAGGATTTTTAATAACAGCTTACCTGTAAAATCCTTTTCTTGAAGTACATCACGGGACACAGAGCTCCCACCCCTCTTTTGGGGAACATTGTGTAACCTCGGAGAAATTGCTTGCTACAAAACTGAAGCACTCTCAGTGGGAGGGGGTTATATAGGGAGGAACTTCCTGTGAAGTTGATTACACCAGTGTCCACACCTGAAGGTACCCATATAACCCACATATGTAATGGCTATGCGCTCTGTGTCCCGTGATGTACTTCAAGAAAAGGATTTTACAGGTAAGCTGTTATTAAAAATCCTTTTTTTAACTGGAAAATTAGGGTGTTGTCTTATACGCCCAGTCACTTTATAAGCCGACATATATGGGTATTACTGATTTTCCTTGGTAAAATATACAATTTCATGTATTTTATTTCCAAAATGAACAAACATGTAGTTAGTATTGGTTTGCTTCTGTATTCCTTGTTTGAATAGTAACCAAACTGTGCTAAAAAAAAGAAAGTATTAAATTGGCAAAATGTAGGTACAAATAAATATTAGTTACTGTATATGTATTTATATATAATGTGATTAGCTACTGTATTTATCGGTGTATAACACGCACAGGCATATAACACGCACCGTAACTTTAAGGGGGAAGTTTCAGGAAAAAAAACGACCAAAGCCCCCTGCGTATAACATGCAGGCACAGTTTACCCTCTATTTTCAGGGTAAAAAAGTGAGTGTTATAGTGAGTGTTATACGCCAATAAATACAGTATATATGTAGTTCACAAACTAGCCACTTCACGCAGTACAGTTTGATTCAACAAATGTTATCATTGTTAGGTGCTTTAATTTCTCACCTGAAAACGTGTTGTTAGTGTTTCTAACCTTGAAAAAAGGCACTTCAACAATGTAAAGTGATACTAAACCCAGGACCCTGCATTCACTATATCTGCTCCCTCACAGTACACAGAAGATGGAAATGCAATAGTTTTAGTAAATATAAACTGCTAAATACCTTTTCTCATCAGCAGTATATAACAGTCTTGTGACTTCTATCAGTGTCCGGTTAAATCTTGTAAGAGGAGTTTTCATTCTTCCCTGATTGTCCTATGAGGCTGCAGGACCCCTAACCCTCTGTCTGGACAGTTCTGATTGGCCCTGTGCTGATCACATGCACCCTCCCAAGAAAAAAAAAAAACTCTCCAGCAATACACACCAAACCGAGCATGTGCAGCTTGCCCCCAAGGCTCTGTTCTATCAGCAGATAGATTGGGGACTGTGGAAAAAAGGGAGAAGAAGACTGGATCACACAGCATTTTTACAGAATGCAGAGGATTAACCCCTTTGGTTCCACAGTGAGTATAACAAGCATGCTTTACTACATATACAGACTGATTTTACTGTTGTGGGTTTAGTAATACTTTAAAAAAAGTGAAAGCTAGTTTAAATGCCAATAACACGATATCATGTAATTTTTTGGCATTGTTCTTCTTGGTTGGCATTCTACTTGAAAACTGATAATGTAAAGCACTTTACATCCTTTCTCTGAAAGGCAAAGTAACTCATCACTGTAAACACTATTAGTAATGGTGTCATAGTGAGCAAATTTGGAGCAAAAAAGGCTGTTTTTTTTTTTTGCACCTTAAGTGCGTTATTATTACCTTGTCACAGCAGAACATTGAAACATTGATTTGAAGTGCACTGGCAATTAATTAGAAAGTGGCAGCTATTTCATTATGAGGAGAAAATTGGTATTATGAAACTGTTATCAGTATTGCTATAATTTCATTAACCAAAGTATCTCATAGTTTTAAATTTAGTCAGGCTAAAAAAGACATATCTATTGAGTTCAATCATGAAAAAAAATACACGCTCAGGACCCTTAAGGCCACGTACACACGATCAAATCAAACCGATGAGACTAGTCCGATGGACCGTTTTCATCGGACCACTGCTGAAGTGGTCTGATGGTCTGATGTGCGTACACACCATCAGTCCAAAATCCCATCGGGCCAGAACGCGGTGACGTAGAACACAACAACGTGCTTGAAAATGAAGTTCAATGCTTCCAAGCATGCGTCGACTTGATTCTGAGCATGCGCAGGTTTTTGGTTTGATGCTTTTGTGTACTAACCATCGTTTTGGTCCGACGGACAGGTGTCCATCGAACAGATTTTAAAGCAAGTTTTAAAACTTTGGTCCGATGGACAACGGTCCAATGGGCCGTACACAGGATCAATTTGGTCCGATGAAACTGGTCTTCGGGCCAGTTTCATCGGACCGGTCTGATCGTGTGTACCCGGCCTAACTTCCAGAGAAATGCAAAATAATCCTATATAGTGTGGTCCAATGTGCCCCAACTGAGGCAATTGATAGTGATATGATCACTGTGGCCAATCACAACAGATCACATGAATTATACACAATGGATGCCTTCCATTCATGTCATTCATTGTATACTATTGTGTACTATTGTGTTGATCTCTGTGATTGGTCATAATTATCACATGGTACAAACAGGGCCAATCACAGCCCATCTGTACCATATGATTAACTGTGCCCAATCACAGCTAATCACAATAGTACACATTGAATGAACAGATTTCATTCAGAAAAAATGGTTGCTTATAACAGTGATTATCACTGTTATATGTGATCACAGTGTGTGTAAAGAAAAAATAAATCCTGATTCTGATCACCTCCCGAGTGGTACAGTGTTACTTAGGTAATACTGTATTGCTCTGGTCACCGTATATATATAAAAAAATATCGTAAAAATAAGAAAAAAAGTAATAAACAAGAACAAAATAATTGAAAATAAATTCTTAAACTTGATTTTATACTGTCACCAGTCAGTTTTTCTGATCACCACCAGTAGTACAGTACTACTATGGTAAGACTGTATTGCTCTGGTCACTGTATATAAAAAAATATATATTTTGTAAAAAAGAAGAAAAAAAGTAATAAAAAAGAGAAAAAGAATTGAAAAATTAATTATTAAACTTTTTTTTATACTGTCACCAGACAGTTTTGCTGATCACCACCACACCAGATCACCAGCTGTATGATGATGCTGCACTGCACACATCTTTTTAAAATGTCTTTACTTTACATAAAATGGTGACAAAAAAAATTACAACTTAAAAAAACTTGCCATGACTTTTAATAAATACCTTGGAATATCTTTTTTTCCAAAAAGGGGTCATTTGGTGGGTCTTTGTACTGTCCTGATATTTTAAGGCCTCTGGCATCCGGATTGATTAATTTTTAGATTCTGTATACTGTATATACCATACTTTGTGGATATAACTATAACTTTCATACAGACTAAATAATATACACTGATTTGTGTTATTTTCACCCAAAAATTTAGTAGTATACATTTTGGCCTAAATTTATGAAGAAATATGTGCAAAACTAAAAAAATTCTTTTTTTTTTACACGCTTTTTTGTTTATTTAGCAAAAAAATAAAAACCACAGTGGTTATTAAATACCATCAAAAGAAAGCTCTATTTGTGTGAATTTGTTTTAGTATATCTACAGTGTTATATGATCGTGCAATTGTCATTCAGAGTGTGACAGGACTAAAAACTGAAATGTGGCCTGGGCAGGAAGAGGGTGAAAGTGGCCAGTATTGAAATGGTTGATGAATAAGAGACCTGTGCGAAAGTTTATGATCAATAAGCATATTAAAAATAATAAAAGTGCAAAAATATGTGCAAATAAAATGTTGTCCAATAATTACAATAAGGCAACAAAAAAGTCACAGAGGAGTATGAGAGGAAGTTGGGAATTTACGATTCCCAGAAGATAATGCAAATAAATGGGAATGATATTGAGATAAAAAAAAATTACAAAATTTATTATAACAATATAAAATAAACTCAGAAGAGGAAAGACGTTTTGACAACACTAGTAAAATAGAGAGTCACATAGTAATTTGAGTATAATTAGTAAAGAAGGGGTGAACCCAATACATGAAGAGTACAGCTGAACTGAGCGGACATAAAGACCCCAATGTGTTTCAACAAATTGTCTTCTTCAGGGAAAACTGTGTGTCTGTGGCTTATAGCAGTGCCATGCAAGGTGCCATAGATACCAGAAGCCAGCACAAGGGATTAAACGTCAGAAGGAAGAAAAAAGGACTCCTCAAAATAGGTATAAAATAAAAAATGTACCAGCAAATTGAAAAATTGGAAAGTGCCAAATAACAAATTTAAAATGTGTAAAAACCTCCATGTGGTAGGAGGGATCCCAGCTTCTATCCTGAGGTTTACCCAGTTGAGGGCAAAATATTTCTAGACAGTGCTAAACAGTGGCTATTGAAAAGGCTCCAATAATGGTGATCGGAGGAGGCAGACCATACATGGGTTCCAGAGATTGGGGAGGAGGAAAGTGAGGGAGAAGCAGAACAGAAGCAAGGAAGTGTTTCAACCAGGGGCAGTTTACAGGACTGGAAAGAGCAGCAATTTAATTTCACCAGATGTTACTGCCCCATGGGTACACACTGTTACCTGTAGGGCCACTCCACAATGCTCTGCAGTCTTGACATTTTTTCACACATCTGCTAACGACAGCAAAGTTCTGATCTGAAGCCTCTGCTTGTAGCATATCAGCCGTAGTAAGTCGTTTTTACTACTACCAGCCATTTTGGTACCATATGCATGAGGAGAACATGAGTCAACACCACAAAGCTCAGTGGGAACAACACCTCTATGATACTGAACAGCAGCAATTTGCAATCTCCAGCAGCAGTCATACCCCTCCATCTTCTGTAGTGAAACAAACAACATTTTAACCAGGGGAAGTTTACAGAGGACTGGATGGAGCAGCAATTTTTTCCACCTGATGTCACTGCCCCATGGGTACAGGCTGTTACCTATAGGGCCACTCCACAACACTCTGCAGTCTTGAAATGTTTCCACACATCTGCTACCGGCAGCAAAGTTCTGGTCTGAAGTCTCTTCCTGTAGCATATCAGCCGTAGTAAGTAGTTTTACTACTACCAGCCATTTTGGTACCATATGCATGAGGAGAACATGAATCACCACCACAAAGCTCAGTGGGAACAACACCTCAATAATATTACTGATCAGCAGCAATTTGCAATCTACAGCAGCAACCATACCCAGGCAGGTGTCTATTCTGCATCTTCTGCAGTGAAAATACATCACCATGCCCAGAATTTGGACAACCTGGCAAAACTGCTGGCTTTACAGTTGCTCCTCCCCCTTGTGTGAGTTTTTTGACCTATGCTACACTATGGTGTGGCAGGTACCCAGCAGCCATATTTTTGCTCAGAAGGCCACCCTTGATCTCCAACATGATGTGTAAGGTAATGTGTCCATGTTGCTAGACCACTCTGTAAGTGGTATGGTCCACATGATCAAATACACATGGTCCAGCAAGCATGGAAAGAGGAGCTACATCCCCTTAGCTGCACATTTGGTGATTCTTGTGGCAGCTTGGAAGGATGCAGGATGGATCTGTCATGATTTAGACTGCAGTTTTCCTGCCTGTGTAATTCTTAGCTCCTTGCTAAAGTACTTCAGCCAGTCCTCTGATTTCTTTCACTTGTGTTGTTTGGATTATGTGCCTATCTATGAGCATCACCTGCTAGTCTGTGGGTTTATATTTCCTTTCCTTCCATTACTTCCTGGCCTGCCTCCCAGTTTGCCTCACTATGGTGTACGTTTAATAAACCGTGATAAGCCGAGATCACTGCTGATCACGGCTGATCACGGCTTATCACAGAGCATTGCCGGTTTAATATACTGTGATAAGGAGCAGAGAACACATTCTCCACTTCACATCACAGCAAGTGGATGTTTTGTCACAAATGGCCAGTTTAATAAACCGTGATCTGAAGATTTCACAGCTTTTCCACTGAAATATCTCCCTTTCAGATTCACCAGCTCAGAGGTGGAGAATCTGGGAGAGAAGCTGGTGTGATAAAAGAAAGAATGGTCATTTCTTCCTAATATCAACACCAGTGGGTTAAAAATGAATATTAACAACTAGGGTTGTCCCGATACCACTTTTTTAGGACCGAGTACAAGTACCGATACTTTTTTTCATGTACTCGCCGATACCGAATACCGATACTTTTTAAATGCAGCCACGTGTCCCCAAATGCAGCCATGTCCCTCTGAGTTCAGCCATGGTCCCTCTGAGTTCAGCCATGGTCCCTCTGAGTTCAGCCATGGTCCCTCTGAGTTCAGCCATGGTCCCTCTGAGTGCTCCGCACTCCATCCCGCACTCAAAAAAAAAAAAAAAGTATTCTATTTAGGTATCGGGAGTATTCGCGAGTACTAGCGCAAATACTCGGTATCGTCCCCGATACCGATACTAGTATCGGTATCGGGACAACCCTATTAACAACACAATATACATGTGTGTGTATATAGATACTGTATACTGTATACACTGTATATGTATATGTATATGTGTATATATATATACAGAGCTTTTTTTCTCAGAAAATAGGTGCAGGAACTTAACCACGACCCGTTCAGATTTCACAAACAGTAGAAGGGTCTTAAAGGGGCATTAAATACCAGAATTGCATTACATACAGTGTGCAGAGTTCAGGGGGTTACAAAGCAGTCACTTGTAAACACAGAAACCAGACTTCTGTGTTCACAAGTGATTGTGGTGAGCGGGCACCAAAGGGTCTGAGCCAAAGGTGGTGGAACTGAGTTCCACCAAGTTCCCCCAGAAAAAAAGCCCTGTATATATATATATATATATATATATATATATATATGTATATACACACATACAGTATCTATATAACACGTGTGTGCGTATATATATATATATATATAATATATATATATATATATATATATATATATATATATATATACACACAAACATATATACCGTATTTATTGGCGTATACCACACACTTTTTTGCCCTTAAAATCAGGGCAAAACCGTGGGTGCGCGATATACGCCGATACTCGCTTCCCGCTCTATGTTTGAACTTTGCCGCCGATCCCTGCTTCCCGCACTGTGTTTGAAGGCCGCCGCCGCTGCCGCCACCGCGCAGACATATACCGAGCGCAGTACACTCGGGTACAGTCGGCCAGGCTCGGCTGCCCTCCCGGTTATGCGAGATGAGCCGAGCGTGGCCAAGCATGCCCGAGTGTACTGCGCTCGGTATATGGCGGCGGCGGCGTTCAAACAGCGCGGGAAGCAGGGATCGGCTCAGAGACAGCGCGGGAGCAGCGGGGAGGACACCACGAAAGCCACAGACGGACGCCGGACTGGACAAGACACCAAAACTGTAAGTAATAATAAAAAAAAAAGGAATTTCACATCCAGAGTAGGGGTGCGCGCTATATGCGGGTGCGCACAATAGGTCGATAAATACGATATATATATATATATATATATATATATATATATATATATGTGTGTGTGTGTGTATGTATACACACATATATACAGTATTTATATATATATGTAGTTTTATATATATGTTATCACATGTCTGAAAACATTAATTATATGTTCTTTAAAACTTAAGTTTCACTTTTTGAACTTGGCTGCACCATAATCTCACAATATCTCACGAGATTACAGGCAGTCCACCCACTTTTACACAGACCTCGGCTGTTTTCAGAGAAAAAACTTCACCTCTGTTCACCATCTGAGAACTGAAGTTCTCAGTTTATTAAACCGGCTGCAGAGGAGATAATTTTCCTCCTGAGAACTGCCGTGAACTGCTGTGAACTGAATGGAGAAAAAACTTCACAGTTTATTAAACAGACACCTATATAAGGCTGGGTTCACACTACGATTTTCCCTTCCGTCAGCCGCATACGATTTCAGTTTTGAAAACGTATGGGCCCGTACGGGAAAACGCATACATAGACAATGCATTGCAAATCGTATGCACTCAGATGCATCCGAGTGCATACGATTTGCTAGCAAAACGTTTTTTAACAGTACGCAAAACCAGGTTCGACCACGGTTTTGAGTCTGTTTTTGAAACCGTATGGCAAACGCATACGTTTTTTTTAACATTAAAGTCAATGAAAAACGCACATATGTGTGGTTCCATATGTATAAACCGTATGCGTTTTTCGTCTGTGCATGCGCATTTTCAAAACAAGAAAATCTTTATTTATTAAATGACACTAATTCCAAAAACGTATGCGTTTTTTTAATCAAAACCGGATGGAACCGAACGCACTTTTTGAAACCGTATACGTTTTATAAACGCATACGTTTACGTACGGTTCAATCCGTTTCAGCCGCAAGTTTTTTCATATAAATCGTATGCGGCTGACGGACGGGAAAATCGTAGTGTGAACCCAGCCTAACACATGCTTAGTGCAGCTTGCATTGAAAGAGCAACTTCTCAGTTCTCCTGTTTTCCTACTATTACTTGTATTCTGTGTCGGCCAACCATAAAGGGCACCCGGGCGCTGCCCCCCTCCCCCAGTCAGTAAAAAAATAAAAAACATTTTTTTTTTTATTTAAACATGTCCCTTTAAGGAAAAAATAAATTCCAAAAAAGGTCCTTATGTGCACTGAGTCTGGGCGTCGGGCGCCGGGCACAGTGCAGGATGGGTAGCGCCACGTCTGTGCAATCACGGGATTGCAGACATGGTGCTACATTGGCAGCCCAAAAATGCGCCGGAAGCAGTGGCGCGATGGACTGCATTGTTATGGCAGGGCGGGTGAATCCACTTATTCCAATGTTCTAATTTATTTTTTATAGTGAATATTCGGCCGAAATCGCAAACCCCCAGGCCCCCCCGGTTATTCCAATGTCAACCACTTTGTTTTTATAGGGAATATTCGGCTGAAATCGCGGCACCCCCCGCTTATTCTAAGGTTCCAAAGTTTTTTTTATAGTGAATATTCTGCCAAAATCGCGGCAACAATCCCCCCCCGCGCTTATTCCAACGTTCCAAATTCCGACCGATTTGAACAAATCTGTTTGTTAGGATTTTGGTTTGCTCGCGTGTACACACGAGCAAACCAAAATCCCCGCCAGCAGACGGCACGCTGATGTGTCGATGACGTGGCGGTGACGTTGACGCCGCCACGTCACCGCACCAGGAAGTAAAACACTTCCGCGCATGCGCCGAATCCATTCGGCGGCGGTGCGAGATGACATGTCTGCTGGTAAGTGTACTAACCAGCAGACATGTCGGGCGGACGGATTCCCACCCGATAGATTTCAAAGCATGCTTTGAAATCTGTCGGGTGGCCAAATCCGTCGGCTCGGCCGTACACACGATCGAATCTGTCTGCTGGGACGGTCTAGCAGACTGTTTCCAGCAGACAGATTTGATCGTGTGTACGAGGCCTAAGGCTGCGCTATATACCATGATTTGTGATACTGGGGCTGTAAACTCTGTCCTGTGATGCTGAGCTGTATACTCCTGACACTATAAGTGGAAGCAAGTGGAATACAGGGGATGGAATGGGTTGATTATATAAGGGGTGTGGCTTATGAGATGTGGGAGGGACCAAATGTGGAGGGGCAGGGTCTTGCGCCCGCCCCCCCCAACCATCCTAAAACTTCACCAGCCGCCACTGGTACTGACGCCAGGTTCATCTATCGTCTCTGCTTGCCTGCCACCCATCCTGGCTTTGGCTTGTTTCCTGGATTTTCTCCTGTCTCCTGCTGATGTACTCGGTCAATAGGGGAAGCTGCCCTGGGCCCCATCATTGTTGTGGGGCCAACACAGCTGCCTCATACTTGCCAACCATCCCAGTTTAAATACCCTTGTCCTTGATTTTTAGTCTCATACTGTGTCCCGGTATCTCAGTGTGAAGTTCTGTTGCTAATGTTGCCCAGCTCTGCCCGATTACTGTGTACAAATGACTCACCTTGTGTTTATGTGTAAAAAAACTGCATTGATATGTAAATAGCAGCGGCATTAACCACTTGCTTACTGGACACTTAAACCTCGATTTTCAGCTTTCAGCGCTCTCACTCTCTAAACAATTGAGCGGTCATGTAACACTGTACCCAAATGACAAATGACATTTATAATTTTTTTCCCCACACATAGAGCTTTTTTTTGGTGGTATTTGATCACCTCTGTTTTTTTTGGTAAAAAAATGATAAAAGACCAAAAATTTGGAAAAAACAAAACAAAACGGTTTTATATTTTGTTATAACATTTTGAAAACAGGTAATTTTTCTCCTTCTTTGAGATACACTGATGAGGCTGCACTGATGGACACTAATATGCGGCACTGATGGGTAGTGATAAGGCGGTACTGATGGGCACTGATAAGGCAGCACTGATAGGCAGCATTGGTGGGCACTAAGAGGTGGCACTGGTGGGCACAGAGAGGTGGCACAATTGGTGGCACTGAAGTGCATTGATAGGTGGCACTGAAGTGCATTGATAGGTGGCACTGAAGGACACTGATTGGTGGCACTAATAGCGGGCACTGATGGGTGGCACTGATGGGTGGCAATAATGGGCACTGGTATGTGACACTGATAAGCAACACCGCTAGATGGCATGGGTGAGGCACTGATTAGCACCACTGGTTGGCTTTGATAGGTGGCACTCTTGGGCATTGATAGGTTGCACTGATTGGTGGCACTGATATTTACTGGTGGACATTGATGGCACTGTGGGCGCTGGCAAGTGGAACTGGCAGGCGGCACTGGTTGGCACAGATGATGCGGCTGTGCCTCTTCCTCTTGGGGACTGATGTCCCGCAACAGAAGCTGGAGATCAGCTTTATTTACTCCTCGCTCTGTCAGAATGAGGAGAAAAAAAAACAATTACTAAGCTTCTGTTAACCACTTCGTTTCGCTGTCACGTCCAAAGACGTGAACAGCGCAAACCTGAGGCGCCGGGTTGACGTCTTTGGACGTGACAGCCTTTCCCCGCTCCCTGCGCGTCCCCGTGAGCAAGCATCGGCGAAAAACTGTGTTGGCCGTGTCCCTTGGACACAGCCAATCACAGATCGTGCTGAATGGCCAATCGCAGAGGCCATTCAGCACTCGATCCCGCTATCCAATGAGAGATGATCTCAATTGTAAACAAATGAGATCATCTCTCATCGCCGGCTTTCTCTCCTCACACACAGCGTGTGAGGAGAGAAAGAGTGACCACGATTACAGTGAGTGTAAAAAAAAGAAGTTTAAAAACAGCGCCAGTGTCTCTGCCAGTGCCACCTGCCAGTGCAAACAGCCTGTGCCACCTGTCCCTGCCATCAGTGCCACCTGCCCCCAGTGCCATCTGCCCCTGCCCCCAGTGCCATCTGCCCCTGCCATCAGTGCCATCTGCCCCTGCCATCAGTGCCATCTGCCCCTGCCATCAGTGCCACCTGCCCCTGCCATCAGTGCCACTTGCCATCTGCCGTAAGTGCCATCTGCCATCAGTGCAATCTGCCGTAAGTGCCATCTGCCATCAGTGCAATCTACCATCAGTGCCACCTGCCAGTGCAATCTACCATCAGTGCCACCTGCCAGTGCCACCTGCCTGTGCCACCTGCCATCAGTGCTATCTGCCCGTGCCACCTGCCCGTGCCACCTGCCCGTGCCATCTGCCATCAGTGCCATCTGTCATCAGTGCCATCTGCCCGTGCCATCTGCCCGTGCCATCTGCCCGTGCCATCGGTGCCATCTGC
Source organism: Rana kukunoris (assembly GCA_029574335.1). NCBI lineage: Eukaryota > Metazoa > Chordata > Amphibia > Anura > Ranidae > Rana > Rana kukunoris. Next base: position 613,768,682 of record CM056049.1, on the reverse strand, counting down.
CATCCGTGCCATCCGCCCGTGCCAGCTGCCATTAGTGCTACCTGCAATTAGTGTAATTTGCCATCAGTGTCACCTGCCAGTGCAATCTCCCATCAGTGCCACCTGCCAGTCCAATCTACCTTCAGTGCCACCTGCCTGTGCCATCTGCCTGTGCCATCTGCCATCAGTGCTATCTGCCTGTGCCACCTGCCCGTGCCATCTGCCATCAGTGCATCTGTCATCAGTGCCATCTGTCATCAGTGCCATCTGTCATCAGTGCCATCTGCCCGTGCCAGCTGCCATTAGTGCTACCTGCCATTAGTGCTACCTGCCATCTGCCATCAGTCCGTGCCATTTGCCGTCAGTGCCACCTGTCAGTGTCATCAGTGCCAACAATGGCTAAAAGATCCTTTTCGCTCGAGGAGGCATATGAAATTATGGCGGCTGACGAGAGCAACGGGGAGCTCTGCGATTCAGATTCCACTGAAAATTCGGACAATGAATCTGACATCACCTATGAGCCGATAGTCAGCAGTGGAGAAGAGACATCCGAGGAGGAGGAGGAGGAGGAGGAAGAAGAAGAGGAGGAAGAGGAAGAAGAAGAAGAAGAAGAAGAAGAAGAGGAGGAGGGTCCACCCGCCAGAAGAAGGCGTATTGCTAAGGAGGCAGTGCCATCCACCAGCACCGCTGTGCCATCCACGAGTACCGCAATACCTCAGCAAGCAAGGTCACGTACCAGTGGGGTGTCACCTCAGTCCCAAAGGGTTAGGTCCCATGCCAGCCTTCCCTATTCCCTTCAGAACCCCCTGTGGCTTCCTTCTAATTCAGGAGAAGCCAACATTCCCCCTTTCACTGCCCAGCCAGGAGTCCAGGTGGACACAGAAAATTTTGCCCCGATTAATTTTTTTAATTTATTTTTCACCGACAACATGCTTGCCTCAATTGTTACCCAGTGCAATCTTTATGCAGAACAATTTATTTCCAGTAACCCCACATCCTATTATGCCCGTCCCTTCGAGTGGAGAGCCCTAACAGTGGAAGAGTTTAAAATTTTTTTGGGCCTCATATTCTGTATGGGACTAAACCACAAAAACCAGCTACGTGCCTATTGGTCAAACCGCCCCATCTACCACATGCCCATCTTTTCCTCAAAAATGCCCCGGTCCAGATATCAATTGATAATGAGATTCCTACACTACAACGATAATACCCAGTGCCCTCCCCGAAATGACCCAAGTTTTGATAAACTTTATAAAATTCGGCCACTACTTAATTATTTTTCTGAAATTTTCCCCCAGTTGTTTACCCCGGACCAACATATATGTGTAGACGAATCCTTAGTAAAATTTTCTGGCAGGCTGGGCATAAAACAATTCATTCCCAGTAAAAGGGCCCGCTATGGGGTGAAGCTCTATAAATTGTGTGACCGAGCCACGGGGTATACGTATGCCTTCAACGTATACGAAGGAAAGGACAGCCAGCTACACCCCCCTAATTGTCCAGACTACGTAGGAACCAGCGGGAAAATTGTTTGGCAACTCCTGAACCCACTCCTGGAGAAAGGATACCACTTGTATGTGGACAATTTCTACACAAGTTTGCCCCTGTTCCGAAACCTTTACCAAAAAAATACCCCAGCATGCGGCACCGTGCGATCGAACCGGAAGGGCTTTCCTCAAAGTCTTGTCACCAAAAAATTAGAAAAAGGGGAGACGGCGAGTTTACGTACAGAGGAAGTTCTGGCTGTGAAATGGAGGGACAAAAGGGATGTGTTCGTGCTTTCTACCATCCACAACAACACATTCGTTGAGACCAGAACGAGGAATGGGCTAATCCAGAAACCAAAATGTATTCATGACTACAATAAGTTCATGGGGGGTGTCGATTTGAACGACCAGATGCTGGAACCCTACCTTTCCACAAGAAGATCATACCAGTGGTATAAAAAAGTTTCAATTTATTTGTTTAATTTGGCCGCGTACAATACCTACGTAATATATCGGAAATCCACTCCAAGACCCAAACCCTACCTTTTCTACCTGGAGGAAATCACCACTGCCCTTTTATACCCCAGCAACCCACCAGCATACATTCGATCCGATGTGGTTAGCCGACTCAACGAGCGCCACTTTCCAGATAAATTCCCTCCCAGACCATCAGGCCACAAATGCCAAAAAAGATGCAAGGTGTGCTCCAAAGCAGGAGTGAGAAGCGACACCAATTATTTTTGTCCTAAATGCCCTTCCCAACCAGCCCTCTGCGTAGTTGGTTGTTTCGCCCGTTACCATACCTCACTAAATTATTAGTCACTTCCTGCCATTTACCTTCACACCCCTTATACCTCTGCTTATGACCCCGGCTTGTTATTTGACCACGATTCTGCCTACCGATTCTGTTTATACCTCTGCCTGATCTGGAACTGACCCTGGACTGTTATTTGACCACGCTTATGCCTACCGATTCTGTTTATACCTCTGCCTGATCTGGAACTGACCCTGGACTGTTATTTGACCACAATTATGCCTACCGATTCTGTTTATTACCTCTGCCTGATCTGGAACTGACCCTGGACTGTTTGACCACTCTTTTTGCCTGCCTCTTGGACTGATCTTTTACCCTGCCAGTGGTCTAGTGGGATTCATAGCACAGGGGTCTCACATATGTGAGGGGCTCCAGAATTTGTTTTTCTGGATGAAGAAAACAATTTTTTGTTTTCTCATTCTAGATTAGGGTCTGGTTGCCCGGAGGCTTCAAAGAGATTTGGGTGGGAGAAGCCTCCACCCCTGTCCCCATTCTGTCCTGAACGAGGCCCTACTTCTGCCTGTAGGACCTATGCCATCATGGGACAGTATCCCTGCCTGGACAATTGTGTATGCCGTTGCTGACCAAGTCCCTGCCTGCTGCCTGGACCAGTGCTATCCTGCTGTGTAGAACTGCGCTACTATTACCACAGGTAATCTTTTGTTTACGCTTTGCTCAGCATAATGTATTTTGGGGTGTAATTCTTGGTATGTGCATGCTATGTGTCTCTGGAACACCGGACCGTGTTCCTTGCATGTTTGATCTCTGTATGTGGTCAGGCTGTGTAGAAGTCTAACACATGGGGTATCGTTTTACTCAGGAGGAGTAGCAGAATGTATTTTGGGGTGTAATTTTTGCTATCTAAATGCTATGTGTTGGAAATATCTTAGAAACGCACAACTTTGTGTAAAAAAAATGCGTTTTCATTTTTTTTCCACGTGTTCCAAAAACTTCTGGAAAACAATGAACCGTTCAAAAGACTCATTATGCCTCCTAGATTATACGTTGGGGTGTTAGCTTTCCAAAATGGGGTAATTTTGTGGGTAATTCCATTGTCCTGGTGTTCCAGGGCCTTCAAAAGTGTAATAGGTAGTCAACTAGTTAGATGTGCAATTTATGCTCCTAAAACCCCAGATGGCGCTTCCTGCATGTTGGGCCTCCGTATGTGGCCAGGCAGTGAAAAAGTCTGACACATGGGGTATCGTTTTACTCAGGAGGAGTAGCAGAATGTATTTTGGGGTGTCATTTTTGCTATCTAAATGCTATGTGTTGGAAATATCTTAGAAACGGACAACTTTGTGTAAAAAAAATGCGTTTTCATTTTTTTTCCACGTGTTCCAAAAACTTCTGGAAAACAATGAACCGTTCAAAAGACTCATTATGCCTCATAGATTATACGTTGGGGTGTTAGCTTTCCAAAATGGGGTCATTTTGTGGGTAATTCCATTGTCCTGGTGTTCCAGGACCTTCAAAAGTGTAATAGGTAGTCAACTAGTTAGATGTGCAATTTATGCTCCTAAAACCCCAGATGGCGCTTCCTGCATGTTGGGCCTCCGTATGTGGCCAGGCAGTGAAAAAGTCTGACACATGGGGTATCGTTTTACTCAGGAGGAGTAGCAGAATGTATTTTGGGGTGTCATTTTTGCTATCTAAATGCTATGTGTTGGAAATATCTTAGAAACGGACAACTTTGTGTAAAAAAAATGCGTTTTCATTTTTTTTCCACGTGTTCCAAAAACTTCTGGAAAACAATGAACCGTTCAAAAGACTCATTATGCCTCATAGATTATACGTTGGGGTGTTAGCTTTCCAAAATGGGGTCATTTTGTGGGTAATTCCATTGTCCTGGTGTTCCAAGACCTTCAAAAGTGTAATAGGTAGTCAACTAGTTAGATGTGCAATTTATGCTCCTAAAACCCCAGATGGCGCTTCCTGCATGTTGGGCCTCCGTATGTGGCCAGGCAGTGAAAAAGTCTCACATATGGGGTATCGTTTTACTCAGGAGGAGTAGCAGAATGTATTTTGGGGTGTCATTTGTGGTATGCACATGCCATGTGAGAGAAATAAGCTATTACAATGACAATTTTGAGAACATTTTTAAATAAAAAATAAAAATCTTAATTTTGCAAAGTATTGTGGGAAAAAATTACAACTTCAAATACCTCACCATGCCTCTTAATAAATACCTTGGAATGTTTACTTTCCAAAATGGGGGTTATTTGGGGGGAATTTGTACTTTCCTGGCTTGTTGGGGTCTCAAGAAATGAGATAGGTCTTCAGTACATCGGGTGTAATCAGATGTGATAATTTTTTATGATTTGCACTATAGCTTGTAGACTCTAAAATTTTCACACAGACTAAATAATTTCGAAAAAATTTTGGGTTATTTTTATCAAAGACATGTAGCAGTATAAATTGTGGCCAAAATTTATGAAGAAAAATTAATAATTTGCAAAATTTTATCACAGAAACTAAGAAAAAATCATTTTTTTTCAAAATTTTCGGTCTTTTTTTATTAATAGCGCAAAAAATAAAAAACCCAGAGATGATCAAATACCACCAAAAGAAAGCTCTATTTGTGGGAAGAAAAGGACAAAAAAATCATTTAGGTGCAGTGTTGCATGACTGAGTAATTATTATTCAAAGTGTGAGAGTGCTGAAAGCTGAAAATTGCTCTGGGCAGGAAGGGTGTTTAAGTGCCCAGTAAGCAAGTGGTTAACATCCCATGATCAGCTGTCATTGGTTGACAACTGATCACGTGGTAAGGGACCTGGATCAGCAATGTAGGTCCGCGCTGTATCCGTCATTCGACTATAGCACGGACAGGAAGAGGTTAATATGTAAATAGCCTTGGAACGGTGGCATTAATATGTAAATAGAGGCGGCATTCTTATGTATATCATGCCCCCCTTGATGATATACCCAACCTGACTGCTGCTCTCTGGGGCGGTAAAGGGGAATGCTGGAAAGTCCTGAATACGAATGGGGTCATTAAGCCTAGCATCAGCCTGTTCTGCCAAGGTAAGCAAATTGGAGGTGGAACCCTTTTTCAAAATAACATGGTGCCACAGGACCCTGAATTTTGGTGCATGTGAATATGCACATCTCAGCAGGTGCGTGAGGGTGTCTTTAACAATTAAAGATACACTGCTGTGTATCTGCTAAAGGGTAGCATTTTTCTGTGGTGTCAGGAAAGTGATTTTGTATGCATTCCTGACACACACAAATGTGAACACAGGTTAAATGTCTCAGTTACATTGCTGGTCAGTGTAAATCTTCTCATCACATTCAGGCTTGGTATACAATCTTTTTATTCACACTAGTGGCCAGTGTAAATCCATCCTTACATTGGTGGTTACTGTGAATGCTCCTATTACATTAGTGGCCAGTGTAAATTCCCATTACATTAATGGTCAGTGTAGTAACTCCTCTTTATATTGGTAATCAGTAAAATATCCAAACTTGCATTTGTGGTCAGTTTTGAATCCTCTCTTACATTGGTGGTCCATGTAGAAGCCCCCATTAAATTGGTGATGAGTGTAAATCCCTGCTTACATTGGTGGCCAGTGTAGAAATTCCCCATTATTGGTTGTCGATGTAAAATCACACATTACATTGGCTGTCAGTGTAAATTTCCCTTTACATTGGTGGTAAGAGCATAATTACCCTTACATGGGTGGTCAATGTAAATCCCCCTCTACATTGGTGTTCAATGGAAATCCCCCTAACATTGATGGTCAGTGTAAATCCCCCTAACATTGGTGGTCGGTGTAGAAGTGTCACCTTACATTGGCGGTCAATACAAATCTCCTCGACAATGGGTGTAAATTTCCCCTTACATGGAGGTAATTTTATATTCCCCCTTACACTGGTGGTTGGTGTAAATGCTCCTATTACATTGGTAAAAATCCCTCTCTATATTGGCGGGTGGCATAAAATGTCAGTGTAAATCCCCACTCACATTGGTGGTCATTGTAAGGTCACCATTACATTGGTGGTCATTGTAGAATCCCCCATTATATACTGTACTTGCTATAATAAGATTTGCAGCGTTGCTCTACATGATTCAGAATTTGCCACAGTGTACTACCTCCTAACTAATCCTATCCCTACACCGCTGCCACTGATCCCATAAACCCCCCAGCACTGTCATTAATTACACTATCCTCTCCCCCAGCATTGTCACTGATCCCAGAAGACCTAGGATCCCTAGGAGTTTTCTGTCTATTGATGGGTTTCTTCACCTTCCCAGTCCATTGTGTGCAGGTAGCGAGGAGATGATGTGCTGTAACCTTTAGCAATCAGTGAGCAGCAATTATGTGCACTAACCTCTTGCAACCAATCATTGAATGGTAAGGGTATGTAGTAACCTCTCGAAACCAAAAAGAGAGCAGTAATATTGTGCAGTAACATCTAGCAACAAATTAGTGAATGGTAAGGATGTCCAGTAACCTCTAGCAACCAATCAGTGAGCAGTATTGATGTACAGTAATCGCTAGCAACCAATCAACAAGCAGATGTGAGTCATAATGTGTGTTGTTACCTCTAGCAGCCAGTCAGTGAGCGGTAATGATACACTGTAACCTCTAGCAACCTATCGCAATTGTTGCCCGATCTGATTCAGTAAACTGATTTTGAATCTAGCTGATATTTGTTTTATGTCTTATTTATTTTATGTCTTAGAAGAGGTGGAGAGTGAAAATGTTTGAAATTACAGTTAATATTTCAATAGATATTAACAAATAAAGGAGAAAAATAAGTAAACAATGCATCAGCACTATCCCTCTCAAGACACACCAGTAACCATGGGTTCAGCACAGCTGCTGGTGTGAACAAGCTCTAAATATGTCACACATGAAGTTTCTGCAGCTGAGCAGAGACATATCTGTAACAGACAGATGAACCAACTTGGACCTGACACTGTGCACTGACTCACTTTAAAAACCAAATTCTGGATCAGAATATATTACTACATTTCTGCACCCGATGCTGCTGGGTACATTTTTCTTTTTAAAAAAACAAAAAACAAACAAAAGTACTTTCCACCATCACCTGCTTCTTCCAACTCAGCTGGATCCTGTCACCATCACCAGGTCCTACCAACTCTCCTAGATGGCGACCATTACCAGCTCCAAGCTTCTCTTGGCCTGCCACCATTGCCAGCTCTTGTCACCTCTACTGGCCTGCTACCATTACCAACTCCTGCTACTTCTTCTGGCCTGCCACTAGTAACAGCTCCTGCTGCTTGTCCTGGCCTGCCGCCAATAGCAACTCCTGCATCTTCTTCTTGCCTTTCAAAATTACAATTTTCCCTGCTGCTTTTTCCCATTTTCCAGTATTTTTTTGCATTGATACATGTCCCCATGGCAGTGCTCAGCTCTGCATACCCTTGGCCAGAGTTTATGATAAAGATTTGCTCCTGACTCCTACAGACTTCATTTGGGTTCAGCTTTAAGTATTCAATTTTTAGACTTTACACTGGGATTGACAACTCTCCTGCGAGTCAAATCCTGATAAAGAAATAAGTGGCGAAGATCCCCTTTGTTTGCCAGTAAAAAGCTCCTGTGGCGGTGGTGCAGTTTTAATGGTACTAGTCAGATTTTACTCCTACTACTTTTTGAGTTTATCTTTCTATACAGTACCGATATAGTCCTCTTGCCCCCTTTCTTTTGGTCTTTGTGTCCTTGGGGTCCCTTAAGTCCTAACTCTATTCCACCCGGTACCAGTCAGATGATACATAGACTTTATGCACATTTACTAATCGATATGAGCTTGTAGGAGGAAAATGTCCCTGTGCTCAATTTGCCTAAAATATGGTGTACTCCTTGGATTTCTCCCTATGGCCTCGTACACACGAGGCAATCTATTTGTTCAAATCGGTCGGACCGACCGATTTGAACAAATCTGTCTGCTTGGATTTTGTTTTGCTCGCGTGTACACACGAGCAAACCAAAATCCCCGCCAGCAGACAGCGCGCTGACGTGTCGGTGACGCGGCGGTGACGTTTGGCGCGTGTGCGAGAAGACATGTCTGCTGGTTAGCGTACTAACCAGCAGACATGTCGGGCGGACGGGTTCCCAGCCGACAGATTGGTAAGCATGCTTTCAAATCTGTCGGCTGGCCAAATCCGTCTGCTCGCCCGTACACTTGATCAAATCTGTCTGCTGGGACGGTCTAGCAGACCGTTTCCAGCAGACAGATTTGGTCGTGTGTATGCGGCCTATGACGTCAGGCAACACCTGGAGCAGTGGCCAGAGTAGTCCTTGTCCTTCATAATCAGCTTGCTAACTTGCAATGATGAGTTGCCTTGCCACAAGAGCATAACATGCCACAGATTACATGACCATGCTCCCTGTTCTACAAATCTTGGTCAAAGTGTTTCCATTCTCATCCAGCAGCTGGGACAATTTTCAATCTGGTGTTCCCTTTTCTACCCATGTATACTGTATTTTGCTCATTAATGTCAAGCAATCACAATCCTTGCTTGCTGCTGCTGATTTCATTGGCTAATGCTGCTCCACTGAAAAATACATGTTTAGCCACTGGCTGCAGCCCTTCAGAAATCCATAGTTCTATTTTCCTTGTCTGCTCCCTTGCTGGTGCTCTTGCTTCAAGTTACTCTCAAAAAAATATAAAAATGTTTACACATAATTAAAAATGTAAATTACAGCAATTTAATAACACTGCTACCAAAAAACTTGTAACCAATATGTTTTTTAATCTGTAAGCCTTTCTAAATGTGTTTTCACTTTGCAGGTCAAAAAATGGGTGACATATGAGAACTCAAAATGTAATTCTATGATCAATACTGCATAGTGGGGACTAGTTAATCCAAGAAGAGAATTTTAAGACACTCACTCATCTCTTATCATAGGAAAGATGAATAAATAAAAAATAAAACCTAATAAACTGTTTTTTTTCCTGCATATGTTTAAACAACAATAACTTTTACAAAAGCAAAGGCACTGTAGAAATATTATTAATTTTGCTTCCGATTTTACAGTATATTGCCTTGGAGACATTTCTTATCTGCTCATTACATAAGTAAATGAGGCACGCGGGATATTAACAACAATCACAAAACACCTTCCCTGCTATAAATTTCATGCTCTTATTGTTACCTTAATGGTGTGTATATTTGAAGCCTTCAGAGGCTTATGTATTAATATTTCTTGGCTGCCACCTGCTTTAAAAACTGCAAATAACTGTATCAGTTAAAATAGGAGCAAAAATAGGAAGCTGGTAGCCACTTTGTTACTTATTTTTTTCCCTGTTTGCACTGTTGAACTAATAAATAACCCCGGTTCCACCTCAATTTCACAGCCCATTAAATGGCTTTCCAGAAACAGATTTCCATGATGCATACACAAATGGCTAGCACAGGGACATCTTCATAGTTAATATACTTTACTGTCAACACAGCCAGCAGAGAGCAGTAACACTCTAAATTAGCATCCTGTTTATTTCATCTACTTTATTCTTCTTCAGTTTTTCTTGGACAAGAACATCTTTCTGTTATAGCATATACTGCCAGATCAATGGGATTCTTTCTTACAATATATCAACCTTCTTTAGATGATGTTGCAGAACTTAAAAAATATGTCTATTAGTTACACCCAAAAAGATCCTTGGTGGTGACAGATTCTACAGCTGAAGCTGGCAATTTAATTGTGCTGAATCAAACACTTCCTATGTTATATTAAGCTTTAAGGTTCAATTTCCTGCCTAAAACTGCAGTAAATAATTAAACATGAATGAAATATAACTCTTCTTTGGAATTCCAGGGCAATTTAGTTTTGAATAACATAAAACATCGTTTTTTAACCAATCTAGTAGCAACATTATGTAAATGTTTTTTCACAAAATATTTATGGTAGTCAAAAAAGAAGTAAAACAATTATACAGTGTAGATATTTATCTATTATTATTATACAGGATTTATATAGTGCCATCAGTTTACACAGGGCTTTACAACTTGAGGGTAGACAATACAAATACAATTCACTTTAAATCAGTAGGAATCAGAGGGCCCTGCTCGTTAGAGCTTACAATCTAAGAGGGAGGGTCAAGAGATGCAAGATGTAATAATTGTGGCGGATGTGCTGATGGAGAAAATAAATGTACTGTTGTTAAGTGGGGGCCAGTTAGGCTTCTCTGAAGAAGAGAGATGAGATGAGTTTTCGGGGATCGCCTGAAAGTGGACAAAGTAAAATATAGTCGGATAGATTGGCGTAGAGCATTCCAGAGGATGTTAGAGGCTCGGGTGAGGTCTTTGGTGGAGTGAAGAGAAGAATTTGGTTGGTATTTTGAGACCAGGTTAGTGATGTAGCTGGGGGCCATGTTGTGGAAGTAGCAGCGAATTGTAAGGTGGATGAGCCGGGCAGCAGTGATCATGATGGACTAAAGGGGGATATTTAAAAGTAAGCTAATGAGGGGGGTGTTGCAGTAGTTGTGGCGAGAGTTGATCAGGGAGTGGATTAGAAGCTCTGTGGTGACATTGGTTAGGAAGGGGCATATCTTGGAAAATGTTGTGGAGGTTGAGGCAGCAGGCTTTGGACAGCAATTGTATGTCAGGGGCCAAAAGAATAGTTCAAAGTCCAGGATTACACCTTAGCATGGGGGGACAGGTTTATAGTTAAGATGGAAATATCATGAGCTTGGTTTTAAATTGGTTCGAGTTTGAGGAAGTGATGTGACATCTTGGCATATACTGTATGTCTGTTAGTAAGTTGGTGATTCGTGAGAAGAAAGATGGAGTGAGCTGGGGGTGGCATCAGCTTAGAGATGATATTGAAAGCCATAGCAATCAACTGACCTAGGAAGGAGGTGTAGATTGAGAAAAAGAGAGGTCCAAGAACAGAACCTTGGGAGACCCCGATAGAGAATGCAAGAGGAGAGGAGGAAGTAGAGTTGTAAGTGACACTGAAGGTGCGGTGGGATAGGTAGGATGGGAACCAGTTAAGAGTACAGTCATGGAGACCAAAGGAGTGGGGGGGGTGATCCAATGTGTCAAAGGCAGCAGAGAGATCCAGGAGTAGTAGTACAGAATAGTGTTTATTGGTTTTAGCTGTTAGTAGGTCATCAGTGAGTTTATGGAGAGCACTCACTGGCTGCAGATGGACACTTGGGCACACTCGCTGGCTGCAGATGGAGACTTGGGCACACTGGCTGCAGATGGAGACTTGGGCACACTGACTGCAGATGGACACTTGGGCACACTCACTAGCTGCAGATGGACACTTGGGCACACTCACTAGCTGCAGATGGACAATTGGGCACATTGGCTGCAGATGGGCTATTGGGCACACTGGCTGCAGGTGGACACTTGGGCACAATGGCTGCAGATGGACACTTGGGCACTGCTGATCATTCCTGGCAATGGTGAGTGCTGCATTCCTGGCAATGGTGAGTGCTGCATTCTTGGCAATGGTGAGTGCTGCATTCTTGGCAATGGTGAGTGCATTCCTGGCAATGATGGGTGTTGCATTTTTGGCAATGGTGAGTGCTGCATTCTTGGCAATGATGAGCGTGCTGAATTCCTGGCAATGGTGAGTGCTGCATTATTGGCAATGATGGGTGCTGCATTCCTGGCAATGATAGGTGGTGTAATCCTGGCAATGATGGGTGATGCATTCCTGGCAATGGTGGGTGCTTCATTCCTATTAAGTGGGGGTCTGCAGATGGGCACTGACCCTTACGTTTTTTTTCCTTAAACTTCCCTCTTAAAGTGAAGGTGTGTGTTATACGCCAATAAATACGGTATATCCAAATAACACGCCTGAGCTCATCTATTCACCACACACAGCCATAAAGGCAAGATAGTTCTTGTTGGGCAGTGTATTAGTGCTCGAACGAACACACTTAGGCCGCGTACACACGATGGGATTTTTCCGCTGGAAATGGTCCGACGGACCATTTCTGCAGAGAAATACGCTCGTCTGTAGGAGCCGGCGGACAGATTTGGACGGATTTCTCCAGATTAGTACGCCTAACCAGCGGATTTCTCCGGATTAGTACGCCTAACCAGCGGACATATCTGTCCGCACATGCGTCGGATCCTGTGAATGGATTCGACGCATGCGCTCGGAAGTGTTTCACTTCCTGGTGCGGTGACGTGGCGGAGTCAACGTCACCGCCGCGTCACCATGCTGTCCGCCGGCGGGGAATTTGATCCGATGGTGTGTACAGCCATCGGATCAAAACAGCCCGGCGGACATATCCGATGGAAACGGTCCGTCGGACCGTTTCTATCGGATAAATCCTATCGTGTGTACAGGGCCTGAGACTGAATTTTAATGAATCAAAAAATGTCAGGCAATGGTCGGCCCACGAGCATGTTCACTTCATCAAATATGGCCCTCTTTGAAAAAAGTTTGGACACCCCTGGCCTAGGCTATAGGAAGATTGCCAAGACCCTGAAACTGAGCTGCAGCACTGTGGCCAAAACCATACAGCAGTTTAACAGGACAGGTTCCACTCAGAACAGGCCTCGCCATTGGCTAATAGATGTATGATTGCTGCCAGCGTTGCTGCAGAGGTTGAAGGGGTGGGGGGGTCAGCCTGTCAGTGCTCAGACCATACACCGCACACTGCATCAAATTGGTCTGCATGGCTGACGACCCAGAAGGAAGCCTCTTCTAAAGATGATGAACAAGACAACCTGCAAACAGTTTGCTGAAGACAAGCAGACTAAGGACATGGATTACTGGAACCAAGATAAACGTATTTGGTTCAGATGGTGTCAAGCATGTGTGGTGGCAACCAGGTGAGGAGTACAAAAGAAAAGTGTGTCTTGCCTACAGTCAAGCAAGGTGGTGGGAGTGTCATGGTCTGGGGATGCATTAGTGCTGTCGTCACTGGGGAGCTACAGTTCATTGAGGGAACCATGAATGCCAACATGTACTGTGACATACTGAAGCCAAGCAGGATCCCCTCCCTTCAGGGACTGGGCCACAGGGCAGTATTCTGACATGACAATGACCCCAAACACACCTCCAAGACGACCACTGCCTTGCTAAAGAAGCTGAGGGTAAAGGTGATGGACTGACCAAGCATGTCTCCAGACCTAAACCTTATTGAGCATCTGTGGGGCATCCTCAAATGGAAGGTGGAGGAGCACAAGGGCTCTAACATACACCAGTTCTGTATTGTCATCACGGAGGAGTGAAAGAGGACTCCAGTGGCAACCTGTGAATCTCTGGTAACTTCATGCCCAAGAGGGTTAAAGCAGTGCTGAAAAAAATGGTGGCCGCACAAAATATTAACACTTTGGACCTAATTTGGACATTTTCACTTAGAGATGTGCTGACTTTTGTTTCCAGTGGTTTAGACATTATTGGCTGTGTGTTGTTTTTTTTTTGAGGGGACAGCAAATGTACACTGTTATACAAGCTGTACACTCACTGCTTTTCATTGTAGCAAAGTGTAATTTCTTCAGTATTGTCACATGAAAAGTGAGAGGTGTACTCACTTTTGTGAGATACTGTATAGTGTCTAGTAAAACAAATACAGTTATGACCATTCATGTGTCACTGAAAGATAGTCAGTAGTCCAGAGCAGAGAGAAACTTACAGCTCTGCATGTGCTACTACATAGAATCTTTGGGGGTGATGTGTAAAACTGCGCTGCTAGAAAAGAATAAATGTGGCTGCTAAACACGGCTACTGAAAAACAAGAAGCAAAAAACAAAATAGGAACGTGGTAGTGTAGCGCTCAGAATAACAAAATATAACTATAAGGCTATACATATAAATGAAGTGTAAAACATAAGGAGTGATCTATGCGTCAACATAAAAATGATAACATAACTCATAAAATTGAAATAAAGTTCATGAAATAAAGTTCATATATTCCAGTGACACAAATGATGCTCGATGTTCAGAAGTGAAGAAGAAAAAATCCCACCACCGGTAAAGATGCAGGCTTACCAGATGAAATGGACTCTAAGAAACTTATATTTCTAGAGTCGGTCAGGCTTGGTATATGCTCAGATCTTGATATAAGGTGTCCCTCAGGAAAGGGATCAGCAGATATCTGTGGTGTAGATTCCAATGGCCCCGAGATTGGTTAGAGGTCTCTCGTTCACGGAAAAAATATTGGTCATCCGTCCAGCAGGTCTCAGTCCACTTGTGGAGCCTTCCAGACAGCATGCAGGTCCTTTCCTCACTGCTAGCAAAACAGCTCACGCTAAAGCCTCTTTATAAAAGCGTGAAATAGAAAGTATCACTAATATCTTTGTAATGTTATTTTTGCGTTTTTAAAACCCAAATCTGTGCAAAAAAGTGGCCCATTTCTCACCCTCTTCACCTAGTTTATAAAAAAACTCTTATGCCGCGTACACACGATCGTTTTTTCGGGTTGTAAAAAATTACGTATTTTTTTTATGTCATTAACCATTTGCCTACTGTGCACCTACACCCCCTTCCTGCCCAGACAAAATTTAATCTTCCGGCACTGCGTCGCTTTAACTGACAATTGCGCGGTCGTGCGACGTGGCTCCCAAACAAAATTGGCGTCCTTTTTTTCCCACAAATAGAGCTTTCTTTTGGTGGTATTTGATCACCTCTGCGGTTTTTATTTTTTGCGCTATAAACAAAAATAGAGCGTCAATTTTGAAAAAAATTCAATATTTTTTACTTTTTGCTATAATAAATATCCCCAAAAAATATTTTTTTCCTCAGTTTAGGCCGATACGTATTCTTCTACATATTTTTGGTAAAAAAAAAATGCAATAAGCGTTTATCGATTGGTTTGCGCAAAATTTATAGTGTTTACAAAATAGGGGATAGTTTATGGCATTTTTTTTATTTCATTTCTTTACTATTAATGGCGGCGATCTGCGATTTTTTTATTGGGACTGCGACGTTATGGCGGACACTTCGGACACTTTTCTGACATTTTTGGGACCATTTACATTTATACAGTAAACAATGCTATAAATATGCATTGATTACTGTATAAATGTGACTGGCAGTGAAGGTGTTAACCACTAGGGGGCGGGGAAGGGGTTAAATGTGTGTCCTATGAGTGTTCTAACTGTAGGGGGGGTGACTGGGGGAGGTGACCGATTGCGTCCCTATGTACAAGGAACACAATCTGTCTCCTCTCTCCCTGACAGGGACGTGCAGCTCTGTGTTTACATACAGAGCTCCACGTCCCCGCTCAGTTACTGGGCAATTGCGTGTGCCCGGCGGCGATCGTTGCCGCCGGGCACTCGCGCCGGGATCCCAGTAGAGCGGTGGGTGCGCGCGCGCGCCCGCGGCTTTAAAAAGACATCATGCCATATGACGTGATGTCAGGATAATGGAGTCCTCCGCCCGCCGTCATTTGACGGTGGGCGGTGGACAAGTAGTTAAAAACAAGCATTTTTTGGGTTCTAAAAAATGGGCAAAAATAATTTGAGCATGCTTTATTTTTTCACAGCGTTTTTAATGTTGTCATTTTTAAGGTTATAAAAAATGGTCGTGTGTGGACTTTAACGACACAAAAAAACCCACGCTTGCTCAGAAGCAAGTTATAAGACGGGAGCCCTCGTTCTGGTAAAACTAGCATTCGTAATTGAGATAGCACATTCATCACGCAGTAACAGACTGAAAAGCGCAAATCGTCTTTTACTAACACAATATCAGCAAAAGCAGCCCCAAGGGTGGCACCATCTGCATGGAACTTCCCCTTTATAGTGCCGTTGTACACGTTGTATGTCACCGCGCTTTGCTAGAGCATCTTTTTTTCATGTTCGTGTGTAGGCAAGGCCGTTTTAATGATCGGGTTAAAAAAATAAATCGTTTTTTCCAGAGCCTGAAAAGGTAATTTTTTGTGTTCGCGTGTACGTGGCATTCGTAGTGTACGCGGCATTAGAAACCCTTAAAGCTTACCTGGATTCACTGTCAAATGATCTCTCTTCGCCATATTGGTCACTTCAACTAATTCTGTGTCTGCTCCTTGCATTAAGTTATTCCTAAGTACCGCTGGACCAAGTGATAGACAGTTGAAGCAGTCAAAGAGCAATGGCCATGTCATAAAGAAACTACAGACCAGACCCCCTCATACTACTAAACAGAAGAAAGAAGACCTAGGATCTCTAAATTAATTAAGAGGGCTGGTGTGGCGTTGATTTTTATTTTATTTTTATTCATCCTAATGATGGGCATAAATGATGGCATCATGCTTTTCATTTTTAAATATGTAGGCTTGTGTTGCTATTACTAAATTATGTTATGGGCCCTATTTATATCATATTATAGTTTAAATCATTTATACATAGTTACATAGTTGGTGAGGTTGAAAAAAGACACAATTCCATCATGTCCAATAATTTCTTTAAATTACAAAATTAATACAATCACAGCTCCTAACAGGGGTCTCCCTTTCCTTCCATCAAATAAAAAACAAAAAAACAAAGTTAAAAGTTTGTAACAAGTAAATACTCCATATTAATTCACTAGGAAAACACATTTTGATTTGATAATTTATTCATTTGAATAAATCAAAGGTTTTATAAATGAAAGCAATGAGCAAATTGCAGCCTTTTCACCTGAGAAATCACACTAAATTTGTTGTATTAGACAAATCAACTGGCAAATCATTCCCAGACAAAAACATGTCTATGCAGGTTAGAGATCACTCGTGAAAATACATAATGTAAACCTCACTTTGCTCAATAATTCTGCCACTGCTATCTTTCCTGTAAAGTACTACAAATCCCCAGGGAGACAGAAATGCTAATAAACAAAGGCACTGCTATAATCATTTATGTTTAAAAGCTAATGTAAAATATATTTAGGAGAAATACAGTGTTCCCTAAATTGTACTATTTCAGTGTTTCTACATTTTCCATAACGTGTCCTTTTTCAGGTTATTTCAGGTTATTTTCAAGTGCTTTGATAATGGCAACTTCTACACTGAGAAAACTGAATTTGCTTAGGTCAACTAAATCATGCATAGTTCTCCTTTGATACTCACTGTCAAACAGTTACTTGTGAAAATGGCATTAGAGCCCATAAATCTGCTGCTGTCCTAGAAATTATTTACTGGAGTTTTCTTAATAATAGTATTAGCATTTTACGGCTTGTGACTGGTTTGAGAAATATGAAACATTTGATATATTAAATCAGACATGCTGACTTTACGACAATATTGTTTACTGCCATCGCTTTTCTTTAGCATGCTTTGCCTGTTTATAGTTTGTTTTTGGAATAGTTACTGTAGTTGGGAAGGCTGATTACTGTGCAGAAAATATGGCTTTGTATGAAATTAATAGCCATGTGAATTTCTAGATAATTTCATGACAACGTGCTGCCACCTCCATTCTTCCAAAGTGTTGGTGCTATATTTTTTTATGTATGAACTTGTATTTTTATATGTTATACAATGAAACTGGCTCTGTAAAAACATAATATTTTAATTTATTTACTTTTATTTAGAATTTCCAAAACAAGAACAAAAAAGGAATTAATATAGCTTAACTTTATATTAAATGGGTGGTTCCCCTAAAAATAAACTTTTACCATTGCATTTCTTTTCTTAATTACATCTAGAATCGGCTGGTATTTAAAAGAAAATCTGTCTGTACATACCATTTTCGGCATGTAGTCTCACTGCCACTTCCGGGTCTGACGGTCGGGGTAGGGCGTGCCTACTTGATTGACAGGCATCCGATCGACGCATACAGCGCGTCACGAGATGCCGAAAGAAGCCGAACGTTGGTGCGCATGCGCCGTATAGAGCCGCACCAACGTTCGGCTTCTTTCGGCATCTCGTGACGCGCTGTATGCGTCGATCGGATGCCTGTCCCCAACCATCATACCCGGAAGCTGCGGTGAGGCTGCATGAAGAAAATGGTATGTACGGACGGATTTTTTTAAAACTACCAGCCGATTCTAGATGTGATTAAGAGGATAGATGCAATGTTAAAAGTTTCTTTTTAGGGGAACCACCCCTTTAATACTGGAATGCACCTTCAGTGCCACATTAATACACCTTTATTGCCACAATAACATCCACAGATTACCTAATCTCTAGGTAAAAAAGCTAGCCACACACACAATTTGTCTCATTCAGCCGATCACAAAGATTTCTAAGATTCCTCCATCAATGTTAAATAGCATGGATGGAAGAATGTTCCTTTTTGGTTACTGTATTTAGACAGCTACAACACATGCAGCTGTCTGAGTACCCGAACAGTGACTAATGTGCTAAGATGCAGTCAGTGTCCATTCAACAATTTTATACATGGCTTCTTCAATTTTGAGTTTGTCAAGATGGGTGGTGTCGAAAGGCCCATCCATGGCTTAAATTTTGACCAATATAGCAGGAATAAGATGAAATTTGAGCCATGTATGGACAGCTTAAGTGACCACAAATATCCCATGAGCCAGCAACAAGAAGCAACCAGAGCCAGGGTAAATGTAGCTATCCCTTGAAGAAATGCCTGGACAAGGTCTCATAAGCATATGTACAAAAACACATAAGAGGGAAGCATAACCCAGCACAATAAAAATTTTAATAGATTACCATAAAACCAAAAATGTTACACTCAGATGATCCCAATGTAAAACTGCATCAATGAATCACCACAAAGAGCTGTATTGTATCTGCAACAAGTTTCAATGCAAACGATCCATCCAGGCGCAGGAGAATGACTTGTGTGTGATGTTTCCGTGCAGCCGTCCTGACAAAATGGTCAGAGGTACGGGTACAGAAGAGACCCACTGTGAGCTATTTGGAGCAGCTCTGTGAGACAGCTGCCAGGACCAAATGAGGAAGACGGCTCTAGCGTGATCTGTGGTATGGAGAAGCGTCACATGACATGTTTCGGAAGCCAGGCCTCCTTTCTCAAATGCCTTTCTCAAATGGTCAGCTAAAGCAAATGCATTTGCTCATATGTAAAGTATTTAGTAATCTAGTTTATTCTTTGGTTGTTTTTCTTTATTAATATCTATCTATCTATCTATCTATCTATCTATCTATCTATCTATCTATCTATCTATCTATCTATCTATCTATCTATCTATCTATCTCTCTATCTCTCTATCTATCGATAGAATGTATTGTAGAGTTTGCGTTTTTCAAATTAATGTATTTCTTTTGTAACATGGAAAGTAGAAGGATGTGTGTTAAATGTTGGTTTTAGGCTTTGTTTGTATTTTTCAAATAAAGTTTAAGGTAGAACTTTTTTTTTCTTCATTTTGGAAAGAATAAAGGAGGAATATAACCCCTGACAGTTTTTTTTTTTTTTTTTTGCTACCTGTTTCCCATTGGGAAGATTTACATTCAAACAGGAGGATTTCCCCTCTGTTACTTTTCTCAGGTAAAACCTAAATTTGGGATTCTCTTTTGCTTTCCCTTTCAATGGCAAAAAACAAGTTATAAGCGAGGGAGCAACACATTCCCCAAACAAAATCCCACAAGGAGAGAGTCCAATATCCCCCTAATGGCTTGATAAAATATAAGATGACATTCACACCATATATTTCTAGTTTTTGACATCCCCTTAGTCTACTTTTTCTAATATATGTAGATGGTAGGGGGTGTCAAATTCTCTCTGTGTAGCTTCTAGGAATTTGTACTTACAACTTACCGTATTTATCGGCATATACCGCACACTTTTTTCCCCTGAAAATCAGAGGAAAATCGTGGGTGCGCAATATACGCCGATCCCCGCTTCCCGCGCTGTGTTTGAACTGAGCCGCTGACATATACCGAGCACAATACACTCGGCCAGGCTCGGCTCCCCTCACGGTCACACCTCCTAGCCTCTATGCGAAAGGAGCTGAGCGTGCCCGAGTGTACTGCGCTCGGTATATGTTGGCGGCGGCGACGCTCAAACACAGCGTGGGAACCGGAGATACGACTGAGAGACAGCGTGGGAGAAGTGGGGAGGACACCACTGAGGCCGCGGACAAGGCCGCCGATGGACGCCGGGCAAGACACCGACAAGGGGCATCTAAACTGTAAGTATTTTCTTTTTTTTCAGGATTTTCCCATCTAGGTTGGGGGTGCACGCTATATGCCGGAGCGTGGTTTACAAAGATAAATACGGTACTTCTGATAACACGTTTTACTGTGGCCTTTGAACTAGAATTTTTCACTGGCAAAACTTCTGGTCATACAGAAAACATGTCCATGTGGACAAGTGCATATTCGGAAGACCCTGACTAAGACATCTGAAATTATTTTTTGCAATCTCTGGAAGGGATGTTCAGCTTTTGGTAATATTTATGTTAACAGGTAAAACAAAAATCTGCAAATTATGAATGAAATTGTGGTAAACCCTAGCACTTTCCCATGCTCATTTCCTAAGGCAGCCATAACTGCTTTTGACTGATGACACGGTCCATGTGTCAAGCTGGAGGGAAAATAGCGGCTGGCAAACTTAAAAGGTCACTTTTTTCCTAAGTCCTGTTCCATAAGAAGTTGTCCCCACTGTAAAAACATTGGTTCTTCTTGTTCTGGGGTACTCAAATTTTATTTATCAATCCCAGCTCAACTGGGCCAGAACTTGGGGGGAATTTGTGAGTTGCACAGACCCAGCATGTGCCCAGGGCTAACTCAGCAAGAAGCCGGAAGGCTGAAAACAGCCAATTAATTAGCATACTTAATTGTTCTTTCCTGCTGAAGTAAAAACTGCCCCAAAAGACCTCCTACTCTCTACTATCTATATACATTTATACTCTTTACAATTATACTCTTATACTCCATGCTAAAGCATGGAGCTCTGCTTCTTGAGCTGGGGAAAATAATAATCTGCTGTCCTTCTGGGTGATAACTGTTTATTCAGTATGAATCTTGTCATCGTGGGTATGAAACCAGGATCAAATCTACAAAAATGAACAACTATCTGGATCTTCAAGGAGTGAGTCCTGCACTGGGCTCACAGCAGCCGATTCCTACATAATCATTTTATGACATGTTGTTCTCGTTGTCTCTAGCCTCCTCCAACACAGGCAATAGGGTGGCTGACTTAAATAGTACAAACTTTTTCATTGTTAGATTTGCACATAAACAACAATACAAATTCATGTTTTGTGAACCTTTCATTAGACAAATATTTAGTTTCCAGATCATCAGTGCCCTGATTACAGTAAAGCCCCAGCAGTACCCATCAGTGACACCAATCAGTGCCCATTAATGATGCTAGTCAGTGCTGCCTTTCAGTGCCGCCCATCAATGCCCATCAGTGCCTCCCACCAGTACCACCCATCAGTGCCCATAAATGCTGCCCATCAGTGCCAATCAGTGCTGCCTATCATGCCTCCTATCAGTGTCCACCAGTGCCTCCTATTGTTGCCCATTAGTGCCCACCGGTGCCACCTATCAGTGCCCATCAGTACCACCTATCAGTCCTCATCGGTGCTGCATATCAGTGCCACCTATCAGTGCCCATCAGTGCAGCATATTAGTGCCTCCTCATCAGTGCACCCTAATCAGTGCCCATAAGTGGCACATTATCAGTGCCCATAAGTCCCACCTCATCAGTGCAACCTATCAGTGCCCATCAGAGAAGGAGAAAAATTACGTATTTACAAAATTTACAGACAGAAACTAAGAACAACATATTTTTTTCAAAATGTTTGGTCGCAAAAAAGTCACCGTGTGTAGCAAAAACGTCGTTTAAAACGACGTTTTTCAACCCGCGCATGCCCAGAAGCTAGTTATTAAGCGAGCTTCAATGGAAAAGAGTGGTGAACGTAACCTCGCTTTTTGTGAAAAAAACGGTGGTGTGTATGCAACATCGTCTTTGAAAGTGACGTTTCAAAAACGTAGTTTTTTCACTTCACAGAAATCGTCGTTTTTTTTCATCGCAAAAAACGACCGTGTGTACGCGGCATAAGTGTTTAGTCTTATACTGACATTTGACAAGTTAGCAGCTTCTGTGCATTTCCACATGTTGGCAATGGTAAGTCTCGCTGCTATTAGGATATGTGATACTATTGTTTGAAAGCAATTTGGGTATATATCTGTATTTAATCCTAATAATGCTTTTGCCGGTGTCAGTTCTGTCAAATTACCTATAAGGTCTGCAATAAAGGAAGAAACTGAGGGCCAGATTCAGAAACAATTACATTGGCGCAGAGTATCAGAGATACACTACGCCGCCGTATTTTAACATGCTATACGCCGAATTCTGGTAGATTTTGTCCCTTACGGCACGGCGGCGTAGTGTATTTCTCGCCGCGTAATCGTAGTGTATTTCTCGCCGCGTAATCTAGCCTCTGGCTAGAGTGGCGACGAGAACTGTTCGCTGGAAACAGGAGTGTTACCTTATTTGTGACTGTGCACCTGAACCTACCTACCCTTCCACTCCTCATCCTTCTTTTTTACTAAAGTTCTCCCAAATAAACCCAAAGAGAAAAGAGGTACATTGTGTGTGGACATTGAAATTCTTCGGACTCTCCTTTCACCCCGGACAGTGAGAAAATAGAGGTAACGTGCCACCTAAAATATAACCAGCAGCTCCTGCGGGGGTAGTGCTACATTTATAAAAAATAAAAATAAAAGAATGGAATATATAAATCCCTGTGCACAGAGATTTTTACAGTTTGCGGGGGGTAATAAAGTGAGGGAAGAGTTGAACTTGGAACAGAATATTCCCCGATTTGGGGTTCCGTGAGCAATTTGGTTCCTGAGGAGTTTTACTATTGTATACTGTTGTATATAGTAAGTTAGTAAACAAGTAGCATTGTGTGCTGTGAGGAACTTGGAAACCTCTTTAAGAATCATATTGACTAGGACTTTTTTTTGCCATTGTTGTTGGATTTTCCCAGGTATGGTTTTGTCAAGTCCAATTTCTTCATCTTTTGGTAATAATCCCCAGGTTTATGCCGTCTTCCATGTTGGTAATGTTGTATGTACTTTAAGGTGACCAGATATTTAAAATTAAATCCGGCGACATGTTTATTTTTTACTAGTAATAGCGGCAATCAGTGACTCTCTGCCCGTCGCCGCCACTGCCACCTCACAGCCTGTCAAGTCTTATGCCGTGTACACACGATCGGTTTGTCTGATGAAAACTGTCTAATGGACCGTTTTCTTCAGACGAACCAATCGTGTGTGGGCCCCATTGTTTTTTTTCCCATCGGTGAAAAAATATAGAACCTGTTTTAAAATTATCTGATGGTTAAAAAAAACATGCTCAGAATCAAGTCGCCGCATGCTTGGAAGCATTGAACTTTATTTTTCTCAGCACGTCATTGTGTTTTACGTCACCGTGTTCTGAAACGTTCGGTTTTTTAACTAATGGTGTGTAGGCAAGACTGATGAAAGTCAGCTTCATCGGATATCTGATGAAAAAATCCATAAGACTGTTTTCATTGGATGAACCGATCGTGTGTACAGGGCATTACTCTCCGGGCCTCAGCTACTACTGGTTGGGGAGTGGAGGAAGATCCCTCTGCCAGGGAAGGCAAGATGATAAACAGGCAGGCGGCTGCCCAGGACTTGAGCCAAGGCAGAAGAATATGGGAGCGGAGCTGAATGGGCATGCACCCTAAACTGAAGAAATATTCCCTCCGCTCTAATCAGATTAGATTTTTTTTTTTAATTCTGCACTGACTGTCTTTAAGATTGCTCCAGCCCCTGTTCAAATCCAATCTGGGGACAACCCGGGGACAGACTTGGTATGGGGACAGTGTTCTAAATCCGGGGACTGTCCCCGGGAACCAGGAATGTCTGGTCACTCTAATGTAGTTCCTTCTCTATCATTATTTTTGTAGGAAATCCCCACTTATAGAGGATACTGTGGTTTCTGAGGATTTTTGTGATTGAATTTAAGTTTTTGGGTGTCAGGATTGTTGCTTGTGACAGATCCGAATAAAATAAAGTATTATTCCTGCATAGGGATCTGGAAACAGTGAATTATGTCTCACAAATTGCATCAGTTGATCTTTTACTTGGAATAAATGAATTTCCAGGCAGTCTTTCTGGTATATGTGAAGGTTTACGACGTCTATGCACACAGTCTATCATCAGTTCTTGTTGGGGAGTTGCAGGGAGCAGTTTAGATATCTTTTCAGGTCAGCAGGTTTAATATTTTCAGGAATTCTGCAGAATTTTATATCATTCCTCCTGGATCTATCTTCCAGTTCTGTGACTTTAAATTTTAGATTTCTGATCTAATTTTCCACATCAAAATATGTGTCAACAAATTCGTTATGAGCTTCTGTGAAGTCACTTGTTTTCTACATATTTCACTCTGTCCCCTAGTTCATCAATTTCTTGCTTTGACTGATTTAGAAAATGTATCATATCAAGCTGAAGAGCCCCCTTAGACCCCTTTCACACTGAGGAGTTTTTCAGCTGGTACAGCGCTAAAAATAGCACTGCTACACCGCCTGAAAAACTCCTTAACTGCCTACTCAATGTGAAAGCCTGAGGGCTTTCAAACTGAGGCGATGCGTTGGCGGGAGAGAAAAAAATCTCCTGTCAGCAGCATCTTTGGAGCTGTGAGAGGAGCGGCGTGTATACCGCTCCTTCACCGCTCCTTCCCTGCTCCTTCCCTGCTCCTTCCCATTTAAAACAATGGGAAACTGCAGCAATACTGCCCGCAATGCGCCTCTGCAGAGGCGCATTGCGGGCGGTATTAACCCTCTATCGGCCACTAGCGGGGGTTAATACCGCACGACTAGCGGCCGATTCCCGCCCCAGTGTGAAAGGGGCCTTAGTGGCATTATGATAATTTTAATAGTGGAGTCTGATATGGGTTGACCTGTGGAAGGTATTGCATTTAGTTTTGCATCATAGGGGTTAATTCCGAGTGTACTATTAAATTTATGTGGAGATTTCCCTCTGAGGATGAAGTGCTTCTCCTCCTTTTTATGGGGCTATTCCTGTCATCCTGGAGCTGTTTCCCTGTGCGCCAGGCTGTGTCTCCATGTCTCCTTCAGCGCTGGTATCCTGATGCTTTGTGCTGCTGTGAGGTGAGAAGGGACAAGCGCCATCTTTAATCTTTTGCAGTGTCCCTGCTGGGCTTCTGAATTCGCCTAAGTTGCGGGGTCCTCCTTTATTTTTTCAATTCCCCATCTTCCTAGGACATTCACCACTGCTTACAGGCTTTAATTGTGCCCTCAGGAGAGATTTTTGCACTTTATTTAAGCTACGAGGGAGCCCGTTGTCTCAGAGCTCTAACAGCCTGCAACCATCCCCTCAGCAGCCAGCAGCCCCTCTATATTATATTGTATTATAACAATACTGTGCATTAATGCAGAGATGTCCCCAAATCCAAGGTTTTCTTGAGCTTACCACTGCACTTACAAGGAAAAGACACACACAATTTCACAATCCACAGATTCTGCTTTGAATTAAAAAAAAAAAAAAAAAAGTACCAACAATCTGTATATGAAAAATCATCAGCCAGATCAAAAACTATAAACAAGCTGGCTGCAGATGGCATCTGTCTTAACAGGGTGTGTGGACTTTGGCGCGATGGGTCTGTTATATTTTAATGTAATGTATTACTCTCACATAATGGACTGCACAACAAGTTATTATCTGACATTTAGATTTCCTTTTTGTATAATAAGTTCTTATGTATCCCATCCATATAGGCTCTGTTAAGTATTATAGTACAACCACCTTATATTTTTTTCTAAAGTAACCCCAAATTACAAATTAATACCTTTTTTTAAATGCATGGTTTTCACTATCAAAGGATGTTTAATTTGCATTATTTTATACTATGTGCACTTCTAAATTTAACCTTCATGTTACCTTGTTTTGAAAACTGATTCAAAATAATTGTGATCATATTAATTATCAGATTAATTAACTGGGCACATATTGTTAATATTACTTGTAGTCAAATCATGGGTGTCCTTGGCAGTCTTTATCACTTATGGCATATCCAGCACATTATTTTAATAAGAAAGAGAAAGGGAGGAGTACATCTGCACAGAGCTACAGAGCAAACATAGGACTAAAAGCCGCAGCATACCCATTCACACGCATAGACCATTATCTCTCTAAAATCGCTAATGCTGCATAGTGCATACACACGATAGGTTAGTCTGATGAAATCGGTCTGATGGACCGTTTTCATCAGACCAAACCGATCGTGTGTGGCCACCATCGGTTATTTATCCATAGGTTAAAAAAATTGGAATTTGTTTTAAAATTATCTGTAGCATAAGGATGAGGATACTGAAGGATAAGGATACCGAAACGATCGTCTGTGGGTACGTCCATCGGTTAAAAATCAATGCATGCTCAGAATCAAGTCGACGCATGCTTGGAAGCATTGAACTTAATTTTTTTCAGCACGTCGTTGTGTTTTACGTCACCATGTTCTGACACAATCATTTTTTTAACTGATGGTGTGTAGGCAAGACTGATCATCAGTCAGCTTCATCGGATAACTGATGGAAAAATCCATCAGACCGTTTTCATCTATCGTGTGTACAGGGCATTAAATTTTGCCATTTTTACACAACACATGCATATTTTTCTCTCACTTTCTTTTATTTCCCTTCAAAATGTCCCTGTTTAGGTCAGTTTTACCTCCCTAAATTCTGCTTTCCTTATTTTGTTCTGATATTCCTTGCATCCCATGTAATGTTATCGTGTACTTAACTAACTCTAGCTTCTATGATCAGATGGGGAGCCATAGTGCTCATCCCATGTCTCTTATCTAACCACATATGATGTATTCTGTTTGGGCCAGGGCCAAAATTATGTTATTCCTATACAATTTAATTTCTCATTTCACTGTTTAGCTTTTTTCTTATGTTTTAGAATTTACTAGTTGTGGTGCATGACTGTAAATTCATTCCACAGCTCAACATCAACATTTTCCATGTCTAGGGTTAATTTGTCTGTCGCCCTTGACAGAGTCCATCCTGCTCCATCCTGCTCAGATAGCAGTTCATATATTTTCTAGCCCACCTCTTGCGCTGGGCATTTTTGAGGGTTCCTTACTAGGGATGAGCTTCGCGTTCGATGCGAACACATGTTCGCATCGAACATCGGCAGTTCGATTGTTCGTCGAAAACGAACACAACGGGTTATTCGCGCCAAATTCGAATGACGCGCAACGGCCCATAATTCACTGCGGCGTTGCGCACTGATGATTGGCCAAGCATGCACCATGACCCCGCATGCTTGGCCAATCACAGCGCCCAAAAAACGAAGAGACCTAATTGGCCAAAGCCTGGGTGCTTTGGCCAATTAGGGCTCAGGGCTTTAGCACACGCCCCACACTATAAAAGGCCCCCTCCCCGGGCGGCCTTGTGTAGTGTGTTCCGTCTTCCTTTCAGAGAGAGAAGTCAGACAGACAGAGAGAGAGAGAGAGATAGATAGATAGAGACACAGGCCCAGATTCAGAGAGAATTAGATTCTCGTAGAGTATCAGAAATACACTACGCTGCCGTATTTTACCTGGCTCTACGTGGAATCCAGGTAGATTTTGTCCAGTAAACAACGGCGGCGTAGTGTATTTCTCCCGTCGCAATCCATCTGCGCGAGTAGGGGGCGTGAAGCATTTAAAATAGGCGCGTTCCCGCGGCGATCGAACTGCGCATGCTCCGTTCGCAAATTTCCCGCCGTGCATTGCGTGAAAACACGTTGTCACGTCGTAGTAGCGTCGTTTACGTACATTCCTATTCCCGAACGAGTTACGTTAAAAAAAAAAAAATATTTTCAAAACGACGCGGGAACGACGGCCATACTTTACATGGGTTACGCACTGTTAGACCAGCAAAAAGCTCCTCTAACATTACGTAGCCAAAAAATGACGTAGGCGATTGCGAGGGACACTCGTACCTTCGTGGATCGCCGTAAAAACTAATTTGCATACCCCGACGCATGAAAACGACGCAAACTCCTCCCAGCGGCCGCAAAAATATCGCAGCGTAGATCCGAAGGCTTACGAAGACGTAAGCCTCTCGGATTGAAGCCCGAAGCCGCCGTATCATGGTTTGAGGATTCAAACTAGTGATACGGCGCGCGAAATTTGAAATTACTCCTGTCTAACACCAGTTAGACAGGCGTAATTGCTCTGTGAATCTGGGCCACAGTGTCTTTTCAGATAGATAGATAGATAGATAGATAGATCAGGGAGGATACTAGTTAGTATAGTTAAATGTACAGTTTGTAGAGAATATATTGACATCCCTAGGAGTTGTCAATATATTTATAAACTGTATAGCTTAGCTAGTTCTGCTATTAGTATCTGTCAGGCAGGAGATTGTGCTTGATGCTCTAACGTGTTAGTGTACACGTGTTAGTTCATTGCACATAGACGCATTAACTGTTACTTCTCGTGTGCTATTTATTTGCACAGAAAGGCAGTTGCTGTTAATGCAAGTGGGCTATTGAATTGCACAGAAACACAGTCGCTCTGACTGTGCGTGTGCTGTTTAATACCACCTGAGCGCATTTGGGGTCACCGTACGTGTGCTGTTTAATACCACCTGAGCGCATTTGGGGTCACCGTACGTGTGCTGTTTAATACCACCTGAGCGCATTTGGGGTCACCGTACGTGTGCTGTGACATACCACCTGAGCGCATTTGGTTTCACCGTACGTGTGCTGTGACATACCACCTGAGCGCATTTGGGGTCACCGTACGTGTGCTGTGACATACCACCTGAGCGCATTTGGGGTCACCGTACGTGTGCTGTGACATACCACCTGAGCTCATTTGGGGTCACCGTACGTGTGCTGTGACATACCACCTGAGCGCATTTGGGGTCACCGTACGTGTGCTGTGACATACCACCTGAGCGCATTTGGGGTCACCGTACGTGTGCTGGTATATACCACCTGAGCGTAGTTAGTGCCACTGTACGTGTGCTGGTATATACCACCTGAGCACAGTTAGTGCCACTGTACGTGTGCTGGTATATACCACCTGAGCACAGATAGTGCCACTGTACGTGTGCTCCTATATACCACCTGAGCACAGATAGTGCCACTGTATGTGTGCTGCTATATACCACCTGAGCACAGATAGTGCCACTGTACGTGTGCTGCTATATACCACCTGAGCACAGATAGTGCCACTGTACGTGTGCTCCTATATACCACCTGAGCACAGATAGTGCCACTGTACGTGTGCTCCTATATACCACCTGAGCACAGATAGTGCCACTGTACGTGTGCTCCTACATACCACCTTAGCACAGATAGTGCCACTGTACGTGTGCTGGTATATACCACCTGAGCACAGTTAGTGCCACTGTACGTGTGCTGGTATATAGCACCTGAGCACAGATAGTGCCACTGTACGTGTGCTCCTATATACCACCTGAGCGCAGTTAGTGCCACTGTACGTGTGCTGCTATATATCACCTGAGCACAGATAGTGCCACTGTACGTGTGCTGGTATATACCACCTGAGCACAGATAGTGCCACTGTACGTGTGCTCCTATATACCACCTGAGCACAGATAGTGCCACTGTACGTGTGCTGCTATATACCACCTGAGCACAGATAGTGCCACTGTACGTGTGCTGCTATATACCACCTGAGCACAGATAGTGCCACTGTACGTGTGCTCCTATATACCACCTGAGCACAGATAGTGCCACTGTACGTGTTCTCATATATACCACCTGAGCACAGATAGTGCCACTGTACGTGTGCTCCTATATACCACCTGAGCACAGATAGTGCCACTGTACGTGTGCTCCTATATACCACCTGAGCACAGATAGTGCCACTGTACGTGTGCTCCTATATACCACCTGAGCACAGATAGTGCCACTGTACATGTGCTCCTATATACCACCTGAGCACAGATAGTGCCACTGAACGTGTGCTCCTATATACCACCTGAGCACAGATAGTGCCACTGTACGTGTGCTCCTATATACCACCTGAGCACAGATAGTGCCACTGTACGTGTGCTGCTATATACCACCTGAGCATAGATAGTGCCACTGTACGTGTGCTGCTATATACCACCTGAGCACAGATAGTGCCACTGTACGTGTGCTCCTATATACCACCTAAGCACAGATAGTGCCACTGTACGTGTGCTCCTATATACCACCTGAGCACAGATAGTGCCACTGTACGTGTGCTCCTATATACCACCTGAGCACAGATAGTGCCACTGTACGTGTGCTCCTATGTACCACCTGAGCACAGATAGTGCCACTGTACGTGTGCTCCTATATACCACCTGAGCACAGATAGTGCCACTGTACGTGTGCTGCTTTATACCACATGAGCACAGATAGTGCCACTGTACGTGTGCTGCTATATACCACCTGAGCACAGATAGTGCCACTGTACGTGTGCTGCTATATACCACCTGAGCACAGATAGTGCCACTGTACGTGTGCTGCTATATACCACCTGAGCACAGATAGTGCCACTGTACGTGTGCTCCTATATACCACCTGAGCACAGATAGTGCCACTGTACGTGTTCTGCTATATACCACCTGAGCACAGATAGTGCCACTGTACGTGTGCTCCTATATACCACCTGAGCACAGATAGTGCCACTGTACGTGTGCTCCTATATACCACCTGAGCACAGATAGTGCCACTGTACGTGTGCTCCTATATACCACCTGAGCACAGATAGTGCCACTGTACGTGTGCTCCTATATACCACCTGAGCACAGATAGTGCCACTGTACGTGTGCTGCTATATAACACCTGAGCACAGATAGTGCCACTGTACGTGTGCTCCTATATACCACCTGAGCACAGATAGTGCCACTGTACGTGTGCTCCTATATACCACCTGAGCACAGATAGTGCCACTGTACGTGTGCTCCTATATACCACCTGAGCACAGATAGTGCCACTGTACGTGTGCTCCTATATACCACCTGAGCACAGATAGTGCCACTGTACGTGTGCTCCTATATACCACCTGAGCACAGATAGTGCCACTGTACGTGTGCTCCTATATACCACCTGAGCACAGATAGTGCCACTGTACGTGTGCTGCTATATACCACCTGAGCACAGATAGTGCCACTGTACGTGTGCTCCTATATACCACCTGAGCACAGATAGTGCCACTGTACGTGTGCTCCTATATACCACCTGAGCACAGATAGTGCCACTGTACGTGTGCTGCTATATACCACCTGAGCACAGATAGTGCCACTGTACGTGTGCTGTTATATATCACCTGAGCGCATTTGGTGTCACTCCGCTTGTGCTGTTACATACCACCTGAGCACTTCAATATGTCTGGAAGGAGAACAAAGAGAGGCAGAGAGTCAGGAGGGCAAGCAGGCTCTGCATGTAGAGGTAACGCTGGTAGTGGATGTGGTGCATCCTCTTCAGCCCGTGGCCGTGGCCGTGGCCGCTTGTCATTCTTTTCGGTAGCTGGCCGTGTTGAACCTCAACATGCAGAGGAATTAGTAGAGTGGATGACCAAGCCGTCCTCATCCTCCTCATCCTCTCTCACACAGACAGATCAAAGTTTATCTGGCAAAGCAGCTGCCAAGGCGTCCTCTTCCCTCTGCACAATGGCTTCACACAATACTTCCCTAGTACCACCATGTCCTCCTGAGGAGTCCCCCGAACTGTTTCAACACAGTGTGGGGTACATGCTGCAGGAAGATGCGCAGCATTTTGTAGACTCCGATGACGGAACACTGATAGAGGAAGGTATTGATGTGAGCCCAGGGAGAGGGGGTGGCCGAGAGGGACAGCAATTTGTCAGTGATGATGTTCCCCCAGC
Organism: Rana kukunoris; assembly: GCA_029574335.1. Lineage (NCBI taxonomy): Eukaryota > Metazoa > Chordata > Amphibia > Anura > Ranidae > Rana > Rana kukunoris. The sequence continues at coordinate 613,736,758 of CM056049.1, read as the reverse complement.
TGGAGAATACTGCCAGGTTGTTGACAGTGATGAGGAGGGAGGGGATGATGAGGTCACTGACTCTACCTGGGTGCCTGATAGGGGAGAGGAGGAGGAGGAGGAGGAAGAGGACGACGAGGCACAGGCACATCTCCAAAGAGGCAGGATGCCCTCCAGGGGTCAGCTTAAGGTCACACCCACTGCATTACAGTGCACATCTACGGCGCTTGTGCATGGCGCTACTGTGTCTGACCGGTACAGCAAAAGTTCTTTGGTGTGGGCCTTTTTTGAAACATGTCCACAAGATCGTACCTTTGCTATTTGCAACTTATGTCGCAAGCGTATCTCGCGTGGCCAAAACATCAACCGCCTGGGTACCACATGCTTGTCCAGACATATGTCGACCTGCCATGCAGCTCGTTGGCAAGCACACCAGAAAGACCCACACCAAAGACAAAAGCGTACCCCCCCTGCCCTTCTGGGACCTCCAACCCCAGTAGACCCCCAGTCCTTTCTGAAGCCTGCAGTGAAGGTGTAGAAATAGGTGTGTCACAAGCTAGTAGTAGCGGTCAATCTACTGATAGTACCAGGCAAATTTCCCTGCCCCAGCTGTTGCAGCGCCGAAAGAAGTACAATCCCAGCCATCCACATGCCCAGCAGTTGAATGCTAGCTTAGCGAAATTGCTAGCACTTCAACTGCTACCTTTTCAGTTGGTAGATTCTGCCCCTTTCCGTGAATTTGTGCAATGTGCAGTACCTCAGTGGCAAGTACCAAAACGCCACTTTTTCTCACGGAAGGCTATTCCGGCTTTCTACCAGCATGTGGAAGGCAATGTCCATGCCTCGCTGGACAGGGCGGTCAGTGGCAAGGTGCATATTACCGCTGACTCATGGTCCAGCAGGCATGGACAGGGACGTTACCTGTCTTTTACGGCGCATTGGGTGACTCTGCTGGCAGCTGGGAAGGACGCAGGGCAAGGTCCAGTAGTTTTGGAGGTTGTTCCGCCACCACGCCTCCAAAAAAATACTACTGCTTGTGACACACCTCTTTCCTCCACCCCCTCCTCTTCTTCCTCTGTGGCCTCTTCCTGTGGGGATGTTTTCTCCGAACCAGCCGTGCTCCATAGGTGTACGAGGGGATACGCAGGAATGCAGGCCAAGAGATGCCATGCGGTGCTAGAGCTGGTGTGCTTGGGAGACAGGAGCCACACTGGGGAAGAGATTTTCTCAGCTCTGCAGGGTCAGGCTGAGGGGTGGTTGACGCCACGCCAGCTGAAGCCTGGAATGGTGGTCAGCGATAATGGCACCAACCTCCTCTCTGCCCTGCGACAGGGAAAACTCACCCACATGCCCTGTTTTGCGCATGTCCTCAAAGCGGTTCTTGGGCAGGTACCCGGGCTTGCAGGATGTCCTGAAGCAGGCCAGGAAAGTCTGTGTGCATTTTCGGAGGTCATATAATGCCACTGCTCGGCTGACTGACCTCCAAAGGGAATACAACCTGCCCAAGAACCGCCTAATTTGTGACATGCCCACCAGATGGAACTCAACGTTGGCCATGCTGCAGCGGCTGCACACGCAGCAGCGGGCCATCAATGAGTACCTGTGCCAATATGGCAGCAGAACTGGGTCAGGGCAGCTAGGTTTTTTTTTCACCACGCCAGTGGGCTTTGATCAGGGATGCATGCACTGTCCTGTCACCATTTGAGGAGGCCACGAGGATGGTGAGCAGTGACAGTGCATGCATCAGTGAGACTGTCCCTCTTATTCACATGTTGGAGCACACGCTACGTGGAATAATGGACAGGGCCCTTGAGGCAGAACAGAGGGAGGAAGAGGAGGACTTCCTTACCTCTCAAGGCCCCCTTTACCCAGACAGTGGTCCTGCTTGCCCACCTAGCACACAGGAAGAGGATGAGGAGGAGGAGGAGGAGGATTGTATCAGCAGCATGGAGGTGGAGCCTAGCACTCAGCAGCAGTCTTCAAGGGATCATTTACAGTCCCAAGGAGCACGTGGAGTTTTACGTGGCTGGGATGAGGTGCCTGTGGATCCTGTCGTCCTCGGTGACCCAGAGGACTGTGGCCCGAATGCCTCAGCAAACCTACGCTGCATGGCCTCCCTGATTCTGCAAAGCCTGCGTAAGGATCCTCGTGTACGTGCTATTAGGGAGAGGGATCATTACTGGCTGGCGACTCACCTTGATCCACGTTACAAGAGTAAGGTTGCGGACCTTATGTTGCCATCGCAGAGGGAGCAGAAGATGAAACTTCTGCGGGAGGCCTTGCAGAAGGGTCTGTGCAATGCGTTCCCAGAACCGGGGGGATTACCAAAACCTGGCTCTGGACAACGTCTTGCTGAGGCTTCGGTGAGTCACAGGAGGGGCGGTGGAGAAAGGTGGTCGTCTGACCGATGCGGTCAGGCAGTTTTTTAGTCCGCAGCCCCAAGGTCTGACTGGTTCCAGCAACCATCGCCAGCGTCTGCTTTACATGGTCCGGGAATACCTAGGGGCAAGATCCGACTTGGACACCTTCCCCACCGAAAATCCTCTGGCTTACTGGGTCTTGAGGATGGATCACTGGCCAGAGCTTGCCCAGTACACAATTGAGCTACTGGCTTGCCCTGCATCCAGTGTTCTTTCAGAACGGACATTCAGTGCTGCTGGAGGCTTTGTCACTGATCACAGGGTGCGCCTCTCCACCAGCTCTGTTGATCGACTGACCTTCATCAAAATGAATCAGGCTTGGATCAACACCAGCTACCAAGCACCTGATGCTGATATTAATGAATAATATATTTTTTGTTGAAATGTCGGATCCCTTTTAGACTGCTGATGCTGAGTGACTGTCCTCTTATGCTGCTGATGGAATATCCTTCTCCTCCTCACTTTTCTTGCTGATAGCTAGTAAGAAATGTTGTGTTTCTGGGCACAATTTTTCAGCCCCTGTTTAACAGGGGCGCCTAATAACAATTTTTGTTGCAATACTTTGCACGTGGCTCCTTGTTGCGCTCCAATTGCAGTTATTGAGAGGGGTTGCAAGTGTTGTGTTGTGCCCAAGGCACAATTTTCCAGCCCCTGCTTAACAGGGGCGCCTAATAACAATTTTTGATGCAATAATTTGCACGTGGCTCCTTGTTGCGCTCCAATTGGAGTTATTGGGAGGGGTTGCAAGTGTTGTGTTGTGCCCAATGCACAATTTTTCTGCCCCTGTTTAACAGGGGCGCCTAATAACAATTTTTGATGCAATAATTTGCACGTGGCTCCTTGTTGCGCTCCAATTGGAGTTATTGGGAGGGGTTGCAAGTGTTGTGTTGTGCCCAATGCACAATTTTTCTGCCCCTGTTTAACAGGGGCACCTAATAACAATTTTTGATGCAATAATTTGCACGTGGCTCCTTGTTGCGCTCCAATTACAGTATGTTTGAGGGGTGCCCTTTTTTCTAAAAATGTTCTTTCACACAACAATAATGGCCCCCCACCACCGCTAAAATATTCGACATAATGTTGCCACACAGAACTTGCGCAAGTAGCATTAATTACTTTTTTTTTTGGTCCTTTCATGTTGTGCAGGGACATTTCTAAACACGTGCCACTACTATAGACACCCAGCAGGTGTGATATTTAAAGGAATTTTTTTTTTCACTTTAAGCATCATTAAAATGGCTGCTCCGCAAAAAACGGCCGTTTAAAAAAAAAATAAAAATTCCATTCATACATGTTCCCTGGGGCAAAACCCGGGTTCTGAACGACATTTTCCAACATTTAATTGAATTTTGGTCTTTAAAATGACCGTTTTTGAATTCGAACGTTCGGGTCCCATATACTTCAATGGGGTTCGAAATGTTCGCGCGAACCCGCGGTCTGTTCGAACGTTCTGGTGCGAACCGAACCTGGGGGTGTTCGGCTCATCCCTATTCCTTACCCTTCATATTTAATTTACTGCCCATAATGACTGGCCAGTCTTTTTCTCTTCTCTACTTGTGCCTATACCCTCTTGCCTCTAAACTACTATTACAGTAAATGTGTGCTTCATATATTCTGTTAACAATGTTATTCTTCCTTTGATGGACACTTGGGCAGTAGAAAGTGATGACATAACATATGACTACCAATCAATACACTTTGATTAAGGGGACTAAAATAGGTACCCTTCGTCCCTGAAAATGCCTTACCAACCAAGGAAGTATGATAACAATGGACTTACCTCAGCCAGCTGATTATCAGAAATTTCCAGATTTTCTTAAGCTCCTTGTTTCAGATTCTATGGGTCATCCGTAAATCCCTTCTAGGCAAAAGCTTGCCAGCTGTTCTGGAAATTTTACAGATAAGCGACTCCCATCCTCATATAGTGGTTACAAATTAATAATAACTACTACAGTACGGAACAGACACAACAGACAGTCAACATCTTTCCAAATCACTGTTCTGCTTACGTTTTTTATACACATGCTTACGTATACACATGCTTTTGAGCATGCGCGGGTTTCCACGGCGTCAGGTAAGTATACACACTCTTGGGTTTCTCGTCGGGAAACAGGCCGACAAGAATCTCGACGAGAAAAAGAGAGCAGGTTCTCGTCGAGATTCTGGACAGATTTCCTGACGAGAAACCTGAATGCCTCGTACAGTACACACGAACGGGAATCTCGGCAAGAAGCAGTTTTTTGCTGGTTTTTGCCAAGAAAACTGGTCGTGTGTACAAGGCTTAATAGGCATTCTAATCCCTTTTCACTATATCCAAAAACAATAACGTTTTTCTTTTATTTATACTTTAAAGCTAAACTTTAGGCAGATGTAAAAGACAAAATTGAATACAGCTTTGCAATTATTAATGCATCCTTACATGTATTTTTAGATATTAGATAAACAAATCATTTTATGTTGGGAGGAGAAAGGGAAATGACAGAGATCTAGTAATGATGCTGATTTTACTTTCATTGTTACAGTCAATGGCTGGGGTGGGTCCAGGATGACCTGGTCTCTGTGGAAGTGGGTTGATTGATGCTGTCCACCAGAATGAGGACACTGAATAAAAAAATTATAATTTTATTGCTCAGTGTGAAAGTGTGTAAACAAAGCAGCACCCACTAAACATCAGAATATTGGATGTCAGAATCTATATTTACACATATGATGAGTGTGCATCAACACAAATAAGAATCCACATTGGGCCAGATTCAGGTAGATGAGAGTATCTTTCCTCTGGAGTAACGCTTCTCATTTACGTTACTCTGAAGACCCTTTCAGCGCAAGTCCTGTAATTCACATAGCAGTTGCGCGTAAACTTGCGCCAGAGTAACGATAATGCGCTGGCGTAACCCGACGCAAGTGGAACTGGGTGTGATCATATGTAAATGATGGGCGGAGCCCAGCACAGAGGCTTACGTTCAGCGCATCATCCACGGAGCATGCGCAGTGAGTGCGGCTCCACTCGCCCCCTTGTGCGCATGCTCACAACTTCCGTCGGCACCACTTCCTGGGAAACGTCAGCGCAATGCGTTCCGCTGGTCGCTTAAAAGCGCTGGCGGAAACGCCATTCCGGCGCAAAAGTAGTTCCATTTCCCCCCACCCCAGGGAAGATACTTTTGCCCTGTAATGGCTGCTCCCGCTGCCCCCAGAGAGAGGAGGAACCTAAATTATAATGCCCAGGAGGTCACAGTGATAATATCGGCTATGGAGGCATTTAATGATTTTCTCCATGGTAAAAAAAGCAGGAAGACCAGCCGGGAGAGAAAGCAGGCCATCCTGGACACCATAGCTGCCAGGGTCAATGTGCTGGGGTACTCCACCCGGAGTGCTTCAGACATTGGTAAAAAAATCAATGACCTGCGGCGCAAGGTGAGGGGCAAGGTGTCCACCATTAGGAGCCATGAGAGGGGCACAGGTGGTGGTCCCCCATGTCCTGTCACCCTGACCGCGGAGGAGGAGGTGGTCGCCCGCTGCCTGGACAGGGAGCAGTTGGAGGGGGTCCCAGGCTATGATTCCGTAGAGGAAGGCTCCAGGACAGGTAAGTGATTTTTACCCCCTTTTTGGTGTGTTGCATGTGGGGCGGGGGTGGGTACATGTGCCAAGTGTGTGGGACCACCAACATGTGTCTGCTTTGTGTCATCCACAGATGACGGTGCTGGGCCATCTCGTGCCGGCCAGTCCACCCCAACCCCCCAACGGGATGCTGAAGACGAGGCCCTGGGTGCTGGAGACACCGAGGTGGAGGAGGAGAGTGCCCACACCACTTCAGCAGAGGTGGTTGTGGAGGAGCCTGTCCCTGAACAGGAGTTCATTTTAATGTTGGAGGAGTCCTCCTCCTCTGCAGGGCCCTCTGTGATCCCCTCCCCCATCCTAGGTAGCCCCTCAAGGGCGACTCCATCCCCACGGGGACAACCTTCCTCTGCCCCCAGGAAGGCCACCCGGAAGACCAGGGGGGTGTGTGATTTGGTCGAAGACCAGGTGCTTTTGGACCACGCGAAACAGACCCAGCAAATGGGGGAGATGGCTGGCCACCTAGACAGGGTCGCAGACAGCCTGGGCTCTATGTCACAGCTGCCCAGTCGCGTGCAGGGCGTTGTGACCAGCCTGGGGGAGGTGCAGGCTGATATCCGGCACTTGACAGCAGCTGTTCGAGACAACACTGCTGCCATTCGGGAAGAGGGGAGGCAGCGGCAACGTGACCAGCGGCATCAGATCACCCGCCAGCTGAGGATGCAGGCCCAAACAAATTTGTATCTGAGCCGTATCGCTGTGGCATTGGAGGGCATGCAGCCAACAGCTCCCAGGAGTGGCCCACCCGGGGATCAGCCTCCTCCTGATGCCCCACCACCCACTCCCTCCAGGCAGATGAGGAGCCCGAGAGTGCCCCCAAGGAGGAGCCCCCGTCATCCCAGATGAGGGTTTTTTGTTTTTTTGGTTGTTATATATTTTTGTTTATACTCAGGACATGAGTTTATTTATTTTATTTATTATTATTGTTTATACTCAGGACATGAGTTTTTGTTAATTTTTTTGGTTCTCAGGTTATGAGATTTTATTTTTATTTTTTGATACTGCACACGTTGCAGTGTGAATGGTGTGTGAATGTGAGAGGGTGGCACTCCTGAAAGTAAGGGGTGTCACCCTCGGCCGTGGTGGTGAAGTGAACCCCACGGCTGAATGAATGACGTGTGAAAGGTGTGTGAATGGACAGTGACATCATTGGGGCCTTGACGCGGCGTTACTGCTCCCAACTCCTACATGCTGGACTTGGGCTAATCCAATGCGATGTGCATGTGATGTGTGTGATCTAGGGACATCAGTGGTGTACACGCGTGCATTGTCTGTGTGATTAATGTTTTGGGTTAGTGTCCAAAGATGCCTACGGCGAGGACCCTCCTGACTGCTCTTCCATCAGCAGACTGGGTGTCCTCTGCCAGGTGGGGACTGTGTGGGTCGGGGGTCAGGTCATCACGTATGTCAATCTCTAGGCCTTTTTTCATAGCAAAGTTATGTAGTATGCAACATGCAGCGATGATCTGACACACAAAGGTAGGGGAATACAATAGGGTCCCCCCGGACTTATCCAGGCAGCGGAAACGGGACTTCAGGAGCCCAAATGTTTGCTCCACCACTGCACGGGTTTTGATGTGTGCTTCATTGTATTTTCTCTCTCCTCTGGTTTGGGGTTCCGGAAAGGAGTCATTAGATGGGGTCCCAGTGCATATGCAGAGTCACCTGTAAGGTAAAAGACAGGAGAATGTTAGTCATGCATGTGCGATTTCTGTTGTGCATGACGGGAGGGGATAGTCATGCCTGACTCCCATGTCACTCACCAACCAGCCAGCTGTCCCCATACATGTTCTGTTCGAATTCTGCTGGGATGGGACTCTGACGGTATATGAAGCTGTCATGGCTGGACCCGGGGTGTTTGGCACGGACGTGCCATATGAGGCGTTGGGCATCGGCTATCACCTGTACGTTGATGGAATGCCAATGCTTCCGATTGCGGTATATGTGCTCTGTGGCACTGGGGGGCTGGAGGGCCACATGTGTGCAATCAATGGCCCCGATGGTGCGTGGGAATCTGGCAATGTTGTAGAAATCTGTCATTGCCTTCAGCCGCAGCTCCTCAGTGGTGGGTCTGATGAACTGGTTGGACATGCGTCTGAGGATTGCAGGGACAACCTGGTGCACACATCTGCTTATGGAGGACTGTGACATCCCAGCCACCACTCCACTTGTACGCTGGAATGATCCACTGGCAAGGAAATGAAGTGTTGCCAGGACCTTCACCAGTGGCTGCACTGCTTGTGATCGGTGTGTCTTGCTGGTGATGTCACCCTGCAGGGTTGTGGTTAGTTCAAGTATTGCATCTGGGCTGAATCTGAAGAGGCGATACACCTCCTCATCCCCCATGCCAAAGAGGTTCATACGAGTGCGGTATATCCTCTCACGTGCCCGCCTCCTCCGTAGCGAGGGACCCAGTACTAGTCTTAGGACCACGAGTGCCCCTGGCATGTTGGCACACAGAGGTGTTGTCCTTGCTAGTGTTGTTGTTCAGCTTGCTAGTTTCGTTGGTAACGCTGCTGTAGCTGCTCTCCTGCTGACCTGTGACCGTCTGGAGTAAAGATAAAGCAGCCTTTTGTAGAAATAACTTTGCGCCGGACGGACCAGATACGCGCGGCGCATGTAGCCAGCGTATGGTGCTAATCCGATTGTGAATTGGGAAAAATACCTCATTTGCATATTTGCATGGGAAATCAATAGGCGCGACTGATGCGCCCAGCGAAAATAAGCGCTGACGATACTCTGGCGTCGGAACGTTCCGCCGGTCGCAAATGACCCGTTATTGGGCGCATCTAGTTTGGTGGGTACGGGCACATAGAAAAGACGGCGCATCATCACAGTTACGCGGCGCATATCCAAATACTCCAGCGCAAGTGTTCGTGAATCTGGCCCAATGTCTATAAAGAAAAAAGTCCAGAAACAAGGTGTAAACATTCAACCATCCATCAAGAGTGTATCTTGAAAAGATGACCACAACACTTGTGCCCTTCACCAGAAATAAGGTTGTCCTCTTACCAAATGTAAAAGATCCCCACCGCACAGATCAACCAGGCATGCAGTTAACAGGCCTTCAGATCACAAAGATCAGCCAAGCATGTAGTTAACCTGTCTCCAGGTATTCATAAAATGGCAAAAGCAGAACACATCCTTCAGACAATGATTCCAAGGATTGTCTTTTTAAGATACACTCACAGAGTTGGTTGTATGGTTACATAGTTACCGTATTTATCGGCGTATATCGCACAAATCAGGGCAAAATCGTGGGTGCGCGATATACGCCAATACCCGCTTTCCCGCGCCGAGTTTTGAATACTGCGCCGACATATACCCAGCGCAGTACACTCGGGTATATTCGGCCAGTCTCGGCTTCTTCCGCGGTCACGTCCTGGACGTACAGGACGTGAGCGCGACAGTTGCCGAGCATGCCCGAGTGTACTGCGCTGGGTATATGCTGGCGCAGTATTCAAAACTCGGCGCGGGAAATGAGCGGGGAGGAAGCGAGGACGCCGGACCCACCGAAGAGGACACCGGACCCGCCGAAGAGGACACCGGACCCGCCGCAGAAGGACACCCGAAGCCGCAGAAGGACACCCGATGCCGCAGAAGGACGCCGGACCCCGCCGAAGAGGACACCGGAAGCCGCAGAAGGACGCCGGACCCGACGAGGCCGCCGATGGACGCCGCGCAAGACACCAAAACGGTAAGTACAAAAATAACTTTTTTTCCACAGGATTGGGGTCACTTTAGGGGTGCGCGGTATACGCGGGAGCGCGTTATACCGCGATAAATACGGTACATAGTAGGTGAGGTTGAAAAAATACACAAGTCCATCAAGTCCATCCTATGTCTTTGATTATATGTCAGTATTACATTATATATCTCTGTAAAAGAAGAAAAAGAGAGAAGGCGCCTCCGGGTTAGTAAACAATAAAGCTTTAATTACTCAAAGGTGCAGCATCCACTTACAATCAAGTAGTAGAAAAATGGCATGTTTTGTGAGTCCCTTAAGTGATGTCCTTCCACGCTAGGTGGTTGTGGGTGCCTGTATGTCTCTCCGTTATCCGGTCCAACGGTCCTGTGGTAAGATCCAGCTGGTATACTGCAGCGTTGTGGACGGGGTTTGGAAAACAACGTAGGCCGTGGTGACTTTACTAGGATGCGACGACGTTTCAGAGCCGGCGCTTGTGTATGACAGAGCGCGCTCCTTTCTCAAGCATAGGAGCTGAAGGGAACTGCATGCCTTTTAATGATGATGGGTGTCTGCCATCTAGTGGCGAAGGACCAAAATTGATCCTTTCAATGCACATAGGAGACACAACACTCACCCTCATAAAAATAAAGGGCCAGATTCACGAACACTTGCGCTGGAGTATTTGGATATGCGCCGCGTAACTGTGCTGATGCGCCGACGTTTCTATGTGCCCGTACCCACCAAACTAGATGCGCCCAATAACGGGTCATTTGCGACCGGCGGAACGTTCCGACGCCAGAGTATCGTCAGCGTTTATTTTCGCTGGCCGCATCAGTCGCGCCCATTGATTTCCCCTGCAAATATGCAAATGAGGGAGATTTCCCAATTCACGAACGGATTAGCACCATACGCTGGCTACATGCGCCGCGCGTATCTGATCCGTCCAGCGCAAAGTTATTTCTACAAAAGGCTGCTTTATCTTTACTCCAGACGGTCACAGGTCAGCAGGAGAGCAGCTACAGCAGCGTTACCGACGATAAGAGCTAGCTGAGCACCCCCACTTGCAAGGACAACACCTCTGTGTGCCAACATGCCAGGGGCACTCGTGGTCCTAGAACTACTGATGGGTCCCCTGGAACCAAGAAGGCGGGCACGTGAGAGGATATACCGCACTCGTATGAACCTCTTTGGCATGGGGGATGAGGAGGTGTATCGCCTCTTCAGATTCAGCCCAGATGCAATACTTGAACTAACCACAACCCTGCAGGAGGACATCACCAGCCCAACACACCGATCACAAGCAGTGCAGCCACTGGTGAAGGTACTGGCAACACTTCATTTCCTTGCCAGTGGATCATTCCAGCGTACAAGTGGAGTGGTGGCTGGGATGTCACAGTCCTCCATAAGCAGATGTGTGCACCAGGTTGTCCCTGCAATCCTCAGACGCATGTCCAACCATTTCATCAGACCCACCACTGAGGAGCTGCGGCAGAAGGCAATGACAGATTTCTACAACATTGCCAGATTCCCACGCACTGTGGGGGCCATTGATTGCACACATGTGGCCCTACAGCCCCCCAGTGCCACAGAGCACATATACCGCAATCGGAAGCATTGGCATTCCATCAACGTACAGGTGATAGCCGATGCCCAACGCCTCATATGGCACGTCCGTGCCAAACACCCCGGGTCCAGCCATGACAGCTACATATACCGTCAGAGCCCCATCCCAGCAGAATTTAACCAGAACATGTATGGGGACAGCTGGCTGGTTGGTGAGTGACATGGGAGTCAGGCATGACTATCCCCTCCCGTCATGCACAACAGAAATCGCACATGCATGACTAACATTCTCCTGTCTTTTACCTTACAGGTGACTCTGCATATGCATTGGGACCCCCATCTAATGACTCCTTTCCGGAACCCCCAAACCAGAGGAGAGAGAAAATACAATGAAGCACACATCAAAACCCGTGCAGTGGTGGAGCAAACATTTGGGCTCCTGAAGTCCCGTTTCCGCTGCCTGGATAAGTCTGGGGGGGCCCTATTGTATTCCCCTACCTTTGTGTGTCAGATCATCGGTGCATGTTGCATACTACATAACTTTGCTATGAAAAAAGGCCTGCATATTGACATACGTGATGACCTGACCCCCGACCCACACAGTCCCCCCCTGCCAGAGGACACCCAGTCTGCTGATGGAAGAGCAGTCAGGAGGGTCCTCGCCGTAGGCATCTTTGGACACTAAACCAAAACATTACTAACACAGACAGTGCACGCATGTACACCACTGATGTCCCTAGATCACACACACCACATGCACATCGCATTGGATTAGCCCAAGTCCAGCATGTAGGAGTTGGGAGCAGTAACGCCGCGTCAAGGCCCCAATGATGTCACTGTCCATTCACACACCTTTCACACGTCATTCATTCAGCCGTGGGGTTCACTTCACCACCACGGCCGAGGGTGACACCCCTTACTTTCAGGAGTGCCACCCTCTCACATTCACACACCATTCACACTGTCCCCTGCACTCCTGACCGTGTGCAGTACAAAAAGAAATTATAAAGATCATATCCTGACCAATAAAAGAAAAATAATCTCATAACCTGAGAAAAAAATAAAATAAACTCATGACCTGAGTATGTCAAAAATAATAATATAAAACCAGCACCAAAAAAAAGGCCTCATCGGGGATGCCGGGGGCTTCTTCTGGGGGCCCCTCTCTGGCTCCGCAGCTGCCTGGATGGAGTGGGTGGGGGGGCATCTGGAGGTGGCTGATCCCCAGGTGGGCCACTCCTGGCAGGTGTGGCCTGCGTGCCCTCCAAGGCCCTGGCTATCCGTCCAAGATAACTGTTGGTCTGGGCCTGCATCCGGAGCTGACGGGTCATCTGGTAATGCTGGGCCCGCCGACTCAGCCTCCCCTGCTCACGGATGGCAGCACTGTTACCATGGATGGCAGCAGTGTTGGCCTGGACGGCTGCAGTGAGGTGCTGGATATCCCCCTGCACCTCCCCCAAAGTGGTGACCACTGCAGCGCAGTTAGAGCTGACATCCTGCACTGCGTTGCTGATGTTGGCAACGGAGCCCAGGCTGTCAGAGACTTTCTGCAAGTGGTCCGCTATGGCCCCCATTTGTTCTGTCTGTCTGGCGTGATCCCTTGCCAACTGATCCTGGACACCATCAGACACCCCCCTGGTCTTCTGGGTCGCCTTCCTGGGGCCCGAAGATGTATGTCCTCGGGTGGAAGGTGTCGCCCTTGAGGGGCTTCCAAGGATGGGGGAGGGGACGACAGACGGGCCAGGAGAAGGGGAGGAGACCGACAAGACCAAAGAAAAGTCCTGCTCTGCCACAGCAGGATCTTCCACAACCACCTCGGCAGGTGTGGTGTGGCCACTCTCCTCCTCAACAACCTCTTCACCACCCAGTGGCTCGGGCACATGATGGCGTGGGGGGGGATGGGGTGGAATGCAGGCTGACAGATGATGGCCCAGCTCCGTCATCTGTGGATGACACAAAGCAGACACATGTTGGTGGTCCCACACACTTGGCACATGTACCCCCCCCCCCCCAAATGCAAAACATCAAATAGGGGATTAGAAAACACTTACCTGTCCTTGTGCCTTCCTCCACGGAGTCATAGCCTGCGACCCCCTCCACCTGCTCCCTCTCCAGGCACCGAGCGACCACCTCCTCCTCTGCGGTCAGGGTGACAGGACATGGGGGACCACCACCTGTGCCCCTCTCATACCTCCTGATGGAGGCCACCTTGTCCCTCACCTTGCGCCGCAGGTCATTGATTTTCTTTTGTATGTCCCCAGCAGTCCGGGTGGAGTAGCCCAGGACATTGACCCTGGCAGCAATGGACTCCAGGATGCCCTGCTTCCTCTCCCGGCTGGTCTTGCGGCTTTTTTTGCCATGGAGAAATTCATTCTCCGTCTCCATAGCCGATATAATGACAGAGACCTCCTGGGTATTAAAATTGAGGTTCCTCCTCTCTCTGGGGGTAGCGGGAGCAGCCATCACAGAGCAAAAGTATCTTCCCTGGGGTGGGGGGAAACGGAACTACTTTTGCGCCGGAATGGCGTTTCCGCCAGCGCTTTTAAGCGCCCAGCGGAACGCATTGCGCTGACGTTTCCCAGGAAGTGGTGCCGACGGAAGTTGTGAGCATGCGCACAAGGGGGCGAGGGGAGCCGCACTCACTGCGCATGCTCCGTGGATGATGCGCTGAACGTAAGCCTCTGCGCCGGGCTCCGCCCATCATTTACATATGATCACACCCACTTCCACTTGCGTCGGGTTACGCCAGCGCATTATCGTTACTCTGGCGCAAGTTTACGCGCAACTGCTATGTGAATTACAGGAATTGCGCTGAAAGGGTCTTCAGAGTAACGTAAATGAGAAGCGTTACTCCAGAGGAAAGATACTCTCATCTACCTGAATCTGGCCCAAAGTGAATAAGTTAAATATAAAATATATAGATTATGGAAATAATATATAAAATGTACATGTGGGGACATATTTAAGTATTAATAGGTCACAATAAAAATATAAATATTTTAACCACTTAAGACCCGGACCAAAATGCTGCTAAAGGACCTTTCCCTTTTTTGCGATTCGGCACTGCGTCGTTTTAACTGACAATTGCACGTGCGACGTGGCTCCCAACAAAATTGGCGTCCTTTTTTACCCACAAATAGAGCTTTTTTTTGGTGGTATTTGATCACCTCTGCGATTTTTATTTTTTGCGCTATAAACAAAAATAGAGCGACAATTTTGAAAAAAATTCTATATTTTTTACTTTTTGCTATAATAAATATCCCCCCAAAATATATATAAAAAAATGTTTTTCCTCAGTTTAGGCCGATACGTATTCTACCTATTTTTGGTAAAAAGAATCGTAATAAGCGTTTATCGGTTGGTTTTCGCAAAATGTATAGCGTTTACAAAATAAGGGATAGTTTTATTGCATTTTTATTAATTTTTTTTTTTTTACTACTAATGGCGGCGGTGTTTAGCGATTTTTTTCGTGACTGCGACATTATGGCGGACACTTCGGACAATTTTGACACATTTTTGGGACAATTGTCATTTTCACAGCAAAAAATGCATTTAAATTGCATTGTTTACTGTGAAAATGACAGTTGCAGTTTGGGAGTTAACCACAAGGGGGTGCTGTAGGGGTTATGTGTTCCCTGTGTGTGTTTACAACTGTAGGGGGGTGTGGCTGTAGGTGTGACGTCAACGATCGCGTCCCCCCTATAAAAGGGATGACTCGATCGATGCTGCCGCCACAGTGAAGCACGGGGAAGCCGTGTTTACACGCGGCTCTCCCCGTTCTTCAGCTCCGGGGACCGATCGCCGCACTCCAGCGACGATCGGGTCCGCGAGTCCCGCGGTCCCGGTCATGGAGCTTCGGATCGGGTCACGGGCGCGCGCCGCGGGCGCGCGCCCGTGACCCACGGCTGGGTACTAGTACCGACGTAAATATACGTGGATGTGCCCAGCCTTGCCATTCTGCCGACGTATATGTGCAGGAGGCGGTCCTTAAGAAGTTAAAAAAAGAAAATATTTATATTGTAATAAAATTTAATTTAATGGGGCAAAAAAATAAAAATAAATTATGTATGAGTTTGAGACTACATGTGGTTGAATAGTTATAATTGTTGAGTCAATTTTCCAGCCTTGCTGTATATTATAGGGAAGATACAATAAAATATGGGCGGCATACTAAAGATATGGCTAAATGGGCTTGTTGGAATAGAACATATATGCTATACTAACTAACTAGATTTTTGGGCATTTGTTCTACCACCCATACCTGTAGGCCATCGGTAGACCCCTATGGGTGGTAGAACAAATGCCAAAAAATCTAACTGAGGCAGAGAGGTTTTATAGATTATGTGAACGCGAAACATATTGGATATATACACTAGACGCCCTCTCACCTGGAAGTTTAACCACTTTGCAACCGCCCTATGCCGAAAGTACGGCTCTAGGGCGGTTGCTGTATTCTAACTGGCCGTTAATTAACGGCCTGTCAGAATCGCGCTCCCGCGCGCCTCCTGAGGCGCGCACACGGGAACATCCGTGACCGCCGGGTCCTCTGGATCACGGATCACGGTAAATCGCCGCTGATAGCGGCGGTTTACCACGTGATCGCGCCGTCCAATGACGGCGCGATCAGATGTAAACAGACCGGCGTCATTTGATGACGCCGGTTCCTCCCTCCTCTCTCTGTACCGATCGGTACAGTGTGAGAGGAGAGGGGAGGGAGCGGATGGCAGCGCCAGTGCTGCGGGCTGGATCTGTGACAAATGTAGTCACAGATCCATCCATCCATCCCTCCCTGCTCAGCCATCCCTGCTGCATATACTCTGCAATACTCACCTGGGCATACTCTGCAATACTCTGGCAATACTCTGCAATACTCTGGCAATACTCTGGCAATACTCTGGGCATACTCTGGGCATACTCTGGCAATACTCTGGGCAATACTCTGGCAATACTCTGGGCAATACTCTGGGCAATACTCTGGCAATACTCTGGCAATACTCTGGGCATACTCTGGGCATACTCTGGGCATACTCTGGGCAATACTCTGGGCAATACTCTGGGCATACTCTGCAATACTCTGGGCATACTCTGCAATACTCTGGGCATACTCTGCAATACTCTGGGCATACTCTGCAATACTCTGGGCATACTCTGGCAATACTCTGGGCATACTCTGGCAATACTCTGGGCATACTCTGCAATACCCTGGGCATACTCTGCATACTCCGCAATACTCTGGCAATACTCTGGGCATACTCTGCAATACTCAGGCATACTCTGGGCATACTCTGGCAATACTCTGGCAATACTCTGGGCATACTCTGGCAATACTCTGGGCAATACTCTGGCAATACTCTGGGCAATACTCTGGCAATACTCTGGGCATACTCTGGCAATACTCTGGCAATACTCTGGCAATACTCTGGGCATACTCTGGGAATACTCTGGGAATACTCTGGGAATACTCTGGGCATACTCTGCAATACTCTGGGCATACTCTGCAATACCCTGGGCATACTCTGCATACTCCGCAATACTCTGGCAATACTCTGGGCATACTCTGGCAATACTCTGGGCATACTCTGGCAATACTCTGGGCATACTCTGGCAATACTCTGGGCATACTCTGGCAATACTCTGGGCATACTCTGCAATACTCTGGGCATACTCTGCAATACTCTGGGCATACTCCGCAATACTCTGGGCAATACTCCGGGCATACTCTGGCAATACTCCGGGCAATACTCTGGGCATACTCTGGCAATACTCTGGGCAATACTCTGGGCAATACTCTGGGCATACTCCGCAATACTCTGGGCATACTTAGCAATACTCTGGGCATACAGCAGCCCCTGTCCCCGCGAGCTCGCATGCAGAAGCGAACGCATACGCAAGTCCCGCCCACATATAAAAACGGTGTTCAAACCACATGTGAGGTATCTTTATATCATGTTTTGGGGTTTTATGTATTTTTCTAGCAAATAAATGATGATTTTTACATGTAGGAGAGAAATGTCAGAATTGGCCTGGGTGCTCCCTGCATGTTGGGCCTCTGTATGTGGCCGCACTGTGTAAAAGTCTCACACATGGGGTATCGCCATACTCGGGAGGAATAGCAGAATGTGTTTTGGGGTGTAAATTTGTGGTATGCATATGCTGTGTGTGAAAAATAACCTAATAATATGAAAATTTGATGAAAAAAAAATAAATCTTGATTTTGCAAAGAATTGTGGGAAAAAATTACAACTTTAAAAAACTCACCAGGCCTCTTTCTAAATACCTTGGAATGTCTTCTTTCCAAGAAGGGGTCATTTGGGGGGTATTTGTACTTTTCTGGCATGTTAGGGTCTCAAGAAATGAGAGAGGCTGTCAGTACTTCAGGTGTGATGAAATTGATCAATTTTCAGGATTTGGTACCATAGCTTGTAGACCCCATAACTTTCACCCAGACTAAATAATATCCAACATTTTTTATTTTTTTTACCAAAGATATGTAGCAGTATACATTTTAGGCCAAATTTATGAAGAAAAATTACTTTTTTGCAAAATTTTATAATAGAAATGAAGAAAAATTATTATTTTTTGCAAAATGTTGTTCTTTTTTCATTTATAGCAAAAAAAATAAAAACCGCAGAGGTGATGAAACACCACCAAAAGAAAGCTCTATTTGTGGGAAAAAAAGGACAAAAATTTCATTTGGTTATAGTGTTGTATGACTGAGTTATTGTCATTCAAAATGTGAGAGCACCGAAAGCTGAAAATTGGTCTGGTTATTAAGGGTGTTTAAGTGCCCAGTGGTCAAGTGGTTAAATAAAAAAACTTGAAATATCCACCCTCCTTTAACCTATCTTGGTCATTTTTAACTGTTAACCAATCATTTTATATAATTTTGATATAATATTTTATTCTATTGTCCTTTTTGAAAAAAATCCTAGTCCATCAATCTTATCAATTTATTAATATTTATTTTAATTTTTTCATGATAACTGTTAGTATAGCATATATGTTCTTTTCCAACAAGACCATTTAGCCATATCTTTAGTATGCCGCCCATATTTTATTGTATCTTCCCTATATTATACAGCAAGGCTGGAAAATTGACTCAACCGTTATACCTATTCAACCACATGTAGTCTCAAACTCATACATATTTTTTTATTTTATTTTTCACCATTAAATTTTATTACAATATAAATATTTTCTTTTTTTTAATATTTATATTTTTATTGTGACCTATTAATACTCAAATATGTCCCCACATATACGTTTTATAAATTATTTCCATAATCTATATATTTTATATTTAACTTATTCACTTTATTTTTATGAGGGTGAGTGTTGTGTCTCCTATGTGGATTGAAAGGATCAATTTTGGTCCTTCGCCACTAGATGGCAGACACGCATCATCATTAAAAGGCATGCAGTTCCCTTCAGCCCCTATGCTTGAGAAAGGAGCGCACTCTGTCGTCGCATCCTAGTGACGTCACCGCAGCCTACGTTGTTTTACAAACCCCGCCGACAACGCTGCAGTACACCAGCTGGATCTTACCACAGGCCCGTTGGACCGGATAACGAAGAGACATACAGGCACCCACAACCACCTAGCGCGGAAGGACATCACTTAAGAGACTCACAAAACATGCCGTTTTTCTACTACTGATTGTAAGTGGATGCTGCACCTTTGAGGCGGTGTACCCACGACCGAGCTTCTCGGCAGAATCCAGCGAGAAGCTCGCTGGGAGACATATTCTGCCGAGGTTCTCGGTCGTGTGTACACTTCCGACGAGCGTCCCGTCGGGAAGCTCGTCGAGCCAAAAAAGAGAGCACGCTCTCTTTTTCCTCGTTGTTCAATGAAGACTTTGGCTCGACGAGCTTTTCCGACCGCTCATCGGGAACCTCGTCGGGCGGAACCTTTTAAACCTCGTACGTGTGTACGCGGCCTGAGTAATTAAAGCTTTATTTACTAATTGTTTACTAACCTGGAGGTGCCTTCTCTCTTTCTACTTTTACATATACTGGAGTTTTGCTCTCATCTCCCCTGCTTGTGAAGGCTTTGCCCCGGATTACAGACTAATACCATCTGCTTTTGCATAGGACTGCATTTCCCTCTTACTACATCAATGTTTCAGTCCATTCCCTAGTTTTTATTTCTTATTACCTTATTTTAATTTTTTATATTTTATCCATTTGTCCATCTCTAGGATGTTCCTCTCTCTGAAAAAAAATCATTTTTTAGCTGCTTTTACCCCATTGCTTTTCAGCGCCACTATCCAATCTTTTGTATTATATATCCCTGTATGTTGTGATCGTTCAGGTGTTTATCTAATGTTTTTTTTAAACTATCGATGCTCCCCGTTAAAACCACTGCCTGTGGAAGGGAATTCCAAATCCTTGCCATTCTTACAGTAAAGAATCCTCTACACAGTTTAAGGTTAAACCTCTTTTCTTCTAATTTTAATGAGTGGATACGTGTCTTATTAAACTCCCTTCCGTGGAAAAGTTTTATCCCTTATGCGGGGTCACCAGCATGATATTTGTAAATTGAAATCATATCCCCTCTCAAGTGTCTCTTCTCCAGAGAGAATAAGTTCAGTGATCGTAACCTTTGTTCATAACTAATATTCTCCAGTTCCTTTATTAGTTTGTTTGCCCTTCTCTGTGCTTGCTCCATTTCCAGCACACCCTTCCTGAGGACTGGTGCCCAGAACTGGACAGGACAATCCAGATGAGGCCAGACCAAAGTGTTAATCCTTCTTTTTTATGCATGCCAATATTCTTTGCTTTGTTAGCAGCAGCTTGGCATTGCATGCCATTGCTGAGCCTTGATACCCCCAGAGGTTCTTCCCCCAGTAAGTAGATTGCATTAATATTTTTGCCACCCAAATGCATTGTTTAAGGCTGCATTCACACCTAGACGTAGACAATAGCGGCGTTTTTCCGGCGTTTTTTCCGACGTTTTTTTGGTCGTTTTGTCGCGCGTATATGCGCGTTTGCGCGCGTTTGCATACCGCGTCTTCCGACGTTTTGGTACATGGTCCTTTTTCACATAATCCAATAGGAAAAATTATCATTCCTGACATCACTTGTTGCTATCCTAGGAAAATTTTTTTCCCCTTCCTGTGTGAATATACCTCTTCCGGGTCATCATTGTGCTTTCGACTCCACACTGAAAATGAGCAATGATGAGATGGCATGTTTGCTGGCAGCAGCCACTGCCACCACATATATGCTATACCAGGGACAGAGGAGAAGGAAGAGGGCACGGAGATATTGGATCCACCCTGTTATTGCCGGTCGGGAAGAGACAGGCCAGTTTTGGGTCCTTTTTAAAGATCTCCGAGAGCATGAGGATAAATTTCTGGACTACACTAGGATGTCAATGAAAAGGTTAGTAAAAAGTAACTCTATTCATTGTTTTTGACATTGTACCTTTCTTTGTCCGCTTAAAACCCCATTTATTTTTATTACAACAGCTTCGATGAGTTGCTTGAACTACTCAGCGGTCGATTACAGAAGATGGACACCTTTTTCCGCAATAGCATACCACCTGTGGAGCGACTTATCATCACACTGAGGTAAGTTAAAAAATCTTTGCCAAATTTGTGCTGATATACTTTTTTTTTCTTTTTACAAAATGATGCACTAGTGCCCATAAAATAAATCTAAATCAAAATTTTAGAAAACACAAAAGAAAGCTACCGTATTTGCAGTGGTATAAGACCACTGTGTGCAAGACGACCCCCTATTTTTACATCCAAAAAGTTTGTTTTAGTGATATACTCACCATATAAAAGACTACCCCCTTCCTACTATTCATGACACGCCTCACGGTGCCACCATTACATGACAGACTGTGCCCCATTACATGACAGACTGTGCCCCATTACATGACAGACTGTGCCCCATTACATGACAGACTGTGCCCCATTACATGACAGACTGTGCCCCATTACATCACAGACTGTGCCCCATCACATGCCATACCTGCTCCATTACATCTCCTGACCTGCCTGATAGGCGTAACATTCAGCATCCTATATGTTCAGTGTTCGTCCATCACGGAGGCCCCCTCGTCCGATGACGAGAGGGCCTCCGTGATAGGCGGAAACCTAACACACGAAACACTATTGCATACACTACCCAATAAAAATATATTTGTATATGCATGTAATATTAAAAAACACACGTTTTCGAAGGTCCAAATTTTTTTATTTTTTTAGAAAGAATATCATAAACTTTATTCAACAAATAATATAACTTTTTTTTTATTTTTTTTTAAAAAACGAACTGAAGCAAACGTTGCTCATAGAAAAGAACAGTTTAAATATTCTGAAAACTTCTAGGGGATTCCCCTGTGTCATCCACTGACATGCCAGAATGTATGGCTTGGCCAAAACCTGACCAATCGGAAGTGGATTGAGTAGAATACTGCCAACGGGAAGGTGGTGTTGCTGGTGGTGGTGGTGGTGTTGGTGGTGTTGGTGTAGGTTGGTGATTGTAAGGTGGGAGTGTAGGCTGGTGTGGGAAATCAGAATACGTCAATGTCGTCCGAGAAGGGTAAGGAGGTTGTGTCGGCAGATAAAGTGTTTGGGAAGTCGAAGGATGGTAGGCAGAAGGTGTCGTCTGTGGGTGTGTGTAAGTTGAAAGTTTTGAAGTTTGCGTATGCAGGTGCGTGACAGCAGGAAGTGTTGTGGAAGTGTATGCAGAAGGTGGTGTTGGTAGATGAGGGTGGGTAGAAACTGTTGTCGTCTGAGTCGGGTTAGGTGGTGTTGGTTGAGGTAGGTGGCTGGGAAAAGGTGGTGCTGTGAAATGAGGAAGTGCTGGTGCTGATTGATGTTGCGGGGTGTGTCTAGCATAGGGACCATAGGCTGGTGGTTCTGGGGTTTGGAAGGGTTCTTCTGGTGGAATAAAGGTGGCAATGTAACGTATTGTCCCAGCCAACATTTCAGCCTGTAGGCTTTTAGGAACTCTGTCGATTAGTTCCGCTAGACATTGGGTAGACTTGTTTCCATATGAAAGTTGATTACTACCCATTTTGTCTTTCATTTCTGCCATTATCTCCAGCATTAGTTTTAAATTTGGGTCTTGATCCGGAGCCTTTCTTTTGGTCCCCCTCGCAGCTACAATCGGTAACGGCCTTGGTCTTGACTCCTCCTCTCCCAGAGGTGTTGGCGTCGTCGATTGCGAACAACTGGCCAACTGGCTTTCCGGCTCCAGACCCTCCAGTGGCTGATCGCTGGAGTTTCTGCTGCCTGTATCCATCCCGACAGGGGCGGTTGGAGCTACTTCCTCCCAGCTATTTTCAGTCCTGAAAATATAAATGAGTTATTATAAACCCATATTATATATTATATACGTATACCCATTTCGTTTACTGTCCTTAGTACAGATAATAGTTTACCTCGCCAAAGTCATTGAAGGTCGAAGGAATTCCAATTCCTTTGCATGTATGTACTCCTTCGTGGCACATGCCGCCGCTCCACTCCTGGTATTCTTTTTTATCTGTCTCAGGTAGCGTATGTAGGCGTCACGTATATGCTTCCATTTTTCCTTTATCTGTTTAACTGTCAAAAACAAAATAAAATAATATATATTATTTTCTTTGTAGGTATTTATCGACTGGACAGTCTCTAGGAAGTCTACATTATGCCTTCCGTATAGGCAAGTCTACAGCGAGTTACATCATACGTGACACCTGCTCTGCTATATGGGAGGTTCTCCAGGAGGTAGTTTTCAAGAAACCTACTGCACAGGAATGGGCACAGATTGCGGAGGTATTCTGGCAACGCTGCAACTTTCCCAATTGTGTCGGAGCAATAGATGGGAAGCACATCAGGATTGTGAAGCCCATGAAAAGTGGAAGCCAATTCTTTAACTATAAGAAATATTTCTCATTTGTATTGATGGCTGTGTCTGATGCAAACTATTGTTTTACATATATAGACATTGCGTCATATGGCAGCAGCGCGGACTCAACTATCTTTGGGAACTCTTCTTTTGGTCAAATGCTGCGAACAAATGATCTTGACCTACCAGAATGCAGTCCACTCCCAGGCACAAATGGCCCTCCCCTACCCAGTGTATTTGTGGGTGATGAGGCCTTTTCTTTGGGGACAAATCTCCTACGGCCTTATTCGGGTCATAGTTTAACAGAGGAGAGGAGCGTGTTCAACTACCGCCTAACCAGAGCACGGCGAGTAGTTGAATGCGCTTTTGGTATACTTGCCAATAAGTGGCGGCTCCTGCACACTCCGATAGTGCTAAACATGCAGAATGCCGTCACTGCTGTCAAAGCTGCGTGTGCCTTGCACAACTTTGTGAGGCAGCGCGATGGCTTTGATTTTGAAGAGCCTGTTTCTGAGACTATGGAAAGAGCTCAATGGACTGGTGTCCGTGGGAACAGGCAGGGTTCATATGTCCGCGATCAGTATGCCGCATATTTCATGTCTCCTGCAGGACAGGTACCATGGCAGCTGGATAGTATTTAATTATTAACATTATATTTTTTTGGGGAAACTATAATGCTTGCTGTACTTTTTTTGAACAATAAATCATATGCTGTTGTGATACAATAAAAATATTTCATTGATGTATTAAGAAGTCTCATGTTTATTTTATTTTGAGATTTTTTTTACTTTTGGTGCATTATCCCTATGCTATCAAATTGGGGTCAGAGTGTCAGGATGGGAAGAACAACTCACGGGTCCTGCCTCAGTCCTGCCTACTAGGTCCCGCCTCATTCCTGCCTACTTGGTCCCGGGTCCTGCCTACTAGGAAGGGGAGTACCCCCTCAATGGGGCCCTGTACTGTATTATTCACTGATAACAATGATGGTATACTAATCCTCCTAGGTGGAATAGTATACCATTATTGTTATCAGTGAATACTACAGTACAGTGCCCCATTGTTGTTGTCAAGGTGGGGGATAGTGTGTCATGAACTGTGGAAGGTGTTGTGTCTAGGGCCGGATAAAAGGCTAGCAAACGGCCAAATCTGTGCTCGTGCAGCAGCATAGGTGCTTTCCAACGGTGGTGGCAATAGATATTTTATTTAACCACTTCAAGACGGCCGTCAGCACATAAACGGCCACAGGGTGTTTCTACTTCTGTTGTGGTCCGTATTTGTAAAAGGCTGAACCTTCACGCGCTCCAGAGCGCCCAGTGGGGAACTTCTGTGCTGGCCATGGACATTGGACACATCAAATTACAGAACACTGTGAAAGACACATTTCAGTGACCGTTTGATAGAAAATCTGTGCGGCCCATTAGAGATGATCTCATATGTACACAGATGAGATCATTTCTCATTGGCGGCTAACAAAATTACAGCATCATGTGAGGGAGAGAGGAGACCGATCTGTGTCTCTTGCAAATAGTGACACAGTTCTGTCACCTCCCCCAGTCTACACCCTTCCGCCACTGTTAAAAACACTATATTGATTACACATTCCCTTCCTCAAACCCCCTAGCATTTCCCTGCTAGTCACATTAGAGCAAAAAATGCGAAAGGCGTTAAAATTTGTGTCAAAAGTGTACGATGTGTTCACCATATGTCACAGTCTTGAGAATATAATAACAAAATAGTCTTCTGTAGATAAAAGCAAAAAAACATGGGTTTACAATCATGGAATTTTTTAACTGCTTGCAGGAGTTTACCTTTTTTATCCTTTTCTGTGATGTCACTCCAGTGAACAAAAATCTGAGAGGCAATTTGGTTCCATGCCCTCTTTCGAACTGTGCGCAGACTGTATGCTGGGTCTTTAATGTCATAGAGGCAGGGGTGCTCCTTGATCATACTAATAAATTTTTCTGGGTCTAGGAGGGAGAGGGTTTCACTCATCTCTGCATCCATATCCATGCTGCTGTGTGAAAATACTGCTATGGAAAATGGTGGTTTTTGGACTTCCTGTTTGATATGTATATTTTATTTCACATTTCCTGTATAATTTGAGCAACAGTGGCGTCAAAACGCTCGTTCAAACGCTTGTTGTCGCGCAATACACGCGTATCGGGCGATTTACATGTATTTCAATGGGAAAAAAAAACGCTCAAATACGCGCAAATCGCGCGATTTGCGCGACAAAAAAGGGTCCGGAACTTTTTTTGACTACAGGCGACGGGCGATATGCGCGACAGCGTTCAGATGTGAACCATCCCCATTGCCTTTAATGTATTTTCATCCCTCTGGCGTTTGTAAGCGTCGCGCTACAGGCGACAAAACGCCAAGGTGTGAATGGGCTCTTAAAGTGTTCCACAATAAACTTAATTTTCCATATAGTTGCCCACCCCATTAATTTGTTCAGGTCTACTTACAAGGTTTCCACATCCTGCAAAGTTATTGCCCTGCTTAGCTTAGTATCATCCGCAAATACAGAGATTGAACTGTTTACCCCATCCTCCAGGTCGTTTATGAACAAATTAAATAGGATTGGTCCCAGGACAGAACTCTGGGGGACCCCACTTTCCACCCCTGACCATTCTGAGTACTCCCCATTTATCACTACCCTCTGAACTTGCACATCCATGTACTCACCCTATGGTCCATGTCAAAGGACCTTACTTTGTACAGTACATGTTTATAGGGAACTGTGTCAAATGCTTTTGCAAAATCCAGATACGCCATGCCTCACTTTATCTAGATGGCAGCTCACCTGAAGACTGAGGAGAAGAATAAATTCAATACCTTCACCATCTCACCATCCTTTGTAACCAGATTTCCTTCCTCATTCTATATGGGGCCAATATGGTCTGTCCTCCCTTTTTTACTGTTTTTATACTTTTATAGAATTTACTGGGATTATTTTTTTTTGCTCTCCTCCGCTATGTGTCTTTCATGGTCTTTCATGTTTAGCCACCTTAATTGCACCCTTACATTTCTTGTTGCATTCTTTGTAGTCTGAATGCTGATGATGATCCCTCAGCCTTGTATTTTTTGAAGCCCTTCTCTGTTGCTTTGATATGCATTTTTACATTGGAGTTAAGCCATCCAGGATTTTTGTTCGCTCTTTTAAATGTATTTCCCAATAGGATGAATGTTTTCACTTTGTTCCAGGATTTTTACATCACTGATCTTTTTTCACTTGCTATTTGTGGACTTTTATTTGTGTTGATGTATATTTATATGTGTCGTAAGTAGGAATGAGCCGAACACCCCCTTGTTCGGTTCGCACCAGAACTTGCGAACACACCAAATGTGTGGACACACCACTATGGGACTCGAACATTTGAAATCTAAAGTGATAATTTTAAAGGTTATTATGCAAGTTATTGTCCTAAAAAGTGTTTGGGGACCCGGGTCCTCTCCCAGGGGACATGTATCAATGCAAAAAAAACTTTTAAAAACAGCAGTTTTTTCGGAGCAGTGAATTTAATAATGCTAAAAGTGAAACAATAAAAGTGAAATATTCCTTTAACAGGCCCTTCAGGTCTGATATGGATATTAAGGGGAACCCCGCCGTCAATTTAAAAAATAAATGACGTGGGGTTCCCCCTAAATATCCGTACCAGACCCTTCAGGTCTGGTGTGGATTTTAAGGGGAACTCCACCCCAAATTAAAAAAAAATGGCGTGGAGTTCCCCCAAAAATCCACACCAGACCCTTATCCGAGCATGTTAACCTGCGGCCCCCCTATCCTGAACAGCACCAAGCCACATGCCCTCAACATAAGGATGATGTCCCCATGTTGATGGGAACAAGGGCCTCATCCCCACAACCCTTGCCCGGTGGTTG
This sequence comes from Rana kukunoris, assembly GCA_029574335.1. NCBI lineage: Eukaryota > Metazoa > Chordata > Amphibia > Anura > Ranidae > Rana > Rana kukunoris. The sequence continues at coordinate 613,709,767 of CM056049.1, read as the reverse complement.
TGGGGATCTGCGGGCAGGGGGCTTATCAGAATCTGGAAGACCCCTTTAACAAAGGGGACCCCCAGATCCTGGCCCCCCTATGTGAATTGGTAATGGGGTACCCCTACCCACTGTACCCCTACCATTTCACGAAGGAAGTGTAAATAGTTTTAAAAACTTTTATTTGGGGTGGACCTGAAGGGTCTGGTACGGATATTTGGGGGGAACCCCACGTCATTTATTTTTTTAAATTGACGGCAGGGTTCCCCTTAATATCCATATCAGACCTGAAGGGCCTGTTAATGGAATTTGGGGGGACCCCCACGCTTTATTTTTTATTTTTTATGAATGAATTCTCTATAAATTGCCAGAGCCGACAATTCATTATAGCCGCAAAGCCGGTTTTAAATGCCTTTTTTTCTTTCAGAAATGACACTTTGTGCAGGAACAGTTCTATGTACGGGAAACATGCGCTTTTTCACATGCTGACTTTACACCCCCCCCCTAGGTACGAAATTTAAAGTAATATTACACTTTTATTGTTTCACTTTTAGCATTATTAAATTCACTGCTCCTGAAAAAACTGCCGTTTTTAAAACTTTTTTTTGCAATGATACATGTCCCCTGGGGCAGGACCCAGGTCCATAAACACTTTTTAGGACAATAACTTGAATATTAGCCTTTAAAATTAGCACTTTAGATTTCTCCCATAGACTTTAACAGGGTGTTCCGCTGCTTTTCGAATTTGCCGCGAACACCCCTAATTGTTCGCTGTTCACCGAACAGGCGAACAGGGAATGTTCAAGTCCAACAGGAGTTCGACTCGAACTCAAAGCTCATCCCTAGTTGTAAGGGGTTAGCTCGGTAGCGGGGGTGTGTGACCCCCTGGATGGGTTCACTACACACTGAACTATACAGAGAGGCAGCCGAAGACGGTTGAAAACAAAGAGTTTGGTTTATTCTTCCATATTGCTGGAAACAAGTGCAAGCATCAAAAACAGCATAAACAAAACAAAACATAAAATAAACCCTGGCCACTTGGGGTGTCTACCTTCACCACACAGGAACCTATCTATGGAGTCTGGCACAGCCTACTGCTGGGTAGACACTGCTGGTCATACACCAGAGAAACAATAGTCTTTTTGATTTTTATCACACAGAAAAATCAACAACCACCTCACCTCTTCAGAAGTCTTTCTCACTGCTCTCCTTAACTCAAAAAGCCTCAGGATGCAGCAATCAGTAGTCATCCTCTGGATGACTTATAGAGGCCTTAATTGCCTCATTCTGAACAGCTGAAGTTTTCCAACACCCTAAACCTTTCTGGCTACTTCTGCAGCCGACACCTGGTGTATTGTCTACACAAGGCAGAAATGTATCTCCCGTCTGTGACAACACCCACAGACTTACCTGACTTCCTGTCACATACCCCCCTCTTGTTTCAACCCTAGGGTTGGGACACAGGTTGCCAGGCACACATGCATTCGGGACAACCCATCTACATTCCCCAGTTTAACACGGGGGCGATGCGTTACCACAAAACTAAATTCCTGGAGGGCCAGGAACCACCTATTTATTCTCCTATTGGTCTCTTTGTTCTGTGCCATCCACTTCAATGGGGCATGATCCGTCACCAGTTCAAACTGTCTACCCACGAGGTAGTACCGGAGAGAATCCAAAGCCCATTTCACCACCAAACACTCTTTCTCAATGGTGGCATATTTCTCCTCATGGGCCTTCAACTTTCGGCTGAGGTACATAACAGGGTGTTCCTCCCCCTTGATAATCTGGGACAGTACAGCTCCTAACCCCACATTTGACGCATCTGTCTGAACCACAAAGTCCTGTGAAAAATCAGGCGAATTTAAAACTAGATGACTACATAAGGCCTGTTTTAAAGCCTGAAAAGCTGTTTCTGCTTCGGGAGTCCATTTGGTCATGGCAGACTCCTTTGCTTTGGTCAAATTGGTCAGGGGAGCAGCCTGTGAGGCAAAATGGGGGATAAATCGGCGATAATACCCCGCAATCCCCAAAAACGCACAAACCTGTTTCTTGTTGGTGGGATGTGGCCAATCCTGAATAGCCTCAACTTTGTTTATTTGGGGCTTGATTAGACCTCTTCCAATGGTATACCCCAGATACTTCGCCTCTTCTAGCCCAAGGGTAAATTTTTTTGGATTGGCTGTAAACCCGGCTTTCCGGATGGAATCCAACACAGCCTGAACTTGGTAAGTGTGAGTCCCAATCCTCACTGTGGATGACAACGTCATCGAGGTATGCAGCAGCATAGGCTCGATGAGGTCGAAAGGGTCTTATCCATGGTGCGTTGAAATGTGGCGGGAGCATTCTGTAACCCAAAAGGCATCCTCCGATATTGGAAAGATCCGTCTGGAGTTACAAATGCTGTTTTTTCCCTGGCCGACTCCGAGAGAGGAATTTGCCAATAACCCTTGGTCAGGTCTAATGTCGTCATGTACCGGGCAGTGCCTAGGCGATCAATCACTGGACAGTTCATCTATGCGGGGCATAGGATTGGTGTCAAACTAAGTGATTTTATTTAGGCAGCGAAAGTCATTACAAAACCGCCAACTTCCATCTGGTTTGGGCACTAAGACAATGGGACTGGACCAATCACTATTTTACTCTTCTATCACCCCAGCTCAAGCATTTTTTTTACTTCCTGGTGAATTGCCTTCTTGCCGGGCTTCTGGAATTCTATAAGGCTTCAACTTGACCTTATCCCCTGGTGTGGTGATAATATCATGTTCAACTCCGGAGACCCAACCTGGCAGGTCTAAATACTTCTCCCTATTACGGATCACAAATTCTTTAACATCCTGTTGCTGAGTTTTGGACAGAGTCTCCGATATCCCAACTTTAGGGACAGCCAGGTTAAATGGAGCAGAAAATTGGGTAGTCTTAGCGACCAAGGGCTCTCTATCCTTCCATGGTTTCAACAAGTTTACGTGATAGAGCTGCTCAGGTTTTCGTCTTCCCGGTTGGCTAATTTTATAATTCACCACCCCCATTTTCTCCAACACTTCAAAGGGACCCTGCCATTTGGCTAGGAATTTACTTTCGACCCTGGGGACCAGCACCAACACCCTATCACCAGGTGCAAAGGAACGGACCTGGGCCCCACGATTGTAAATCCTTTGTTGAGCCAATTGGGCTTGGGCTTAATGTTCCTTCACAATCGGCATCACTTGGGCAATTCTATCTTGCATTTGGGCCACATGTTCAATCACACTTTGATGCGGGGAACTGTCCCTCTCCCATGTTTCCCTGGCAATGTCCAGTAGGCCCCGGGAGTGCCTCCCATACAGTAGCTAAAATGGAGAGAACCCTGTGGACGATTGGGGAACCTCTCTTATGGCAAACATCAGATAAGGGAGCAGATAATTCCAATTATTTCCGTCTTTATCCACCACCTTCCTCAACATTTGTTTTAAGGTTTTATTAAACCTTTCCACTAATCCGTCTGTTTGAGGGTGATATACTGATGTACGTAATTGGGTCACTTTCAGGAGTTTACAAAGTTCTTTGGTCGCCCTAGACATAAACGGGGCGCCCTGGTCAGTTAGGACTTCCTTAGGAAGACCCACACGCCTGAAAACCTGAAATAACTCTTTGGCAGAGGTGTTTCAGGGAGCAATCGCTTCTGGGTAACGGGTGGCATAGTCCATTATTACCAAGATGTGCTGGTGCTCTGTAGTGGACTTCAGTAAGGGGCCAACCAAGTCCATTGCGATCCTCTCAAAAGGGACCTCGATAATGGGCAGGTGTACCAACAGACTGCGGAAATGTGGCGTGGGTGCAGCAATCTGACACACTGGACAGGAAGAGCAATACAATTCCACTTCCTTAGTGATCCCAGGCCAATAAAACCTCTGGGTGATTCTCTCCTGGGTTTTTTTCTGCTCCCAAATGTCCCCCAATAATGTCCCCATGGGCCAGTTCCAAAACCATCTTGCGGTACGGTTTAGGCACTACCAGTTGCTCAATGGTGTCCTCTATCCTCTGTAACACTCGATATAACAGGTCCCTTTCAATAATGAAGTAAGGGAGGGAAATCCTCTCATCAGGGTTACCTATCTCCCCATCTATCTTTACTACATTCTCCCGGGCTCTTAGAAATGTGGGGTCACTCAATTGCTCAGTGATAACATTTTCTCTGTGCACCTCGAGGTCATCAAACCCTATCGTCCGCTGTTCCTCTTCTGAGGTAGCAGGCTCCTCCCTAGGGACTGTTGTTTCCCCTGCTAAGACTGAGAATGGAAACCTAGGAGAATCCTCACAGTTAGAGGTTTCTGGAGTAGATGTTTCAGGCTCAGAAGAACCACCTACTGGGGAATCTGGGCAGTCCCAGAGTTCCCAGAACTTTGGGAAATCCCTTCCCACAATGGCATCATGTGGCAGTTTGGAAACTAAACCCACATGGTGACACAAGTTACTGAGGGAGGTTTCAAAGGAAACCATACTCACCGGATATTCTCGAGTGTCCCCATGTACACAAACTACAGCCATTTTCCTAGGATGTAAGGTTTTTCCCACCACTAGATCACTTTTCAATAAGGTGACCAGGCTACCTGAATCCAACAATACCACAACATCTTTACCATCTAAGTACATTCTACATAAAGGTTTCTCATTTCCCTTTACTGCAGTGCATGTGGTTGCAAAAAGGGATTGTCGTCTCTCTGTCAGAATGTCACACTGCATGGGTTCATCACCCGCTGGGCAAACCCCTGCTACATGTCCCTCTTCCCGACAACGGTTACAAATCAATCTTCTGGTCCTCTCCTGTGGGATGGGTCTTCCAGGCCGCTCTCGCCAAACATTAGCAGTAGTCCCGATAATACCTCTAGTTGCTCTTTGGTCCCTCTCTCCACCCCCATCCCTTGATGCAGTCTTACCTATAGGTGGGGAGGGTCTGGTCTTGGGGTGAAAAGTCTGTGCGTCTCTGGAGGAAGAGGACAAATTCTCTGTTGTTAGGTACCTTTCAACCAGGTCTACTAGTTTGTCTGCGGTTTCTGGAACACCATGGTTCACCCATTTCTGCAGGGTGTTAGGAAGAGACCTAAGAAATTTGTCCATGACTACTCGCTCCAAAATTTTTGGTTCCGGACAGAGTTTCTGGCTGCAGCCATTTCTTAGCCAAATGGATGAGGTCATACATCTGCGACCGAGGTAGCTTCCTCAGCTGATAACTCCAATTGTGGACCCGTTGAGCACGGACAACCAGGGTTACACCAAAACGTGCCAATATTTCCTCTTTTAACCAATCATAGTTTTTTTGCATCTGCAAGCTCCAAATCAAAATATGCCTTTTGGGCTTCTCCAGATAATAGGGGGGCCACTAGTCCAGCCCACTGTTCTTTAGGCCAACTCTCTTTTTCCGCTGTTCTCTCAAACGTGGTCAGAAACATCTCAGGGTCATCATCTGCAGTCATCTTTGGCAATAAGTGTCTTACCCGAAAAGTCGGTATGTTACTGGCCTGACTCCCAGCCTCGGTCTGCTGTCTCTGAAGCTGTTTCACGATGGCCTCGATTTGCTGCTGGTGTCTCTGTTCCAAGCCTGCAATGCTCTCTCGGTGAGCTGCAAGGCTCTCTTGGTGAGCCTGTTGTTGAGCTGCAATGCTCTCTTGGTAAACCTGTTGTTGAGCTGCCATGCTCTCTTGGTGAGCTGCAAAGCTCTCTTGGTGAGCCTGTTGTTGAGCTGCGTGAGCCTGTTGTTGAGCTGCAAGGCTCCGCTGCAAACCTGCATTTGTCTGCTGTTGATTTGCATTTGCTATAGCCAGCTGTTTTAGTATCTCCTCTATTTTGGGTTTACTTTAACTGCCCGCGGCACTCCACCATGCGTAAGAGGTTAGCTCGGTAGCGGGGGTGTGTGACCCCCTGGATGGGTTCACTTCACACTGAACTATACAGAGAGGCAGCCGAAGACGGTTGAAAACAAAGAGTTTGGTTTATTCTTCCATATTGCTGGAAACAAGTGCAAGCATCCAAACAGCATAAACAAAACAAAACATAAAATAAACCTTGGCCACTTGGAGCGTCTACCTTCACCACACAGGAACCTATCTATGGAGTCTGGCACAGCCTACTGCTGGGCAGACACTGCTGGTCATACACCAGAGAAACAATAGTCTTTTTGATTTTTATCACACAGAAAAATCAACAACCACCTCACCTCTTCAGAAGTCTTTCTCACTGTTCTCCTTAACTCAAAAAGCCTCAGGATGCAGCAATCAGTAGTCATCCTCTGGATGACTTATAGAGGCCTTAATTGCCTCATTCTGAACAGCTGAAGTTTTCCAACACCCTAAACCTTTATGGCTACTTCTGCAGCCGACACCTGGTAGTAATTGGTGTATTGTCTAAACAAGGCAGAAATGTATCTCCCGTCTGTGACCATACCCACAGATTTACCTGACTTCCTGTCACAGTGTACATAAGGACATCTAAAGGCAGAACAAGTACAGTGATGGAAATCTCTGGATTGAAGGTGAGTATTGCAGCAAAAACTGGTTAAAAAAAATGTTTGGCTATTCATTTGCATTTATTTTGACTGGAGGTCTTCTTTAAACGTTCAGTAATGTTCCACTGATATGATATAACCAAACCATTGGACATTGTTGATGCTTGCTTTGTACTACTTAGTACCATACATGTTTTTTTTTCATAATCTTAAGAGTGTGCCCTTGCACATGCATGCCCTAGATTCCATATATGTATATTGAAAACCCACCAACATCCCAGAATGGTATAACACTTACACAATGGGCACACAACTAAGGGCTAGATTCTCATAGAAATGCGGCGGCGTAGCGTAAGCCATTTACACTACACTGCCGCAACTTAACAGATCAAGTGCCATATTCTCAAAGCACTTTCTCCGTAAGTTGCGGCGGCGTAGTATAAATGTCCCAGCGTAAGGCCGCGTAATTCAAAGGGGGCGGCTTGTATTTAAATTAAGCGCGCCCCCGCGTCGATCGAACTGCGCATGCGCCGGCCGGGGAAAAAGCCCAGTGCGCATGCTCCAGCAGCACGTTGGAAAGCGTTGTTGAAACCGACGTCAAAACTACGTGATCATCATTTACGCAATTCCCTATTCGTGAACGACTCAGTAAAACTACGTAACCGACGGAAAAAGACGACGCTGACCCGACGCCATACTTAACATGGCAACGACAGAACTTCGTAAGGTTACCCCGTTACCCCTCATTATACAGTAGCAGGGGTAACCTTACGCTTACGGAAACAACGTAAACGACGACGGGGCGTCGTATTAGGTTCATTTGCATAGGCAAATGAGAAAACAACGTAAAGGCCACCTAGCGGCCGGCGTTGTCATTACATCTACGATCCGACCGTGTAATTGTTTTACACCTGTCGGAACTTTAGTGTATCTATGCATAAGTGATTCTAGGAATCACACGCATAGATACCCATTGAAAAAAACTGAGATACGACGGTGTATCTGAGATACACCGTCGTATTGCAGCTGAGAATCTGGCCCTAAGTGTGGAAAATAAAGGCATGCTTTGTAGTGCTAGTGGAGTCCACAGGAGCCCTATAATTTAGTTAAAGTGTATAAAACGCTAAATCTACTAGGAATTTGAGAATATTGAATGAATGAATGAATGAAAACTTATATAGCGCGGCACATGCAAACTAAATCGCCTCTGGGCGCTTGTTGTTCATGTCTCCTTTGATATCAAAAGAGATGAGTCTTGATCTTTCTCCTGAACGCTAAGTGATTCTCCTCCAACCGAATGCTGGTTGGTAAAGCGTTCCATAGTCTGGGACCTTGGATCGCAAATCTTCTTTCTCCTTTGTATCTGGAGTAGATTTTGATTGGTGAATGGCAAAAGTGCTTTAAAAGCAATTCTGTCTTTTACTGGCAGCCAGTGAAGGGCTCTCAGTGAAGGTGAGATTGATTGCCAGGGTTTTTTCCCCGTCACAAGTCTGGCGGCTGTGTACTGAACGACTTGCAGACAAGCGATTTGGTACTTGGGGAGTCTGAGGTAAAGGGCATTTGCATAGTCCAATCTGGAGTTAACAATTGCTCCCACCACGACTGCTAAATCTTCTTTGGGGATGAAAGGAGTAAGTCTACGCAGTAGGCGCAGTAGATGGTGAGATCCGCTGACTACTGACCCTATTTGTGCGTCCATTGTCATATAGGAGTCAAAAATGACCCCTAGACTTTTGACTTTGGCGCTAGGGGTGATGATTTTGCCCAGAATGGGCGGGGGTGTCCATGTTGTTGCAGGTTGATTCCTATGCTTGGCGTGAAACAGGAGAAGTTCTGTTTTCGCTCCGTTGAGTTTAAGATAACTCTTTGTCATCCAGTCCTCTATCAAAGAGAGGCATGTCTCTAGATTGAGGTGGTGATCCTTTTTGTTGCCAGTGCGGAAATACAGTTGCGTGTCGTCTGCATATGAATGATAAAGCAGTTTTTGGCTGCTGATAATCTCAAAAAGAGGACGAAGATAGATGTTAAACAGCACCGGTGACAGAGGCGATCCTTGAGGGACTCCGCATGACACCGTGCGTTTCTCTCAGAAGTGAAAGGTCCTAACTTCACTGTTTGCGATCGGCTTTCCAAAAAAGAGGAGAACCAAGATAAATCGCCTTCTGCGACTCTGGCTACTTCAGCTAGCCGTGTCAATAATAGTTTGTGGTCTAAGCTGCGCTTAGGTCCAACAGAACCAGAAGACAAGATTCTCCTTCGTCTGCGGCCTCGAGAGCGTGTCCGGGACGGAAACCCGATTGAAATGGGTCAAGTAGCTTGTGGGTATCTAGATGCTGTTGCAGCTGTTGTACCACTACTTTTTCCATTACCTTTGAGAGTAGATTTAGGCCTGATATGGGACGGCGGTGGAGTGGGTCCTTGGCGTCTGGGGTGGGTTTCTTCAAGATGGGTTGGATTATGCCCTCTTTCAATTGTGAGGGCACTATGCCTTCCTTGAAAGACTGGTTAATAAGCTGCGTGATGGGAGGTGCCAGGATGTCGGCACATTCCTTAAGCAGTTTTGTGGGGATGATATAATTTGGCGCCGTGCCATTACGCAAAGTACCAATGATATTTTTTTGTGGCATAGATGGTGATGGGCTCCAGAGTGAACTTACTTGATAGAGGTGAATAACTGTGGGTATTGTGTGAAAAATTGCGGGGGGAAATGTTTTGCTGAATGCTTTCACGGATTCCCTCAATTTTATTAATGAAGTAATCCGATAATTCATTGCAAAATTCTTGCGTGTCTGAATTGGGAGCTTCAAGACATTCTGGTTTCATGGTCTGAGTGACCAGCTTGAAGAGTTCGCGGGGGCGGTTGAGGGTGCTGTTGATAGCCTCGGAAAAATAATTTTTCTTGGCTTGGAAGATTTCTTTGTGGTATTTTCTTGTTGTTGCTTTGTAGATGGAGAGGTTTACCTCTGAAGAGCTTCTTTTCCAGGCGGCTTCCGCCCTTCTGCGCTCTTGCTTCAGTAACGACAGCTGGTTGTTAAACCAGCTGCAGTTGTTTTTTTGAATGCGTGTTTTAGGTTTCGGCGCTACTAAGTCAGCTGACTGTAATAGGGCTGAGTTTATGGCATCCAGTGTTTCTACGACCGTTTGATGCGGCTGAATTGTTTTATTTTTTTTCCTTAATGTGGTTTTGAAGAGTTCCGAGTGGAGCTTCTTCTGGCATCTAGTCCAGTGTGTTGACACTGGTTTTGATGTTTTTGTTGCGGGGGGATTTGGGAAATAATGAATTTAATTGCATGGTGATCAGTCCATGGCAACGGTTCATTTTCCAAAAATTGTATTTCCAGATCTTGTCTGAAAATAAGATCAAGTGTGTGACCTGAAGCATGTGTAGGCCCACATACTAGTTGCTGTAGCCCTAAACCTTCCAGGTGGTCAATACAGGCATCGGCAACGGGGTCTTGTGAGGAATTGGCCCAGAGATTGAAATCCCGAGCAGCAAAAGGTGTTTGCTGTTCAGGGTGTAAGTGGAGATGAACTCCATCAATGATGATAGCAGCTGCGATTTTGGGCCGGGTGGCCTATAGCAGAGAAGCATATGGATGGTCTCCTTTGAATTTGTTTGCAGTTGCAGAGTAAGGGTTTCCATGAATGGAAGAGGGTTTTGAAGTACTGGTTTAGTGATCGCAAGGTGAGTTTTGTGAATTTTCACTTTGCAATCACAAACAAGGAAAAAACAAAAAATAAAAACAAAAAATATTTTTGTTTACAAATGATTGGACAAAGGAAATCAGAGGATCTTCACCTTATTTGCTAAATTAAGGGGACAAAATCACTAATGCTAAGTTAACATCCTATTTGTCTTTAGTAAATCAACCCCACTGTATTGTTCAGAAGTCCTGTCAGTCTGATATACATGCTCTAAGAGACAGTAGTTTAATGTAGTTTAATGTAAGCCTACAACAGGAATTGTTACCGGCAGAATCTCCAGGTATGTAACTTTGCAACAAAGTCACAATTTTTTTTTTTTAAGAATACTAAATATGGTGAGATATGATGTCAAACATAATGAAAATAAGAATAATAGTTTACATGCAATTCCAGTACCTGCATGGGAATGCTCACAACGTGGAGAAGGAGCCCTGAAGGGTTAGTGCACTAAAAGTGACCTTATCTTTTAACCCTTGCCCTTTGTCCACCTCTGGCCCTTTAAGAGGATCTTAAAGCTGGAAGAAGGTGAGCTTTCAGATATTGTGACCACTGCTCAAATGATTAGAAGCTTCTGGTCGCAACGGGAGCTACCCATGACATCTTAGTTACTGTGCTAGGAGCATGTCGTGAGTGTTCACACTCACGACAGAAAAGCCATTTTCCATTGACACATATATGTGGCTTCTTGGCATTAAAGGGGTTGTTAACCCTTGTATAAAACAGGAAAAACTGCGCTAAATGGGTATGGGAAAATCCTAGCAAAAGGCTGAAGCTGACATGTGATAACACCAGAAACATAAACAACAGAGCAAAGCCGCGCCACAAATACAATATATATTATATACTAAACACCATTAATTGAGAAACATGAATTAATTGTGAATTGAAAGAAAAAACATATAAAGGAAATGAATCCCTTATTATAAAAAACCCACACAATAGAATATGAAAACCAGTCTATATTAAAGTTCAGTGTGCTATGTGCAAATAAGCAGCATGTGCAGGGATGTTCATCAATATGTGCTTGGAAGCAACACATGCAGAGACGTCCATAAAACACCACCACAGTGACGGATAGTAGCCTAGAAGTGATCACTTCACCAATAAAGCAATGGCTGCTTACCAAAGGCAAGGTCAAAAGAGCAGTTGGCTATAACCCAGCCACGGCCTTGGCGTCCAGAGGATGTACTAGAAGATTCCCACACGTCGGTCCCGAAAGGCAACTTCTATTCTCCAGTTGGCTTATGGGTTTGTGAAACATCCGTGGGAATAATAAACAAAAGGTGCACCATAGTGTGATTCCGTTTAAAATATTTATTAAGTAAAAATCATATTGTACTCACAATGGTGTTGAGTAAATAATATATATTGTATTGGTGGCGCGGCTTTTCTCTGTTGTTTATGTTAACCCTTGTGTTTTTTCAGCCGTAATGCATCCTATGCATTAAGGTGAAAAAACTTCTGGCAGTGACAGGCCCCCCAGCCCCCCCCCCATTTTAATTACCCGTTCCTCTTAATTTTCTCAGTGGAGATGCGCTCTTCCTCTCTACACTTGATTGGATAGATTAATAACAGCGCAGCCAATGGCTCTCATTGATATCAATCAAATTCAATGATGCCAGAGCCAGGGCCGAGTCCCACTATCTGTGTGAATACACCCAGAAGCAGGTCTTGGGAGCGCACCAGCACGGGGTCAACGAAGGAGTGCTCTTCTCTGAGGTGGACACCCAATGTGGGGAGGAGCCACCAGCGCCGCCAGGGGACCCCAGGAGAGAACAATTGGGGCCACTCTGTGCAAAACAAACTGCACAGTGGAGGTAAGTATGAAATGTTTGTTATTTAAAAAATAAATAAAAAAGAAGGGTTTACAACCCCTTTAAAGTCCACTTGCCCAGCAGAAGCATGTATGAGTATGGCTGGTGTGGACAGGCTAAGTAATAAGTACATCAATTCTAAATACAGATGTAGTTATCCCCCTTGAATTTAGTTAACATTTACATTTGATTGATTGTCATAGTAAACAAGACTTTGCCCATCAACAATACTCCTTTTTTTATATACCGGTATATATAAATTCCCTTTTCAGTTTGTTCTTGCATATAGGTGATGCTGTCCATTTGGCATTTATGGATCAAAATTCTTCTCTGTAATCGTTTCTGAACCTGCTGTTCTTCCACTGCTGCAAGAAACAAGCAAAATGCCTCTAATGCATTTCAATGATAGATTTTTAAGTAACTATCAAAGATTAGACACATTGATTACAATGTTTTTGAAAAATATTATCTTAAATTTAAGCGGTTAGGTTTTCTTTCCATTTCTGTCCCCATGGAGAAGCTGGAAGATAACTAAAGGCCTTAAGTTACAATTCTTTATCTTTTATTCCCCGTCTTCAACAATGATCTGTAGTCTGGCAGTACAAAGGCTTATCATTTGCTTCAGAACGTGCATCTGCTTCCTCATATATTTTATATCACACTGCACATCACCACTCATAAGGAAAAGTATAAAGTCTGGTGGCTCTTACTGCATTATGTAACAATAAGTATGTTTTTTTATAAGTTATTTCTAGCAGACTTTGAATTTGAAGACGCACCATGCTCGGCAGGATCCTGTGAAATGGAGTCTGAAAGTAGGACATTCCTTGGTAGTTTGTGTCAACTAACGATTCTTTCTCCTCAGCTGCATTACCACCTCCAGCTGCTCTCCCAAGTTTTTTTGGAGGAAGATTTAAAGCTTCAGCAAACTCCCAGCAAAAAAGTGGAAGTCTCTCGATTTTCATAAGTGGGCAACGCTTGTAGAGTGGATCAAGTGACTGCATTCAAATTCAATCAGCACAGAAAATTGAATTTCTTATTACCTTCTATTTACTTTCTGAATCGATGGCACAGATTACACAGAACATAATACAGCATAAGGTTTCACAGCATCTGCATGGCAAATGGGCTGCTGTATTTACTTAGTTGAGAATCTGTATAGCCCTTGTGTACAGAAGTGACTACCGCAGTTGAAACAGTGTCTGTGTTAACTATAATGTTATTTATAAATCAATACCAACAGCTGCACTAGGTACATTCTATTTTTATTGATTGTAAAACAGTATTTGAGGTTGTTGTTTTATTACTGTGTAAGAAACATAAAGTTGAACTCAGCCTTACCTTTTTCCCCACACTTGTAGCAAGTCCTCTCATGTGTTGAAATGGATTACTCTCAATTCCCTGCAAACTTGCGCCTCTACAATATAACTCTGTTAAGCTGCAGCAGCTATCTTGAGCCATCCTTTATTTCCTATCTGAATTACCTTAGTCATAATCAATCCCTTCTCCTACCGATTTGTATTAGAAGCTTTCGCTGCCATTAATAATTTCTTGCTATTTATCATGTGTAGGCTTGATCTTTAAGGTTGGCGTCAGTCACTGTACTGCCATAAGTGAGCATACTGTGAAAGAAAAAAGTCCCTGCATCCCTTTGCATGCTCCTCCCTTCTGGCCAATGGGTGGTGCAGATTCTAGCTGCTCAATCTTCTGATCAGTTGTTGATTACACTCTAATAAAGTGTAATTAAGCAACCGATTAGCACATGGCATAGCTAATATCTGCAGCAGGAAGGAAAAATTTGATTGTAGACTGTTAAGCCCTGTACACACAATCGTTTTTTCCGATAAAAACAGACCGATGGACTGTTTTCATCGGTCAAACTGATCGTGTGTGGACCCCATCGGTTTGTTTTAAAAAACATGTTTTAAATTTTCCTATGGATAAAAAACGATAGGAAAAAATAATCGTCTGTGTGGAAGTCCATCGGTCAAAAATCCACACATGCTCAGAATCAAGTCGACGCATGCTCGGAAGCATTGAACTTAATTTTTCTCAGCACGTCGTATTGTTTTACGTCACTGCGTTTGGACACGGTCGGAATTTTGACCAATGGTGTGTAGGCAAGACTGATGATAGTCAGCTTCATCGGATATCCGCCGAAAAAATCCATTGAATTAGATTCCATCAGATATCCGATCGTGTGTACAGGGCTTAAGTCGTTACCAGACTTATTTATATCTTGGGAATGAGGCATATACAGATAGTTATGAATTATGTGTTTAACCACTTGACCTCCGGAAGATTTATAGCCACATCATGACTAGGCCACTTTTTGCAATGTGGCACTGCGTTAATTTAACTGACAATTGCATGTCCATGTCCTTTTTCCCACAAATAGAGCTTTCGTTTGGTGGTATTTTATCACCTCTACGATCATTGTACTAATGACACTGGCTGGAAAAGGGTTAACATTAGGGGCGATCAAAGGGTTAAATGTGTGACTAGCTGGTGTTTCAGTGTAGTGATGAGGTGCTTTTACTAGTTGGAAGTCATGGATCAGTGCTCCTGCTTTACAGGAACACCGATCCATGCCCTCTTTATTGACAGAATGGCAATCTGCCTTGTACACATAGGCAGATCGCCATTCTGCCTTTGTACTGAAGCATCGGTGGGTGTCGGCGGACATCAAGTCTGTCGTACCTCCGATCAGATCCCTGCTTGTATTATACTCAGAGTGGGCGGGCTGCTGCTGGCTTGCGACCCAGACCCGGAAGTGCAGGATCACATACTAGGTACGTGATTCTGCGCAACAGAGTCGCCTTCTTGCTGTATATGTAAGTTATACGGTTAGCAAGCATTTAAGAATAACTTTGTGTACAGTAAAATGTAAAATGATGGTGTCTGCGCTGTGTGACAAAGGATAAAGGGGGGGGGGGGGTGTAACTGTTGAACACACTAGGTTTTTTTTTAGTTGGAGAAGAGGTCTAGGGCCAAAATTATTGCTCTTGCTCTAACGTTCGCAGCGATACCTCACATTAGTGGTTTGAACACAGTTTTCATATGTGGGCGGGGCTTAGGTGTGCAGTCACTTCTGTATACGAGCACACGGGTACAGGGGCGCTTTAAATTTATTTTTATTTTTTATTGTTCATTTTACTTTATTTATTTTAGTTTGCCACGTTTTTCCCCAAAAATAAATGTTTTGATCACTTTTATTCCTATTACAAGGAATGTAAACATCCCTTGTAATAGGAATATAGCATGACAGGTCCTCTTCACAGTGAGATGTGGGGTCAATAAGACCCCACATCTCACCTTTAGGCTGGGAAGCCTAAAAAAACAAAACGATCCTGGCTTCGATCTTAGCGGTGAGTCGGGAGAAGCACCGGAGGGCGAAAGGAGGGGGGACGTCCCCTTTCACCTCCCGTAAGAACGATCAAGAGGTGTAACAGCCACCATGATCATTCTTATGGTGTAGGGAATCGCCGGCTGAAAAAAATGCTGCAGGCATCATTCAGATATCCCTGCACAAAATCAAGGACGTCATATGACAGCGGAGGGGAAGTGGTATATTGGAGTATTTTCTGGGTATTGCAGAGTATTGTGCGGGGGTATTGCAGAGTATTGTGCGGGGGTATTGCAGAGTATTGTGCGGGGGGTATTGCAGAGTATTGTGCGGGAGATATTGCAGAGTACTGTGCGAGGGGTATTGCAGAGTGTTGTGCGGGGGGTATTGCAGAGTATTGCGTGGGGGTATAGCAGAGTATTGCGCGGGGGTATAGCAGAGTATTACGCGGGGGGTATTGCAGAGTGGATACTGTAAAAAGTGCAGCGCCAAATTAAACCGAGGTATCCTTCATAGGTAACACCCCAAATCGTGTAAGAGGATGATAATCCACAAGAAACTTGGACTCTGGGTCCAATTGTGTAAGGGTGTCAATCCACACCACAACAAAGTGCTAATTGAATAGTGCAAAAGAAAGAATGTATATATATATATCAAAGTGACTAACACCCCTAATATATAGACAGTGTAGAAATCATATACTAAATATATCAATCCAGTGATATGAATGTAAACGTCCATAGATATAAACAAATAATGGGACTAAACAGTCCTAAACCAGTCCATATATAACGGTAGGTTATATTCGTATAGATCAGTTGGAATGTCCTCTTTCAAATAACATTCCACCACGTAGGGGTTGCATATATCCTGTTCCAATTAGAACAAAAGAAGACCCTTAGTTCTAATCAATGCTATACATTTCTTCTATACTCCACACTCCTATGAAGTAGGCGTAAGGTAAAGGTGAAATCAATACACTTACCGACTGATGTAGACCCACAGCTCACCATACGGTGGGGGGTCCTTTGAGCTTAAATGGGCTAAATGCCCTTCCCGATCTCTGTCACCGTGTGGATCCTTCTGTGGATGATCCAGAGGTATTCCCAAGGGACAGCCAGATTTTTCAATGTTGTTGTATCCTCATACAAGATTGAAGCAGGCAGGAGATGGGAGATAAGAAAAAAGAGAAGGTCGTCTCCTCATAGTGTAAAGAAATGTATTTAAAAAGTGTGTACACTTTAAAAACGAAAAACCTCCTTAGTATGAGGGAGGTAAAAAACTTGCACAGGTAAATCCAAGTGAAAAAAACTTGTCTCATCACACCACAGCACTATTCCACATCTAGGAACAAAAAGCATATGAAAAAAAGAAGAGTCCAAGAGCGCAATGAAAATCAAATAAATTCCAGTGAAAACCCGACCGGTTTCGTCTCACAAGACATCAACGGGGGTATAGGACTCTAGAGTCCTATACCCCAGTTGATGTCTTGTGAGACGAAACCGGTCGGGTTTTCATTGGAATTTATTTGATTTTCATTGGATTTACCTGTGCAAGTTTTTTAGCTTTTTAAATACAATTTTTTACACTATGAGGTATGAGTATTGCGCAGGGGGTATTTCAGAGTATTACAGGGAGTATTGCAGAGTATTACACAGGGGGCATTGCAGAGTATTACAGGAGGATAATGCAGAGTATTACAGGGGGATAATGCAGAGTATTACACTATCAGCGGAAATTTACCACGATCCTCTGGACCCGACGGTCATGGACATTTCCGTGTGCGCGACTCTGAGGCCTTGTACACACGAGGGAATAGATCTGATGGGAACGGTCCGACGGACCGTTCCCATCGGATCTGTCCGCCGGATTGCTTTGATCCGATGGCTGTACACACCATCGGATCAAATTCCCCGCCGGCGGACAGCGCTGTCACGCGGCGGTGACGTTGACGCGCCACATGACCGCCACGTCACCGCACCAGGAAGTAAACACTTCACAGGATACGACGCATGTGCGGGCAGATATGTCCGCTGGTTTGCCGTACTAACCAGCGGACATATCTGACGGACAGCTCTCCGGGGGAAAAATTCCAAAGCATGCTTTGGAAATTTTCCGACGGAGGAATCCGGCCAGAACGATCCGTTTGCCCCTACACACGAGCGGATTTTTCGGCTGAAATGGTCCGTCGGACCATGTTCAGCGGATTTATTCACTCGTGTGTACAAGGCCTGAGTGGACGTCAATAGACGTCCTCCCAGAGTTAAGGAACCGCCTTGTAGCCATAATTCGGCTATAGGGCGGTGACTAACTGGTTAATGTCATTAGTGACTAAATAGTATACCATACTTTGTCCACAAATATTTACTTTGTATATTTACATATTGGAATAAGAATATTTGAGCTTCTCTATTTTCAATGCATTTAATGTATTCCCTGTAATGTGTATTACACCTTTGTACTTAATAAAGTATGAGGTGGGAGTGAAATACTATAAATAGTATAAAGAGTCTCTTGATAGTGGTCCCAAAGCCATGTGTTTAGGAATGGGTAACTTCAGTGTGCAAACACCTCCTGTGATTCTTAGCCGCTCACCTCACAGCTGTTTAGACTGACAGCCTGATAATCCTCACATAAGTACACAGCAGTAGTAATGGTAAACCTGGAGTATGGCTAGGAAACCCTATCTCGGGTAGTCACATGTGTAGAGACAACAGAGGAGTAATAGTGTAACTCTGTAACCCAATAAGGTAATGGAAATAGGTGATACACCAATGCACTCACTCAAATCAATAAAATGTTGAGCTTATCTCCATGAACGCCAAGCTCGTAACAAACTCCTGTGTGTTCTTTCTTGTCTTTCCTTGTCTCACACTTGCAGCAATGCGTTAATCAGAGAATGGCAGAGCAATAGGAGAAAGAGGGAAAACACATCGCTTAATCCCGTAACACAGGGAACGTTTATTGGTAAAACAATGATAAAAAACTCACATTTGCAGCCTGTGGTAAAATACATCCACGAGCGCCGAGCTCGTCAGCCGACTGTCATATGGTGCTTGATCTAATGCGCCAATCCCGACGTGTATCGTCACATTACGTGACAATACACTAAGCCATGCTAGCTAAGCCATGTAAATTTCAAGATATGACTTGTGGATGATTTTATTTCAGATTTTGGTTTAGTTTTAGACACTGGGTGATCTAACCTCTTCAAACAATCTTTCTCCATACATTTTTGTATCACTTAGGCAGGCCATACACAGTCCGAATTTCGGCCGGTTAAGCCTCAATCTCTCAAACGGCGTCGGAGGCACAGACATGTTGCACGATCCTCTCTCGTGGGTGGGCAATCACTCTGTCCTTTGGCGCCAAACTCGCCCTACGTCTCACGCAAGGGTGGGTAACTCCTCCCACTCTAAGTTCTTTTCTGGGCACGTTGCAGGCACATGTCACTGTGCTGCACATGCGCCCAGACTTTAACTACCTGAAGTTAACTCTTTCCTTACCAGCACAGTCTAACACCATGACAATTCCTAGCTCTCTATGGCGGAATAAATTGCTCAGTTCCGTTGCCTGAGGTAACAGCCAATCCCAGATGACGCCCCCACATGTAGCACTACCCCTGAAGGAGCTGCTGGTTTGTTTTGGGTGGCATGATCCGCATGTTACTCCGCCGTCTAGGGTACTTGATGAGAGTATATTAAATGGAATGTCCACACAACAGGTGTCTTTTCTGTGGTTTTATTACCCATCCGGGTAAAAACAGTAGAACTTGGTGAAGAGTTAAGAGATAGTAGAAATGAAGAATAGCAGATCCAGGTGTATGTAAGTGGGAAACAGTCCTGCTTCCAAAGACAAATTCTGCCTCACCACTCTAGCTGGAGTGGATGTAGTGCACCTGGACAGGCCTCTCTCACAAGCCTGGCAGCCAGAATGTCATTTGAACGTGGGTTTAAGTCTCTGCCACAGACCCTCCCCATGGTTGAACACAATGGAGACAATAGTGGTCCAGAATCCTCCTTAACAGATTCGACACCCGGATCTCCTTCAGGTAGTTTTGGTTCGGTTACCAGCTGATAGGCGACCAACGTCCAGCCTCTCAGCACCCGGTTTCCCTGGTCCCCGGTGGATGGTCAGGCCTCTCTTGGAACACTTGCCTCTCTTGGCACTCCTTAGGCAGACTCTCCACCGAACAGCTTCCTCACTCAGGAACAGACAGCTCAGGACCTTACCGATCACTTGCTCTGGGCCAACATGGTCCCGGAACCAGGAACACTGCGTAGCATCCACACCCCGGAAGGCCATTTTTCTGGGGTGCCGTGGTATGGCTACCCTGAAGGTGGGCTCTACACGGGAAGAAGACCCAAGAAAATGGCATCTACCACATAAATACCCCTCCCCAGCATGCACAACAAGGAAAACCCCTCCTGATAGGCTGCTGGTGAGAAACATCCATATCCTTGACTCCGCTGCTGCCACCTGTTGGCCTGGGGTGTTATCAACACCACAGAAACAACAGCATGAACCCACAGCACAGCCAAAGCTGAGACAGAGGCTCCAAATTTGAACAGATAAACGTTGTCAGAGTCACTTAACTCCCTGACCCCCTCTAAATTTACACCAACACCGGTTCTGAATAGTAACCAGGTGCTACATATACACCTCCTAGCTGGAGTTAAGAATTAATACAGCTCACCACTTCACCACTCATCTGATAGCCGTCTCGTCCAGGTCCTTAGTATGGAGCTGACATTCCACCCACATCTAGGCTAAGTCTAGGCAACAGAGGGTAAGGGGATGCCTTCGTCCTACATTCCGCATGTCCGGAGAACAAACAGTGCCATGAGTTGGGACGATAGTACAGCTTGGATGTATCCGTAACTCTCATGTGTGGCTACGGAGTCTCCCAGAAGATGCAGAGAGATACAGAGATAGTTGGCTGATAGGTGGATAGTCTGTGCCATCACAGCAGAGAGTATGCGTGACACGTTTTACTTGTGACCCCTGCTGCGGTAAATGGGGGGTACGCCCAGGGGGGTGTTCTATAACTACATACTTTTGCTAATAGGTTTCCCTTGTTCCCATGTCAGAAAGTTGGGAGGTATGCACATGCATCAGATTGGTCACTGATTTTGAATGACGCTAAGTATATATTTCTGGGAATAGGGGTAGGGGAAAGGTAATAAAACAAGCCTATTGCTTTGCCCATTAAGGACAAAGCACAGATTTTCTTCAAAGCATCCCCACAAATGTCACCCCTGTTAATGCTACAAAACTGCAGCTACAGGCTTCACAATAGGTTGTCTTCTTGTCATACATTTAAAATCAAGTGTGTCACAGGAGCTGTTTAATGTGAACATTGCTAAGTCCTCTCTGTTGTAAAATCTGATATTTATTTGGGCTTGGGTCATTGCGTTTTTTTTTTTGTTCTGGTTGGCTCATAAAACCAAAGTCTTCAGGAAATTATAAACTATTAGTTTAGGGTCACTGCCACAGCATGCTTTCTTCATTCCTTTTCTTCTTATGAACCTTGTCTTAAAACTCTATTAATGTAGCATATATTTATGGTCCCTTGCAGTCATACCGCAATAAAAAATTGATAAAACCTTTAGTCCTTTTAGTGGGTCTTGTTCTTTATTATGGTAGAGTTATTTTCTACATTTTACTCTCAGAATATGTTCAGTGTGCTATCCCTGTATAAATTACTGAAAGTAATTGCTCAGTTAGTTTATAGCCCAGTCACAAAGTATTTTTAAATGTTATTAAACTTCTTTTTTTTTTTTTTAGGCTGGACATTACAAATGCTATAAATTTCATAGCAGCCCCAGTCTGAAAAAGAGGTGTCTTAAGCTTTCTGCGCTTGTGATGGCGATTTAATAACCAGTTGAGCTAAGAAACAAACTCCCTCTAAATTACATTTCCACATGGACCTGAGTTCACACTGTTTATTAAAAAATCTTTCTCCAGTTGTTTTAATAGAGTGTTTCAGATTAATGGCCCCAGTGGAGTTTAACTGCATTTCACTTCATTATAGTGAGACTGGACAAAAGGTTACTTCAATTAAATTCAAAACTTAACCTTAAATCTGTATAGATTTTTTAAGAAAATGTGATAAAATTGCCAGGCAAACCCTTCAAGATTAATGGACAACATCCATGCTTTTACCAGTGCCAAACATTTTTCTGTTCTAGGTTAGTACACAGATGAATAGTGGCATTTTATGGTGTTGAAAGCCAATTTCCAATTGTATAAATGGGATGTGCGGACACTAGGGAGGATTATTTAAGCATTAATGCTCCATGATAAGGGCTTTATCTATCAGCAATTTCACAGTAAATTTATTCAATTCTCCCTAAATCATGTAATTATTGATACTGAGTGTGGGGTAGGAGGTTGACAAATTTGTATTCATTTAGCTTTTAGATTTCATAATACATTGCTAGTAATTACAGTCTCTTTACAGTTATAACATATGATGTTGTCCAGAACATTTTTCATTGCATTGTGAGTGGGAGAAAATAAACATAGAAAGCATATTGTTGAAAAACAAACAAACAATTTTTCAAGTATTAAAAGTATAAATTACTTTTTCTGGACAGGTAGGGCTTAACTCAATTTGAATGACTTGCACCTTTTTAATTTTATGTAATTATATAGTGTAATATGTACACCAGCAGGATGTAATTTTTTGCATAAAGTAAGCATCTCTATTTCTGTGACAGAAATGATCTGATCTATTACAGTGGACTTACTCTGACTGGCGCATCATCATTACTATAAGCCTCAGCTGGGAAATGACAACTTAACCACTTCAGCCCCAGAAGATTTGGCTGCTAAATGACCAGGCCATTTTTTGCGATACGGCACTGCGTTGCTTTAACTGACAATTGCGCGGTCGTGCGACATTGCACCCAGACAAAATTGACGTCCTTTTTTCCCCACGAATAGACTTTTTTTAATTGTATTTGATCACCTCTGCAGTTTTAATTTTTTGCGCTATAAATAAAAAAAAAAAAACGACTATTTTGAAAAAAACACAATATTTCGTACTTTTTGCTATAATAAATGTCTGTTTTTTTAAATATAAGCGTATATTGATTGGTTTGCCCAAAAGTTCTAGCGTCTACAAAATAAGTGATAGATTTTTTGGAATTTTATTTTTATATATTTTCTTTACTAGTAATGGCGGCAATCTGCATTTTTTATCAGTACTGCGACATTATGGCGGACACATCGGACACTTTTGACACATTTTTGGGACCAATGGCTTTTACACAGCGATTAGTGCTATAAAAATGCACTGATTACTGTGTAAATGTTACTGGCAGGGAAGGGCTGAATGCTAGGGGGCGATCAATGGGTTAAATGTGTTTCCTAGTGTGTGCTCTAACTGTGGGGGGGACTCACTAGGAGATGACAGATCGTGGTTCCCAGATTGTAGGAACTCAAGATCTGCATCTCCTCCCCTCACAAAACAGGGATGTTTGTGCTTACACACACACATCCCTGTTCTGCCTCTCGTGCCCATGATCGCTCGTGGCCGGGGTCATCGCAACCGCCATTCACAAGCATCAGCACTCCCGCAGTGCAGCGGGCTATCCCACGTAAAGAGACCGACGTACAGCTATGATGATTTGCGGGATCGCGCTGACCTATCGCAGTATAATCCCGGCAGCAGGTCGGCAAGTGGTTAAGCCCTGGCTCACATTGAAGCGATTTGACATGTCAAATCGCATGCCAAATTGGCGGCAATTGTCGGCAATGGCACTGTCCGAATTGATGTGACGCCGCATTTGCGGTACCGCACCTATTCCCAAAAGTAGTTTCTGTACTACTCTTGGTGACTTCCAGGTGCGATTTCCATTGACATCTGTGCAGCAGCCCTCTCAGATGTCTCTGAAATCTCCCCCGAAGTCGAGACTGACATGCAGAAATTAAATTGTGCGAGTTCAGCTGACGATGTTAAAAAATGCAGCATGTTCAAATTTTTTTTTTGTCGTTTTTCAGAACCCGAGAAATGATGTGAAGCCCACACATGATCATTTTAAATGACATTTTTTAAAAACTTTGTTTTTTAACCACTTGCCTACTGTGCACCTACACCCCCTTCCTGCCCAGACAAAATTTTAGCTTCCAGCACTGCGTCGCTTTAACTGACAATTGCGCGGTCGTGCGATGTGGCTCCCAAACAAAATTGACGTCCTTTTTTCCCCCACAAATAGAGCTTTCTTTTGGTGGTATTTGATCGCCCGTGCGTTTTTTTTTTAACAAAAAAATAGCGACAATTTTGAAAAAAGACACAATATTTTTTGCTTTTTGCTATAATAAATATCCCATTAAAAAAAAAATAATTATCGCAGTTTAGGCAGATACATATCCTTCTACATATTTTTGGTATTTTTTTTTCGAAATAACCGTATAGTGACTGGTTTGCGCAAAAGTTATATTGCCTACAAAATAGGGGACATAATTATGATTTATTTTTTATTTATTTTTTACTAGGAATGGCGGCGATCTGCGATTTTTTTTTGGGACTGGGACATTATAGCGGACACATCGGACACTTTTGACACATTTTTGGGACCATTTACATTTATACAGTGAACAATGCTATAAATATGCATTAATAACTGTATAAATGTAACTGGCAGGGAAGAGGTTAACCACTAGGGGCGGGGAAGGGGTTAAATGTGTGTTCTAACTGTAGGGGGAGGGGGGGTGACTTGGGGAGGTGACCGATTGTGTCCCTATGTACAAGGGACACAATCGGTCTCCTCTCTCCCTGACAGGGACGTAGAGCTCTGTGTTTACACACAGAGCTCCACGTCCCAGCTCAATTATCGGCAATCGCGTGTGCCTGGTGGCCATCGCGGCCGCCAGGCACACGCACGGGCTTCTCAGTGACGCGACGGGTGCGCGCGCGCCCCTAGCTGATTTAAATGACAGGACGTCATATGACGTGCTGTCAGGAACAGAGAGTTACCCGCCCGCCGTCAAATCAAGTGGTTAACATGCCGAAAAATGATCACGTGTATGCGGCATCAGGCATACATTATTTCTATCATAGTGTCAACATTCCATGTGGACCATGTACTCAATCTATTCCAGTAGTCTACTCCACTGATTTTCCAAAATAGCGTTTTCCAAAAATTATATACATGTGTATATATATATGAATATATATATATATATATATATATATATATATATATATATATATATATATAGTTGTGCTCACACATTTACATACCCTGGCAAAATGTATGATTTCTTTTGAGAATATGAGTGATAACACAAAAACTTTTCTTTTACTCATGGTTAGTGTTTGGTTGAAGCCATTTATTATCAATCAACTGTGTTTACTCTTTTTGAATCATAATGGCAACAGATAGACCAACTACAATTTCAGGAAAATTGTTAGAGATGCAAAGAAAAACCCACAAATAACTTGGTGAAATACAGGACTCTGAAAACATGTGGTGTGGCTGTTTCAAGATGCACAATAAGAAGGCACTTGAAGAATGATGGGCTGCATGGTCGAGTCGCCAGAAGAAAGCTATTACTTCACAAATGCCACAAAGTACCCCGCTTATAATACGCCAAACAGCACAGAAACAGCACAAACCTTCTGGCAGAAAGTCATTTGGAGTGATGAGACCAAAATTTTGCTTTTTGGCCACAACTATTTGAGAGTAGTCAACAAGGCCTATGATGAAAGGTACGAAGGTGGATCACAATGTTTTGGGGATGTGTGAGCTGCAAAGGCACAGGAAATGTGGTCAAAATTGTCGGCAAGATGAATGGAGTATGCTATCAAAAAATACTGGAGGAACATTTGCATTCATCAGCCATGGGACGTACTTGGACAATCCAACATGACAATGATCCAAAACACAAGGCCAAGTCGACCTGTCATTGGCTATAGAAGATTCCGGAGTGGCCACCTCAGTCTCCTGACCTCAATATCACTGAGCCACTGTGGGGAGATGTCAAACATGCAGTTCATGCAAGACAGCCCAAGAATTTACAGGAACTGGAGGCTTTTTGCCATGAGGAATGAGCAGCTTTACCATCTGAGAAGACAAAGAACCTTATCCATAAAATACTACAAAAGGCTTCAAGCTGTCATTGATGTTGAAGGGGAATACACAGGATATGTAAACTTTTGATTAGGTTCATTTGGGTAGTTTCTGTTGCCATTATGATTTAAAAAGAGTAAACACAGCTATTTGATAATAAATGGCTTCAGCCAAACACTAACTATGAGTGAAAGAAAAGTTTTTGTGTTATCATTCATATTCTGTGAAAAATGGCCAAGAAATCATAAACTCTGCCAGGATATGTAAACTTATGAGCACAACTGTATATACCTGTATATATATATATATATATTGTTGAGGGTCAGCCTGGGTCAGGGTTAAGAAGGGGTTAATTGAAGAGGGCAGGTACTTCCCCTTCAGACCTGCTTATTGCCAGCTGAGCTGAAAATAGGAGTATGTTTGGAGAGAGAGACACAAAAGCATGCTGTGTGAGAGCATGCCCTCTCTTTGAAATAATCAGTAGCCAAAACTACTTTATCACTCATACGCAGATGACACGCAACTATATTTTCGCATCTGCAATAAAAAGGATCATCATCACAGATTAGAGAATTGTCTCTCTTTGATAGAAAACTGGATGACCAAGAATTATCTCAAACTCTACAGTTCCAAAACAGAACTTCTTCTGTTTCAAGCCAGTCACAAGAGTCAACTGGCAACAACCGGGACACCTCCGCCCATTCTGGGCCAAATCATCACCCCTAGCTCCAAAGTCAAAAGTCTTAGGAGTCATCTTTGACACCTACATGACTATGGACGCACAAATAGGGTCAGTAGTCAGCGGATCTCACCATCTGCTGCGCCTACTACGCAGACTTATTCCTTTTATCCCCAAAGAGGACGTAGCAGTCGTGGTGGGAGCATTTGTGAACTCCAGACTGGACTATGCAAATGCCCTTTACCTTGGACTCCCTAAGTACCAAATCGCTCGTCTGCAAGTCGTTCAAAATACGACCGCCAGACTGGTGACTGGAAAGAAACCCTGGGAATCAATCTCACCTTCTTTGAGAACCCTTCATTGGCTGCCAGTAAAAGACAGAATTGCTTTTAAAGCGCTCTGCCTGACTCATAAGTGCATCCATGGGAAGGCTCCGCAATATCTATGCGAAAAGATAGAAGCCCACAATCCCAATCGCGTTCTGCGATCCACCAACCAAAATCTGGTCAAAATACCCAAAGCCAGGAAAACCACCTGACCTTCAGAAGACAGATTAAAACTCTGCTCTTTTGATGACCAGAGAGACAGAAACAACGAGCGCCAAGAGGCGATTCAGTTCGCATGTGCCGTGCTATATAAGTTTTTCATTCATTCATTCAGAGGATCCTTTGCTGGATTGTGCACCTGCTAGGGTAAGCAAAACCTTATCAGAAACTGTAGCTCTGGCTAGAGCTGTGAACTTTGTCTATATATGAGCCTGTAGGCTAAAGAGACTGAACTTTTCCTATCTCTGAACTTGTGTTACAAGACAAGCCTGTTGTTTCTTTTGTTTGTTTTGCTGAATAAAGCCATTTTTTTTTACTGAACTGTCTGAGTCTGGTTTTCAGCCCTCTGATCCCCTACAAATTGGTGGAGGGTGCATTGGGCAGTTTAAAGGGTCCAGTCCAATCCCATGTCCTGGGTTAAAGCTGCACAGATGGTGAAGTCTTCTGAACAAGCCATTCAGCATGTGGTTAAACAGAGGGTACTGGCTAATACACAAGCGCGGGCCCACCATAAGGAGGCCAAGGCCCATCAGAAGCAGGCCCTGCTACAAGCGCAGGCCCGCTATAAGGAGGCCCAGGTCCGTCAGAAGCATAACCTGGTACAGACAATCGTTGTGCAACAGGAAACAAACTCCTTACTGAGTGCAGGACTGCAAAAGGCGGTGACCCAGCAGGCTGAAATAATGAAAGGTGACCCTGCTGTAAAGAGTGACCTCTGGGAAGGCGGTGCAGTGGACCCTGCAAAAGATGACAGCCTCAGACAATGTGGAAGCATACCTAGCGATGTTTGAACAGGTTGCAACAAGTCTGCCGGATAAAGACTGGGCAGATGAACTGGCTCCTTTCCTGACTGCAGACCCCCAACAAGCATATTGTGACTTTGGCCCCTGAATCAGAATGGGACTATAACCACCTGAATGCAGAAATCCTAGTCAGGCTGGGAGTGACTGTCGCTTTAAGAACGATTCGAATCCATGGCTGGCGATTTGACAAGGCTAAACCTGCCCGTGCACAGCTGTACCACCTAATGCACTTGTTCCAGGACTGGTTGAAACTTGAGGAAAAGACCCCCACTCATATTGTGGAAAGAGTCACACTGGACCGTTTCCTACAGGGGTTGTCCAGGGAGCTTCACCGATGGGTGTCTCATTTCAACCTCGGTCCCTAGATGAGATGGCTGCTGCTGTCGAGCAAAACGGCTGTGTGGAAAGTTTCCAGGGGAGCCCCCCTTAGGGCTCAGATGAGGGACCCCACTTTGATCCCTGCCAGGGAACAGGCCAAAGTCTTAAACAGTGAACCACAGCGGGTGGGTTTGCAGTTCCCCCATTTTGCTGTGAATCTCGACTTGTTGTACTGAGTAACTAAAGTCAATGATTAAGTGTTGGAACAACTGGTGGTACCCAAACCTTTTAGGTCTAAAGTATTACATTTGGCTACATAGTCATGTACTTGGGGATCACCTTGGTGCGGCTAAAACTCAGGAACGGGTGTTACAGAGTTTTTATTGGCCCGGGTGACATCCTAACCACTGGTGGCATCCTAATGTCACAAAGGTTTGTCCTATGCTTTACGCCAATTGAGTGTGATGAATAACCCCTTGGGGGCAAAAGTGATATAAGGACCTATAAATGACCAGGTCCTATTTTAAAAGTTGAAAGCACCACTGGTGATTAGTGGAAGTAGAGCTGGAAAATGGTGGAGCACAGTTTCTGTGTGGAGTGGCACATTGGAGTTTTTTCCAAAGAAGAAATATATATATAATCTAAATATAAATATATAATTTTGAAAAACACAATTTTGAACATCAGTGGATTGGAGTAGATAATTGGACTAATGCATACAACATGGACACTATACTAGAAAAAAAAATGTATGCATTGATTTTGTTTTATTTATTCTATGCAAATCTGGTATGTAGTGCCACATGTTATATGCAATATATTTTACCCTATTTATTTTGTTTTCAGTTAAAAATGTCATTAATCCATTATTTCAGATATCAACCCGTCTACCATATCATGGATTATCATATCCGAAGCATTATTCACTGGCAAGAGAATACAATGTTAGCTGGAGAAAATGAACCTTGCAAGGGTATTGATGAAATAAAATCCTTTAAACCACTTCTGTAAACTTTGTAGATTTAACAACCTGAAACAAAATTTCCAATCGTGTTGATGCATCTCAGAGGAAAAAAATAATCTACCAGAAAAGTGGTAGCGGAATGTTAGAATACTGTTATAGAGGTCAATGTAAAACAAAAATCAAATGAAGCCTGAAAGTGTAAATAATATTCTAGATTCTAGGTCATTTAGTATCCAATGATTTTCAAGATTATTTTTTTTTTTTACTTTTACATGATAACATTAATTGAAAGCTTTTTCACTTACTGCATATCACTGGCTAATACAGCGACAATTCATTTACTACGTTATGTACTTTTGTGCAGGTGCATCTTTTTTCTATAGTGTGCAGTTAAAAAAACTATAAATTATAAATGTAAATGTATAATAACAACCTAGGTATATTACTCAATTTATCATATTTTTAAATACGTTTAAATAAAGCATGTTTGTTATTAACGAGAATCTGTCACTTGCCTCTTTTTGGTTCTCTGCTCCCCTGCCACTCTGTTTATCTATAAAAGCCCCTGGGAATACCAACTAATTGTTAGGCCCTAACACTGCCACGTGGGAGCTGGAGAGGGGTGATGGTCAATAACCCTATATAAGCACAAGCAAAAACAGATACAGAGCTCATACAAGATTTTGGATTCAGTGATTGGACAGGGGAATGTAGCAGTGGAGTGTTTGGGGTAAAAGTGATTATCAATTGGTGGGTTTGTCAGAAAATCTGCCTCTACTCATTAACAGAACATGTGTGATGGGGTGTGGCTTGCACACAGGCAAGATAGATGCCTGATTGAGGAGCTCCTGACACCGGACTATATTTCCAGCAACCGCCTTGCAATCCACAGTTCTTTTTACCATCCAGCAAGCACCCAATCTGCTCTGCGCTAGCAGTGGGATGTCCTCAAAAAGGTAGGGGGAGCGTCACCTCCAAAAGATCACATCTTTTGCTCAGAAGCTCCCTGCAAACTGAATTGAAACAAAAATGGGGGACTTTGCATCCACTGTAAATGATTATGTCGATGCTCATGAAGACCATGTTGAGGAACACCAGTGGATTAAAGATAAATTGGCGGACCTAGAAGACCTAGACCTAGACCTAGAAGCAACAATGTCCGCAAGACCAGCTGCAAATAATACACCTCATGACATGCAGCTACCCCAACGCACCTCCAGGCACAACCCTTATTGATTAAGTGCTATGGATTTAACATTTCTGCAACACACAGTGGTTAATTTACCAAAACTTGAAAGTGAAAAATCCAGACAGAAGCCCATTAGCTTCCAGGTTTTATTGTCAAAACTAAACAAGCTGAAGTTAGAAGCTGATTGGCTACCATGCACAGCTGCACCAAATTCTGAGTGCTCCAGTTTTAGTAAATCACACCCAAAGTCTGGTGTAGGACCACTTTTTTTTATCCCCAAATCTTCTTCATTGGCACAAGAAGTGCTTCCCACTCAGGAAGTTGCTTAGGGCATAGATCTTACTTGTTTTCTTTTTTTTTTATGGTAACTTTTCCTGTTCTATTTGTCTTCTGTTCTGCTTTTGAATACATTTCTGAATCCTCTTTGCTAGCTAAGCAAATCAATTTCTACAGCACTCTCTCAGAGCTTGCGGTGTGCATGGTAAAAACCAGCACCCTTAACCCACTAGGAAATCAACCAGCACCATGCCCATACAGCTTCTTTCTATTAATGTTAAGGGGCAAAATGATAATTTCTCTGCAAGTTAGCCAAAGACTCTAATTTTTACATCATTTGTGTGCAGGAGACACACTTCCATGCGTCACATCAGCCTTCCTGTATCAACAAAAATTTCCCTGACATATTCACAACAAGCGTACAGCAAAAGATAAGTAAGTCCTCATGACAAATAAAATCACAATATCGTTTCAACTTCATGACGTCATCGCAGATGTGGACACTGACAGAAAATCTTAAAAACTTGCGTCAGGTAGGTTTTATTATTTATGGAAGAAAACGCAACATTAGAGACTAGATTTGGAGGGTATACAATAAATGAGTTTCATAAGTAGCGTGTATTATATGTACACTAACAATATATTTCCTGTATTTTTGAAAATCAAAGCCCAATTCCATCAAGATAAAAAAAAAAAACATCCTTGTAGGTCCCCCCCCACTTTACACACTGCTCTAATCAGCACCAGTGTTCTCCCCCTCCACCCTAAGCCCTGATCTGTGGGCGGAGCCTCATCATCACATAAAATACAGGGACATTAACCCTATTTTGTACACTTTGGAGGCTAGAGTAGAGCTGGTCACAGCTAACAAGATTAACAGGTGTGATATCATCCCAAGCTAGCCAATGAAGATGGCTGAAGACTGGCACCCATCAGAAGATGCTGGCATCAGTGAGGTATGCAGATCATTGAAGTAATGGTAAGTTTAGTTCTGCTTTAAATTAGTGAACCGACATTCAGCACCCCCATGAATGTGATAGGGGTGTTGTTCAACTGGGAGATAGTTAGGATGTCAGGGTTCTTGCAAGAGTGCAGAATGGGGGCCTTTACAAACAGTCTATTAATGAATGAGTGTGGTGAGAGTAAAATGTGTATAGTTTATCTGAAGGGTGAGTTACTTGCCAAAACTCATTTGTGATATAAATAACTTGAGGCTTTTGGCATACAGATCTTTTCTTTTTTTTAATCTTTTTATTGAGTATAAAACATACAAACAAACCACATCAGTGAACCTGCCACAGCATTGGGACTAGACCCACGTTTCAGTACCAGCTGGCCATAGGCTGCTTCCATCATTAGTAACATACAGCTGCAGCACGTTTACAAGAAAGGCAGAGGCATAACTAGAATCTTCAGGGCCCCGGTGCAAGAAACCATGAAGGGCCCCCCCATGGGCATTGCTAGGTCTACAAAAGATCTCGGGCTAGAGCCCATAGCAGTGTAGCAAGCAAGTAAGTAAAGAAAGTCATATGCTTGGGCGGGTATACACACGCGTGTGTGTGTGTGTATGTATATATTGTCACATAACTGAGTGGAGATCCTCCTTGCATCAGGGTCCCCAGAGAGACAATTCCTTACATAAGGGTGCCCAAAGAGCCTGCCCCACTTACATCAGGGTCCCCAGAGAGTCTCCTCCCATACATCAGGGTCCCCAGAGAGTCTCCCCTTACATCAGGGTCCCCAGAGAGCCCCCTATACATCAAGGTCACCAGAGAGCACTCCCATACATCAGATATCACGAGAGCCCAGCCACCATACATCAGAGTCCCCAGAGAGCCAACCCCTCCATACAGAGTCCCCAAAGAGCCCCCCCCCATACATCAGGGTCCACAGAGAGACCCCCATACTTCATGGTTAATCCTAGCCCTGATTAAGAAATGCTCTGCCTCCTCTAGCTTCCTTGATGCTCCCATGTTATATTTTTAGATGGAGTGCTCAAATATGGTATCCCTAAAAATGAAAAGAGTTTAAATATTGCTCCTAAGGCATTGTGTTCTATTCCAGTGTGCCTAGTACCAGCATTTGGTGTACCCAACTGTGAATGGTAGCTTCCCTATTGCCTGAGAGTAATTAATCTGGGGTGTATGTGAAACATTGGCATGAATGGAGTTGGAATTAGTATTCTGTATGTGAGGTGCAGTGAAACCATACTCATGATAATAATTCAGAGCACATTTGTTGCCATTCTGCTTTATGTAGTTCCTTTCATCGTTAGACCTTTTCTGTCCTTGTTGACCATGTCTGCATTTACATGGATGTTCCACCTCTGAAACTAAAGAAAAAAAGGGCAAGGAGAAAGATTAGTTGGTTGGAGCATCTGACATCACTGACTCTCTCTTACTGTTCACCTGTTTCTAAAATGATCATGTTAAGATCCTACATTCCATTTATAGGCTCTACACTTGCCACTTGGCAACATATTATCATAAGGGGACTCTGGGTAACAGACCTGGGGCAACCTTCTGCTGAACAGGTTACTAACTGTATCCAAGGAAAGTCCTTGCCAAAAAAAGGCCATGCCTCACAAAACATAAAACCACAAACTGTTATGGAACGCCTATAAGTAAATCAAATCCTCAGAAACACATGATTGTCTAAAAGAAAAAAGAGGATCAATATAGAAAAAAGTAATTGCTAGGTATTGAAATGATAAAAAAAAAACACACATTTATTATCAATCCATTAAAAATCATAACAAATTGCTACTGCAAAAGACATGCGTTGGAAGATGACTTATTGTCCCGGTCCAGAAAATAAAACAGCTGTATTAACTGGTTTTTTTTTTGTGTGGTATGGATGGAGTATTCAGCACTGGCAACCACTGGAATCAGGTGAATGAAGCCCTGGATAGCGCTATCGTTGGACCAAGAAGCTTCTTGCCAGACCCTTGATGTCACTTTTGGTCCGACAAATTTTAGAACAGGTGTCCAAAGATAGATGATTACAAAGTTGCATGTTAGGCAGATATGTAACACAAAAATAAAATAATTAATTTAGACAAAAGCAAATACGTTCCAACGAGTCATCATCTGAGGGTTAAACTTTACAAGAAAAACTGCACATCTAGCTTATCAATAGAGTAAAAGTGCTACTAACGAGAACAGATAAAATGAAGTTATACAGACATGAAGCTCCATTCAAAGATAGAGAGAAGACTCTGGGCCAGATTCAGAAACACTTAATATTGTGCTGCGTAATCGAAATACTCTACGCTGCCGTATTTTCCCAGGCTCTACACCGAATCCTGGTAGATTTTTGCCCGTACGCTACGGCGGCGTAGTCTATTTCTCGCCGCGTAATCGAAATACGCGATTGGGGGCGTGAAGCATTTAAATTAGGCACGTCCCTGCGGCGATCGAACTGCGCATGCTCCGTTCAGAAATTTCCCGCCGTGCATTGCGCGAAATCACGTCGTTACGTCATTCATTGTTTGAGTAGCGTCGTTTACGAACATTCCTATTCCCGGACGACTTACGTAAAAAATAATAAAAGACGTCGGAAAACGTAGAAATTCAACGCAGGAACGACGGCCATACTTAACATGGGCTGTCTAATATTAGACCAGCAAAAAGCTGGTATAGTGTTACGTAAAAAAAAGATGACTAAAGGTGCCGTAAGAGATTGCGATTGAAGATCGTAATTTCTGGGATCGCCGGCAAAAGCTCAAAAGCTCCGACGCGGAAAACGACGGGAAGTCCACCCAGTGGCCGCAATTTTATTGCAGCGTACATCCGAAGGCGTACGAACACGTAATCCAGTCGAATTGAAGCCCGCAGCCGTCTATTCATGGTTTGAGGTTTTCGACTAGCTAAAAAACGTGCGTAATTTGAAATTACTCCAGTCTAACACCAGTTAGACAGGCGTAAGGGCTCTAAGATCTGACCCTTTGTTTCTTATATACTTTTCAGTTTGTCCAGGGAGACCAAGCTTTACTCTCACGTAGGTAAGCACTGCACTGTTTGTCAGTTGTTTGTGGCTATTCTGGGAAGATTTCTCCCATGTATGTGACTGAATAAGCTGTTGCACCATTTGATCTATTTTAAGTAGAGAGATATTAGTTACCCTCTCCTTCTTTTTTTGTTGTAGTAGAGCATGGCAGAATTTTGATAAATTTAGCTTGGAATCGCCATTTCCTGTGAATGAGATTTCTGATGTGCTTTGTGGGACAACTTTTCTTGGACTGATTTCAGACCTACATAATTGAGACATTTCACCCATTCTGCAGTGCCCTGGTGGGAACATGCAATGCCTCTTTTGAGGTTTTCCTTGAACTACTACTTACTGAATGTAACTTTTTTGAATGAACATAGATATTACCAATTGACAGTGGTGTTTTATTGTCTATGAATATATATTATTTGTATTTATGTTTCTGTATTTATGTGTCAATGAAAATCCCTGAAGAAGCTACCACGTGAAACGCATTGGCCTGTGTCTCTTTTCTCATACTTTGGTCCTGAGTGTTTATCATGGTTCATAATTACACATATATGTGACTATCTTTCACTATACAAGTAGTATAATGGTCCCCACACTAACATACATAGAAACTGGTTTCAGTTTGGAATAAAATCCCTGAGCAGGCTGGGAGATTATATGGACCTCATAGCTACCAGAGCTTCTTCATATGGCCTCATTGCCTAGTCAGACAGCCCAAACAACCTCAACTCTCCCACCTAATCAAAACAAATTTAAATATGTAGCAGACTGCTGAAATCTGGTTGGACACACTTAACTCTCATCCTGAATGCAATCAAAAGTTTTTCTTAGCCTGCTATAAAAAATATAAAAAATAAAAAAGTAAAAAATGACTAATGCATCCCTTAAAGTTTTATTTCAGACTTCTGTTATGTTTACCATTATAAACACCATTAGAAAATGTTAATATTCCCTTTGCAATTTATTGAACATTTATGCTGCAGAAAGCCCATTAAAATGGTCTTCTTCTTTTAATCACACAGCGTGAAGTAATTCTAAAAATTGATATGTGTTTATTAAAATCTCAGTAGCTGTTTTCTAACTATGAATTTACATATGTTGTGTGGCAAGTTTGTTCATTATATTCTCTTACATTTAAACTATTTAAATATAGGAATTTGCACATAAATATGGTTTAGATTGCAGCTGCTGACTCAGTTTTTCAGCCATCTGTGCTGTAGAACCACATGCTGCTAATGTATATCTATGATTCATATTTTTGTTATATATACTATTTTAAATAAGCTCCCTAAATAGCTAATTTATATTAAGTATTTATAATACTCCAACAAATTCCTGGTCTCACACCATCAACGGGATTCCATAAAAATTCACAAAGCATTACTTTGGTCATACGTGGCTGCTAATGCTTTATGAGTGCCAGTAACCTAATGCAAGATGTCCTGTCACAGGGTCCGGGTGATCGGGAGACCAGGAAATATTACTGAACTGCAGCAGAAAAAGATAAAGTAATTTTTCCTGCCAGTTAGAAAAACAAAACATAGACGGTGCAGAGTCAGTGAAGTGACATGATTGTTTAAAGAAAAAAATTGTAACTTACATCTTACATCTAGATTGCCTGTGAACAGCCTGGAGAGCAAGAGTGATACACCATGTAGAAACTGGGATTGATGGAACAAAATCCCTGAGTAGACTCCATCCAGGGAAGCCAGACCCACCAAAAATAGAGAAAAGTTTGCAGGGTCTTTGGCTGTCCTACATGAATCTTGGAGCCAGGCAATCTGACATCAGTGTCAGAAGAGTGGGTGGACTGCAACACATTTAATGGGCCCCTTCCCCTTTGTCAAGCTGGTCCATTCGGGAGAACGGACAGATTTTTATACAGAGTGGGAACAGTGGGGGAGCTGGGCTCTGCATCATCAATAAGCTGTGGACTACAAGTGTCAAAATTGCATTGACCAACATGTTTTATGATAAGCAAGTTACTTCTCAAACACAATAAGCCCTATCTGAATTCACTAAATGTGAGGATCGGTCGTTAGAACACCACAATTCTACCAAATTCATATAAATAAATATAAATGACATAATGAAACATAAATCAATAAAAATGTATAATAAAAGTATAAAATCAGAGTATGAGATAATATATATATATATATATATATATATATATATATAGAAAGAGATCAATTAAAAACATGGTGGGCTAAATTGTATAATGAAAAAAACAAAGAGTACAAGATAAAATAGATTAAGAATCAATTAAAAAAAATCAGAATATTACCTCTGCATGTTACAACTCAAGAAAAACATTAAAAGTATAATACTAACTTTATATAAATACTGAAAAGAAAAACGGATGACGGGATAAATATAAGAATTGTAATTAATTGCATACTAGTTAATTAAAAAACCTTATAATGACATGTAATCAAAGCATGTGCAAAATACACATGCATGCATGTAAAATGTTAAATCCAATATATTTCCTAAATCTTATTAACCTGTAATTCTTCATTCAGACCTTTTGGGGCTATGCTGTTCAGTGTAAAAATTCAAAAGGTTTCGTGCCTTCATCAAACGATGGGCCTCCAGAATTGATTCCATCACCCAGACCCCGAGGACTTGGGATTTGTTGTGTTTAAGAGTAAAGTGTCATGGCACACTATGATCCACATCTCCATCTTCGATCTGTCTCCTATGTTTGCCAAACCTCACTGAAAGGGTTCATTCTGCCCGGTTTCTATGAATGGCCAGTAGATTTATCTATAGAGCTCTGGGAGCAAACAAGGAAAAAGACACAGCTATGGTTTAGTTAAGTTAATGGTGGCATCGGTTGGGATTAAGTGTTCATCTGAGGTAAGTGGATTGTGTCTATTTTACTCACGCTTTTGTCCTTGCCCTGGCTCTGAAAAAACTGCATGTGTACATTGTGTTTATAGGGGGAAATTCTTGAAGGATCATTGTGCTTTTGTAAGAAAAGAAATGGCTGCACAACCAGGAATTTCGATTGCCTTTTATTGTTCAAAGTGATAACACCAAAGACACCAACAGGAGGTCACGTAGAAGTGTTTCACACATACATCTTGTGCTTAATCATTAAGCACAAGATGTATGTGTGAAACACATCTACATGACCTTGTGTCTTTGGTGTTATCACTTTGAACAATAAAAGGCAATCAGAATTCCTGCATGTGCAGCAATTTGTTTTCTTACAAGTATCCCATGGAGGCGTGCCGGGCCTGCCACTCTACGAGATATTCCACCTCATACACCTGGAGCAGTAGCTTTTGGCTCTAGTAGACTGTCTTTGGTAGACTTATATTGTTTGTCTTTTTTAGACTTATATTGTAGAAGTCCTTTTGGGAAGGACTTGTGGACGACCAGTGATTTCCTACTATTCTTTTGCTTCTTTTCTTTCTATCGCTACATGCTGAATAATAGAGTATACGTTTGAATAATAGAGTATAAGTTGCATGATATTTCATTGACTGGTTGAGTCTTGTACAGTAAGACAATGGCTTCTGGTCTGGGATTACCTGAATATTATAAAGTGTTTGATTTGTTTGCATGGGACAACTGTAAAACCATGGCTGGGGTCCTTGAACAAGAGCATGGAGGAAAGCTGAGACCTATAGCTTTTTTTTCTAGAGTACGGCCAGGGAGGGTGGGGAAGGAGGGGAAGGGAGGCATAAGGGACGGCATATAAGGGGAATAGCAGGTAAAGGACATTTCCTGATGATCTAAGCATAGCATATAGCTTATTGTACTGTTGTTTACCTATAAAAAATAAAAAATTGCGCCAATAAACAAATATAAAGTCCTTATATATTAAATAGGAAATAAAGTCCACAAAAGTGCATATATTAAACGACACCCAAGTGATTGATACGATCCAGTGGGTAAACAGCATATCACAGCTCCACAGCTGTTCACAGGATGAAGACTGAAGACAATATCAGCAGATGACAGGAAACAAGCAGAAATCAGTGACGCAGTGACGCCACCGCATTCGACGTTGTGAGGAAAGTTTCCTCGTGTTGCCGGCCGGCATTCGTTTTAGGATCGCATCCAATTTCTCGTTTTATGATCGAATCTCATATTCGTTTGTAAGTAGTTTTTTTATTCGATATTAAATCTCCTTGATGGTTTTACACTATGTGCGGCCTCTTTGTTTCTTTCATTATGGTTGACGGTTCCTGCACCTGTATTGAGGACCATCTATGAGACCACACTTCAGAATCAAACATTGTCATCCGTTTGGCCTCTGAGCGGCCGTTTGAGCTGGATTTCTGCTTGTTTCCTGTCATCTGCTGATATTGTCTTCAGTCTTCATCCTGTGAACAGCTGTGGAGCTGTGATATGCTGTTTACCCACTGCTTGCTGGTAAGCCTCTGTCCATAAGGTGGCGGTTCACTGGATCGTATCAATCACTTGGGTGTCGTTTAATATATGCACTTTTGTGGACTTTATTTCCTATTTAATATATAAGGACTTTATATTTGTTTATTGGCGCAATTTTTTCTTTTTTATATGTTACTGTGATATACACGCTTATTGCTGCCTTTGCTTTTTTGATATCACCATCACCTGTATTTTTTGGTTAGCGCAATTTTCTTTTTCTAACTGTTGTTTACCTATTTGATTTCTGTGCTGTCATTTATATATGATGTAACTACAGTTTTTGTATTTAACAATGCTGACCCAAGAAAAACAAAATAAAGATGAAAAATTCAAAAAAAGAGTACTGCCAGTTCCAATACAAGACGTTCCGGTATAAGGCATGCCGGCGTGTCTCAGGGCCTTTGCCTCGTGTGCCATGGCTTTGGAGATGGCCACATCATTTATACTGGGTCACCTTACAGAACTGCACACCACACATCAGGTTGCATATTAACTGAAGAACCTTAATACCCAACACATGTCTGCACAACGACTAAGCGGGTTTGAGGGCAATCCCTTACTACAAATCAAATACGCTGACCTACTTGCAAGTCCCATTGAGGGAGCACACACTGGGCCAGATCTACATAGCCCGGCGTTTGTTTGTGCCGGCGTAGCGTATAGTGATTTACGCTACACCGCTGTAATTTAGAATGCCAATTTCCGTATCCACAAAGGACTTGCCTTCTGAGTTACGGCGGCGTAGCGTAAACGGCTCAGCATACGTGCGCGTAATTCAAATGTGTTAGGGGTGGGTGTGTATTATTTAAATTTATCGTGACCCAACGTAATCAACGTTTTTATTGAACTGTCACGTCGAAAATATTCACTGAAAACGAAGTGTGCGTAACTTACGCAAATCCCTATTTGTGAACGGTTTACGCAAACGACGTGAACGATGGCAAATTCGACGCTGGCCCGACGTCCATACTTAACATGGTGTACGCCTCTATACAGCAGTGGTAACTTTACGCCGTACATATGCTTACGCAAACGACGTAAACACACTGCGCCGGGCATACGTACGTTCGTGGATCGCCGTATCTACCTCATTTACATATTTTACGCGGACGCGCCCCTAGCACCCAGCGTAAATATGCACCTTAAATACGACTGTGTAAGCCGTCGTATCTAAGCAAAAAGCCGGCGTATCTTGTTGTGTGGACACAAAACAAAGATACGCCGGCGCAGATTTCTCTGTGGATCTGGCCCACTGTGTTTTTGGATGGATCTTGCTCTAGTCCCGATGATAAAACCTACTATGCCAGATATACTGTGGTAAAATTGCCTGCCATAGTGAAAGAGCCACAACCCATCCCTTATGAATCAGCTCAAGCAGCAGAGCTTATTTCTTTTACAAGAGCATGTCAGCTTTTTAAGGGACAAGAAGTAAATACTCACACAGACTCCAAGTACGCTTTCCTAGTCACACACAACTTTGGAATAATATGTCAGAGTTGTGGTTACATAACTGCAGATGGGAAATCTATTTCTCACTCTTCTCTGGACACCAATCTTCTTGAAGCCATCTCCTTACCCAGCAAAATAGCAATCATTCATTGCAAAGCACATACACACCATGCTGATGATGTCTTCAGGGGAAATGCACTGGCAGATGCCACTGCCAAACAAGCTGCTCTCACAGTTCCAACCTTTGTCCAAATGCCCCCCCCCCCCCTTACACCCCCAACTTTATCCTGGCAACAGTGTATGAAGCAATTTTGCTGTTTGAGTTATTCATGTATACTGTTTCCTATGCATAGAGATGTTTGTATATGAGACAAGGCAATCGGTTGATGAAAGGTAATGCTCTCCGTGGTTCAGGTATTCCATCTCAGAGATGTAATCCACTCGCTGGATCCACTGTTTTATGGTCAGCTTTGTTGTTGATAACCAATTTTTTGGAATGAACCCTTTTGCCGTGCTGAGCAGGGGTGGGACCAACGTTTTTCCGTATTGTTTTTTTGTTTTGTTTGTGCCATGGAGCAAACATGTCCAGGCATTTTGTGGAATTTTTTCTCCCGTTACTACCTCAATGTATTCCAGGATCTCCTACCAGTACTCTTTTATTATTGGGCATTCCCACCACATGTGTATTGTCGTTCCTAAGTGCTTACAGCCCCTCCCGCATAACGGGAATTGTTAGAGTGAATTTTGTTAATTCTCTCTGGTGTCAGATGCCAACGTACCATACTCTTGCAGTTTGCTTCAATCGTAACTATATCTGATGCGAAACTATATACTGCTTCGATTATTTGTTTTTCCTCTATTTCTTTACCCAATTCCTGACCCATTTTTCTATGAAGAGTAGCGGTCCTTCCGTTTCTAATTCTGTTAATATTTCGTATATCTGTGATATACCGTGGTTCAAAGACTTTCCTTTTCTACATAACTTTTTTATTGGAGTTAGTGCTTTTTCGCTTCTAATTGGTTGTGGTATAGTGCTAACTAAATGATTTTACTGGAGATACTTCCAATCATTAAGCTGATTCTACCTGTGCTTCGTAATTAAATCTTGTCTTGTCCACATTTTTCCTAATATAGTGATATCCTTTAATTGTGCGGTTCCAAATTGTTTTCCCAGTCGTGTCCCATCTCCTGGTGTAAAGAACTTGTGCCCGCTAATGGTATTAGTGGGGAATTATATTTCCATTTTCCATGTCGATATATTGTGTCCCAAATTTTAAATACGTTCCTAGTTATATTATGTGTGTCTGTGCCCAATGTTCTGAATTTCAGTGGTATCCATATATTTTTTTGTAAGTGCATCATACTTAATGTGTCTTCCATTTGTACCCACTATTTTTTTGTGTATGGGTTTGCCCATTCCGCTAATCTTGCTAAAATAATCGCCTTATAGTATCGCTTTATATCTGGTAGAGCCATACCCCCATTTTTTTTTCCGGGTTAACAGTGTATAATTTATTCTGGCCTTTTTACCCTGCCATACAGTATGTATTTATAAATCATAGTTTTAATCACCTCGAATTTTTTTTGTGGTATATCTGGTATATGTGGGAGCATCTGCAGCCTATACGTCACTTTCGGTAGGATCATCATTTTCAATATGTTGATAATTCCTGTCCAAGAAAAGGGTCTTTTAGAGGTATTTTTTAGTTCTAATTTGAAGTTAACCAGGTACAGTTCATCTAACGTTGGTGTTATTTTAATTCCTAAATATGTTAATGTTTTTGTCTCCCAAGTAAATGGTAATTCTTTCTGTAGTAATCTTTCTTCATTTTTATCAATTCCTGAATTCAAAATTATCATTTTAGTTGGATTAATCTTGAAATTTGAAAGATCCCCACTTGTTAAGTATAGGAGTATGTCGTCTGCATATGCAGCCAACTTATGTTCATCCTCGCCCACTCTCACCCCCCCATGTCCCGACTATTTTGTATATTTGCCAGCAATGCTTCTAATGCCAACACATACAGGAGAGGCAAGAGCGGGCACTCCTGTCTCATTCTGTTATGCATCTTAAATACAGACGACACACTGCCATTGACCTTTACCCTGGCCGTAGGGTGTGTATATACACACTTTTTTTTTTTTAATTCTTTATTTTATAACTTTTTTCCACTCTTAATTCCTCTTTTTACAAAAACGTAAATAACTACAATTTAACACTTTTCTTTAGACATTTTCTCATTAATCATTGTGCCTCTTGACGAGATTCCAAAATTCTGCCATCATATCTACTGTATGTAGCTATAGCATAATACGCTTCCTGTTCCCCAAATCTACCCTTCCTTCTAAATCCCTATCCCCCCCCCATTTTCCCATAAAAAAGAAGAGAAAAAAAAAACCTCTCCCGGCGTCGACCCCTCCCACCCCCCTCCTCCTTCAATGGTCCCGCTCTCTGAATCTTATATAGGGGGTCCACACCTGGCTATACTTCCCCTCTTGTTCTCTTATTCCCATCGTCAGATTCTCCATCTGCTGAATTTCTGTTACTCTGCCCAGCCATTGCTGTCTAGTCGGCGCAGGCGTACTTTTCCACAAAATTGGAATGCATGCCCTTGCTGCTGTCAACAAATGTCTAAGCAGAGAATTTTTAAACTTTGCCATGGAAATTGGGAAGTCCAAAAGTAAATAGGTAGCTGGATTGTCTCCCAGATCTACCTCTGTGATTTCTTTTACCGTATCGGTGACCATTTTCCAAAAATCTCTCAACTTTGGACACTCCCAGAATACATGTAACATGGTACCCTCC
Source organism: Rana kukunoris (assembly GCA_029574335.1). Lineage (NCBI taxonomy): Eukaryota > Metazoa > Chordata > Amphibia > Anura > Ranidae > Rana > Rana kukunoris. The sequence goes on along the minus strand of CM056049.1, from coordinate 613,666,928 downwards.
CCTTCTCCACACCGCCAGCACTGGTCTGATAATTCAGGGAATATCCGTTTTAATGCGACAGGGGTTTTATACCATCTAGTCAGGATCTTATAACCACCCTCTTGATATCTGGTAGCAAGAGAGGCTTTGTGTGTAAAGTTGAAGATTTTTATTTTCTGTGTCTCTGAAAATTTGGTCCCCAATTCCTTTTCCCAAGCTTGTATAAATGGTAATTCTTTTGGGGCTATTGACTCTTCTTAAAGAGTATACATTAAAGACAGACCATGTCTCAGCGAGTCACCCTTCAAGCATAGTTCCTCATATCTTGAGAGGTCTCTAGTCGCTTTACCTTGTGGATTCATTGCTCTAATAGCAGCTTTTAATTGATTTAATGTCATTGAGTCTATTTCCCTATTAAATACCTCTTCCCTTTCTCCCCCACTGCTCCTTCGATTCTCATCTTCAAAATGTGTTATCTTGCTCATTCCCGAACGTCTAAGATTGTTAAAATGTAGGTCTGTGAGGCCTAATTGGAATCCAGGGTTTCCCAGCACCGGGAGTAGTGGGCTTGGGTGTTCCGAGATTTTAGTTTTCTTAAATATTTTTTTTTATGACTCGTAGTGTGGCTCCTATAGTGGGGTGTTTTTTCACTTCTTGTGGTATATCTACCTCTTGGATCCATGCCATTCCCTCTAAAGGAATGTTTGTGATTTTTTGCTCCATATGAATCCATGGTTTTGCCTTCTGTTGCGTACACCACTCTACCACCCTTGCCATATGGGAGGCATCGTGGTATCCCATTGGATCTGGGAGTCCCACCCCTCCTCTTTCCTTTGGCAACGTCAGAATCTCTCGCCGTATTCTAGGTGTTTTCCCTGCCCAGATGAACTTAGCGAATCTGGTTCTTAAATCTCTCAGGAACCCTGAGGAAATCTTTACAGGTAAGGTCTGAAGTATGTATAGTAATCTTGGCATCACATTCATTTTTATAATGTTAATTCTTCCGAACCATGTAAAGATTTCCTTATCCCATCGTTGAAAATCTGCCTTGATCTGCCTTACCAGGGGTACGAAGTTCAACTCGTAGATTCTTTTTAGATTTTTCGGTATCTATGTTACCAAGTAAAGTATATGGGAGTCTGTCCACCTAAAGGGTAAATTTGCCGCTAATTACTGCTGCTTCTGTCTATTCACTTCTATTCCCATCGCTTCCGATTTACTATCGTTCACCTTAAAATTGGAAAGCTCTCCATATTCCTTTATCTCCTTCAATAGGGATGGTAGGGATAGTTGTGGAGTCGTTAACGAGAATAGCAAGTTATCAATTCCTGAATTCAAAATGATCATTTTAGTTGGATTAATCTTGAAATTTGAAAGATCCCCACTTGTTAAGTATAGGAGTATGTCGTCTGCATATGCAGCCAACTTATGTTCATCCTCGCCCACTCTCACCCCCCCATGTCCCGACTATTTTGTATATTTGCCAGCAATGCTTCTAATGCCAACACATACAGGAGAGGCAAGAGCGGGCACTCCTGTCTCATTCTGTTATGCATCTTAAATACAGACAACACACTCCCATTGACCTTTACCCTGGCCGTAGGGTGTGTATATACACACTTTTGATCCATCTCATATATTTTGGTCCCAGACCTATATTTCAAAGTGTATACATCATAAACCCCCAGTCGACTCGGTCAAATGCTTTTTCAGCATCTATTGAAAATAGATTGCCAATAGAAATATTGGCAAGGAGAGATTCTTTTCTTATTTCTACGTCTTGCCCTATTTTATTAAAATAGCTAAATAGTTCGGGGCAAGCTGTTCTTTACATTTTTTATAGTACTTAATCTGAAATCCATCCGGTCCTGGGCTTTTCCCCTCTATTGTTTCTCGGAGGGCTTTATTTATTTCTTCTTGTGTAATTGGAACTTCTAAAAGCTCAGCACTATCCGATGTTATCTTTGGTAGGTTGGTTTTCCCTAGATATTTTTGTACTCTAAGTTTCCTACTTTCCCCTTTTTGTCGTGTCTCTTTTGCTCCGATATCATAAAATGCGCTATAATATGTCTTAAAAACTTCTGCGATTTCAGATGTTTTATATTTCATCTTCCCTCTCTGATTCTTAATTTTTTTCTATGTAGTTTAATGTTTTTTTCTCCTTTGCTACTCTTGCTAGATATTTCCCGGGCTTATTCCCCCATTTGCACCTTTCCTTTGCTACCTTTTTAAATACTTAAAACAACTTACTTTTCTAGTTTCCTGTTTCATCAAATCTCTAAGTTGACCCTGCTTAATTACTATCTTTTGATGTATTTCTTTATCTAGCTGTTTTTTATCTTTTTGTTCCTGATTGTACAATTCCTGTAACAGGATTTTCCTATTTAAATCTCTTTCCTTATTTTTTCCCACCCCTATGGAGATCAATTTACCCCTTATATACGCCTCATGGGCTTCCCATATTGTTGCCACGCTTACTTCTGGTGTATTATTTATTCTGAAATGTTCTTCAATTTCCCTCGATATTATCTCACCTGCTTCTTTGTTGTCTATGAGGTCCTCATTTAAACTACATGTACCCTTTTTTTGTTCTATATTATTAAATCATATTTTTACAATCACGTGGGTGTGGTCTGAGATTGATATTACACCTATTAAGGCATCTACTACTTGTTCCAAAAGCCCATGATCCACTAGCATGCGGTCCAGTCTCGAATACGTGTCGTGCACCGATGAGTAATAAGTGTAATCTTTTTTACTTGGATGTTCCACTCTCCAAGGGTCTACTAGCTGCTGGTTATGTATTTTTTTCTTGACCAATTTTAATTGTTTGCTATCTCGTATCGGTGCACCAGACGTGTTATCGAGCTTATGTTCCATTGAGGGGTTAAAATCCCCAGCAAGGATTACATGCCCTAATTTAAAGTCCATTAAGGCATTTAAAATCCCATTCAGATTTTTTTTGGGATGTCTATTAGGACAGTATACATTTGCTAATGTATATTTTTTCCCCTGGAGATTCCCTTTTAGGAACAGGTAGGGACCCTCTGGGTCAACTCTTCTTTCTTCAATAGTAAAGCTTATATTCTTCCCCACGCCTATGGCTACTCCCTTTGCTCTTTTATTTGTGGAATCTCCATAGTACCAGGTTGGAATCGCACATGAATATATTTTTGTGTTAGAATCTAACGCTAAATGTGTCTCCTGTAAGAAAACGACTTCTGCGGAATACCTTTCCAACTCCCTTAATATCATATGCCTTTTTTCTGGGTAATTGAGACCTCTTACATTGTATGTAATAAAATTGACATCAATCATTTGTGTTTATTTTTACTTTTCTTTCCTGGCATGTACAGATCCTACCCCCCTTATTCATCTCTCTCCGTCTGCTTCAGTGCAGCAGTGTGGCTACAGTTCTCTCCGGGAGTTCCTTCCAGGAGCCGACCTGCCTCTCTGTCAGTCCGTACGCCCCTGTACACAGCACAGCTTAACTCCCAGCAGTCGGGAGAGAGACACCTCCCTCAGTGTGTCACTTTGCCTCTGAGTGAACCTGCCTGCTTCACCCTGGATTAGAAATTCGGCATAGGGAGCCTCACACTCTGGGACAGCAGTAAACTTTTCACAGTGTCCGTTGTAGAAGGGGGAAAAGAACAGCAAAGCCACAGGGTGAAGGAGCGGGAGCGGGTGCTCAATCTCCGTGAATCATTTCATGGAGCCTTGCCGGGGACCCGGTCCCTTGCCTATGTGCTCCGGCATGATCGCAGTGCCATACTAGACTCCTCCCTCAGGTCTAGTAATTAACCCCTTCCCCACCGAGCCATAGTAAAATGATGTTGGTGGGGACCTTTCGTCCTTCAGACTGGACGTCATATGACGTCCTTGATTTTTCCGGATGCTACCCATGTCCTGTCAGCGGTAGGGAGACTGATGTGTGTTCCCAGTACAGAGGAACACACATCGATCTCCTCCCCTTGTGAGTCCCCCCTCTCCCTAACAGTTAGAACACACTTTAGGGAACATATTTAACCCCTTCAGCGCCCCCTAGTGTTAACCCCTTCCCTGCCAGTCACATTTACACAGTAATTAGTGCAGTTTTATAGCACTAATCGCTGTGTAAATGTGAATGGCCCCAAAAATGTCACGGTCACAATAAAAAAAAAACGCAGATCGTCGCCATTACTAGTAAAAGAAAAAAAATCCATAAATCTATTTCCTATTTTGTCTAAACTGAGGGGAAAAAAAACGTGTTTTTAAAAAAAAAAATGATATTTTTAAATCAAAAAGTAAAAAATATTGTGTTTTTTTTTATTGTCGCTTTTTTTTGTTTAATAGCGCAAAAAATAAAAGCCGCAGAGGTGATCAAATACCACCAAAAGAAAGCTATATTTGTGAGAAAAAAAGGACACCAATTTTGTTTGGGAGTCACGTCGCACGACCGCGCAATTGTCATTCAAATTGCGACAGCACTGAAAACTAAAAATTGGTCTGGTCAGGAAGGGGGTGAAAATGCCCTGTATGGAAGTGGTTGAAGGTGAAATGCACCTTTTACTTGCATGAGCCATGTGGATATAAGAGACCACAAGGGCATGGAAGACAATATACCATGAAATTGGCGGCGCAGGTAAAAACGGATCTAATGGTGTATGATTTACCACTGTTATTCTGAAATGTTTTCTGTCAGTGATATACAAAGCTGCACATTTTACACTTTATTTTTTTACACTGAAACATCCATTCTTATTTACAAAAGTTGGCCGGGTATAGGGAGAAGGCTTATTCACTTCCTGCATCCTGCTTGGGGCCATGATATCCCTAATATTAAAGGCCCTCTTGTACATGAATCTTGGTTTGGTGGGGTTAACAAAACTGAATTTGAAGTAAAATCACCCAATGGTGTTGAATAATAATTTCTACCTGTTTGTATTTACAATACAAATTGTTTATAAACTTTACATTTGTTAGTTGCTGATTCTTTGTCTTTAACTTTGGGGAAAATGTGAAAGCCATCCTGGTGGGCTTTATCTAATAGCTCGGGGTTATACCCTTTGTCTAGATTATGGCCCACATAGTCTAAAATCCAGGGATCGGTGGTGACAGCTTTTAAAATACAGGTGTGAATTACCCAAAGATGATTTAAAATATGTTTTGGAGACTATTTTACCTGCATGGTGGCTGAGCTTGAGGTCCAAAAAAATTAAGGAGGTGGAAATCCAGACATGGGTATAGGAAAGGCTCATATGATTGCCGTTGCAATATTGGACAAATGACTCAATAATGGATGGAGGACTGTCCCATATGATGATTATATCACAAATTTACAACCACACAATAAAAAGTGTGCTATCCTTCTGCTAGGTGTAAGTTAATCAATCACATTAGAAGAAATAAATTGGGATAAAATCTTAGAAACAAAGAACACGGAGAAGAGATGGGTTTTCTTTAAAGAGCATATTAAATAGGGCATTAGACAGTGCATCTTATTGGGAAGTAACTGTAAAAGAGTGAACAAAAGTTCTGGAATGGTTAACTCCAATGTAAAAATGCATATAAAAGCAAAGGAGAAAGCCTTCAAAAAATACAAGGCTAAGGGATCATCATTAGCATTCAGACTTTACAAAGAATGCAACAAGATATGTAAGGGTGCAATTAGGACGGCTAAGATAGAACACAAAAGACGCATAGCGGAGGAGAGCAAAAAAATCTTTAAGTATATAAACAGTAAGAAGGTAGGACAGACCATATTGGCCCATAAAGAAAGAGAAAGGACATCTTCACAGTAAGCACCCCCATGGCTAACAGAGGACAGAATTAGAAATAGACTTAGGAAACTTAACATTAATAAATCACCAGGACCAGGTGGCTTGTATCCGAGAGTACTTAGGCAACTCAGTCAAGTAATTGCCAAACCATTGTTCCTAATTTTTACTAACAGTCTACTAACTGGAATGGTACCAGCTGATTGGAGATGCCAATGTAGCACCAATATTTTAAAAAGGGCCAAAATACATCCCTGGGAATTTCAGACCAGTTAGCCTAACATCGATAGTATGCAAGCTCTTTGAGGGGATGATATAGGACTACATACAAGATTTTAGCAATTAAAACTGTATCATTAGCAGTAATCAGCATGGATTCATAAGGAATCGTTCTTGCCAAACCAATCAATTAACCTTCTATGAGGAGGTGAGTTGCCATCTAGATAAAGAAAGGCCCATAGACGTGGTGTATCTGGATTTTGCAAAATCATTTGACACTGTTCCCCATTAATTGTTTACTGTATAAAATAAGGTCCGTTGGCATGGACCATAGGGTGAGTTCATGGATTTAAAACTGGCTCCAACGGTGAGTTCAGAGGGTGGTGATAAATGGGAAATACTCTGAATGGTCAGGGGTGGGAAGTGGGGGTCCCCCCGGGTTCTGTGCTGGGACCAATTCTGTTTAATTTGTTCATAAACAACCTGGAGGATAAAATAAACAGTTCAATCTCTGTATTTGAGGACGACACAAAGCTAAGCAGGGAAATTACTTCTCCACAGGATGTGGAAACCTTGCAAGAAGATCTGAACAATTTAATGGGGTGGGCAACTACATGGCAAATGAGGTTTAATGTAGAAAAATTTAAAATAATGCATTTGGGTGGCAAAAAAATTAATGCAATCTACTCACTAGGGGGTAAACCTCTGGGGGAATCTAGGATGGAAAAGGACCTGGGGGTCCTGGTAGATGATAGGCTCAGCAATGGCATGCAATGCCAAGCTGCTGCTAACAAAGCAAACAGAATATTAGCATGCATTAAAAAGGGGTTTAACTCCAGCGATAAAGAGATAATTCTCCTATGCTACAAAACTTTGGTCCGGCCTCACCTGGAGTATGCTGTCCAGTTCTGGGCACCAGTCCTTAGGAAGGATGTACTGGAAATGGAGCAAGTGCAAAGAAGGGCAACAAAGCTGATAAAGGGTCTGGAGGATATTAGTTATGAAGAAAGGTTGCGAGCACTGAACTTATTCTCTCTGGAGAAGAGACGCTTGAGAGGGGATATGATTTCAGGGAACAGGGCAATGCCCCCCGCCAGAACACTCTCCTTATGATCGGGAACCGGCCAGCTGCTGGTTTTCCAGCATGCTTGTCCAACAGAAGCTGGCCAATTGGAATCTGGCTTCTGTCTTTTTATTAAACCAGCCGATGTCACACCACATTCGGGCCGTGTGTGTAGGGCTTTAGAAATTGATGGCCAACCAAAGTTTCAGAATGTCATAGTAAGGTGCCTGATAGAATGTATTGATAAAGATACCCTTGGCATGGACGTGTGTATCATCTGGATATCATTGCTTAAAAAATTACCTTCATATTCTGCCCTAGCCACCCAAAGGTCTTCCAAGGCCTCCAAAGTTTTTAAATCCCCCTGTATACCAAACAGCAAAATCATCTGTCAACTGATTTACAGGATCTAGGTCGTCATCATTAGACTTTTATAATACTTTTTTAATGTCAGTTTACAAATACATTTATTCATATCCCCCTATAATGTGATTGGGTTGGAGAAGTAAGAAGGGACAAAATTAAAGGTATTGTAAAGTCTCTTTTTTTTTTAAATAAAAATAATAAACACGTTATACTTACCTTCTCTGTGCAGTGGCATCCTGGATCCTCCTCTTGTCTGGTTCTTCTTTGGCTTCCCTGGCCCCTCCCTCCTGCTGACTGCCCACACAGCAAGCAGCTTGCTATGGGGCAGCGGAGTTGCAGGTCTGTGCCCGTACGCTACGGCGGCGTAGTCTATTTCTCGCCGCGTAATCGAAATACGCGAGTAGGGGGCGTTAAGCATTTAAATTAAGCGTGTCCCCGCGGCGATCGAACTGCGCATGCTCCGTTCAGAAATTTCCCGCCGTGCATTGCGCGAAATCACGTCGTTACGTCATTCGTTGTTTGAGTAGCGTCGTTTACGAACATTTCTATTCCAGGACAAAAATAATAAAAGACGTCGGAAAACGTAGAAATTCGACGCGGGAACGACGGCCATACTTAACATGGGCTGTCTAATATTAGACCAGCAAAAATCTGGTATAGTGTTACGCAAAAAAAAGATGACTAAAGATGCCGTAAGAGATTGCGATTGAAGATCGTAATTTCTGGGATCGCCGGCAAAAGCTCACTAGCATACCCCGACGCGGAAAACGATGGGAAGTCCACCCAGTGGCCGCAATTTTATTGCAGCGTAGATCCGAAGGCGTACGAACACGTAATCCAGTCGAATTGAAGCCCGCAGCCGTCTATTGAGGTTTGAGGTTTCCGACTAGCTAAAAAACGCGCGTAATTTGAAATTACTCCAGTCTAACACCAGTTAGACAGGAGTTACGGCTCTCTGAATCTGGCCCATAGACTGTAAAATATATAAAATATATAATATATAAAATAATATATAATAGTTGCTTTAGCATGTTTTTTTCTACTGCAGTAAAGAAAAAATAAGAAAAACAAATGTTTGTATCTCTGTCAAACATGCATGATGCATGTTTTTCTTATACATTATGGACTGAATACTGTGTTTTTCCTGAAAGGCAGCCCATTATTCACTAAAGTATAACTGAGCTGTCAGTCAACAACTGAATGTTGTGGTTGGATTTTGCACAGCCAAATCTAATCGCCCCAGGCAGTTAATGCGTCTCTGAAAAATGTCACTGAATATACGTATGCAGGTTCTTGTGTTCTAGGTTGATACAAAATCTAATTATAATCTAATTATAATCCTTTATGTTAAGAATCTTCTTACATTATGAAAATTCTGAAAATTAAGGTTACCTTTTAAAAAAATATCAACTAAGTGACATTGACAATATGTGATACATTTATATAGGTGATCGATGTTCACAAAAGGGTTTGTCTAACAAAGATAAAAATAAACTGATTAAAATTACAGCCAATGAAAAAGAAAACAAACGCTCAGCATGAAGAAGGAATACAATATGAAGATTTTTGTTGCCAAGAAATGCTGAAGTTTAAGTTGAATATGATGGTTGTATTTCAAGCAAGTTTTTTATTTTAAGTCAAAATAATTCATATGTGGGTTTAGATAATAAATATAAGCTATGGATATTATATAAATAAATAAATGTATCTATATAGACATAGATCTATATATCTATATATATATCTATATATATATACAGTATATATATATATATATATACATATATATACACAGTATCTCATAAAAGTGAGTACACCCCTCACATTTTTGAAAATATTTTATTATATCTTTTCATATGACAACACTGAAGAAATGACACAATATATATACACATTTTTTTGATCGATCAAAATTCTTTTGATTGGTACTCACCTCTCCGCCAGCTTCTGGGCCTTCAGGGAGTTCCGTCGGAGATCCGGTGACATCACGGACACTGGCGGGGCTTGCCGTGTCCATATGAAGGGCTCCTTTGCTGTGTCTTCATATCTGCATGCCAGCGGGACCTTACTATCTGCCACTCACAAGGGCTGTTACATTTCCCTCTATCACTTCCCTCTATCAACCTGGGATTCTACATCCATCCACTGGGGGTTGTGATAGTTCCCTTCACGGGACATCTACATGCCGACGGACTGATGATAACCTCTCCTCATCTAGATTCAGCAGTGGTATCGTTGTACACATTTTAATACCAGTATCATACTTAGCTACATTTTTTTTATGACTGCTTTTGCTACCGTTTGGTATTACTCGCACCATTTTTACAGTTTATGTAGCTACATCGATTTTATCTCCAGTGCAATACTTATTTTGTTACCTACTTGAAGATTATAAAAGTTTTAATGCTATTCCCATCAAGCACTGCCTGTGTGTTTTTTGTATCTTGCTATACATTTTTCTAGTGGTTGGTAGCTGCACTGGGAATCAGCCTGCAAGGAGATCAGCTAAAAGTAGTTGGATCTGTATGTGCGTTATAATTAATCGAAATTAGTCGATTAATCAATTTAAAAAAAACAATTAATCGAACACAACATTTTTAATCAGTAACAGCCCTAATATATATATATATATATATATATATATATATATATATATATATATATATATATATAGATCTATCTATCTATCTATCTATCTATCTATCTATCTATCTATCTATCTATATATTGTAAGGGGTTAGCTCGGTAGCGCGGGTGTGTGACCACCTGGATGGGTTCACTACACACTGAACTATACAGAGAGGCAGGTGAAGACGGTTAAAACAAAGAGTTTGGTTTATTCTTCCATATTGCTGGAAACAAGTGCAAGCATCCAAACAGCATAAACAAAACAAAACATAAAATAAACCCTGGCCACTTGGGGCGTCTACCTTCACCACACAGGAACCTATCTATGAAGTCTGGCACAGCCTACTGCTGGGCAGACACTGCTGGTCATACAGAGAAACAATAGTCTTTTTGACTTTATCACAAGGAAAAATCAACAACCACCTCACCTCTTCAGAAGTCTTTCTCACTGCTCTCCTTAACTCAAAAAGCCTCAGGATGCAGCAATTAGTAGTCATCCTCTGGATGACTTATAGAGGCCTTAATTACCTCATTCTGAAAAGCTGAAGTTTTCTAACACCCTAAACCTGGCTATTTCTGCAGCCGCCACCTGATAGTAATTGGCGTATTGTCTAAACAAGGCAGAAATGTATCTCCCGTCTGTGACAACACCCACAGATTTACCTGACTTCCTGTCACAATATATATATTGGGGGAGGGAGTGCTAGTAGTGGCTGTTAGATTTTCATTTTATTTTTAATGTTATCCTTTAATTACAGCCATTAAAGCAGAACTTCAGCCTTTCCTCCCAAAAACAACAGATGCAATGTACATGTAAATTAATCACAATCCCAGTGTCAGTTGATCTGTATCTTACCTACTTTAGCTGTAAAATCCAAGGTTCTGTGTCTGTGATGTCACTCTTTCTCCTGGCTGAATTTCAGAGTTCTCTGACTTCCTGTTTCCTTCCTTTACCAGTCATGATACTGAAAGGAATTATACACCTTGATGACCACCCTTTTTCATAGGTAGACCATCGGGACCCTCAGATATCTGGAGACACCAAATGAGACACATGAAACAAGCTTGTGTGTATTCAAAAGATGTTTAAATTTTGAGGAAGACAGTGGCTTGTATGCAAACAGAGAAGGGAGGGGCTATGTTTTAATGTATACGTGTCTTAAGGGTTATACAAAAATTATACAAAATTATCAGGACTTTCTTATCATGTCATACATGACCATTTTAAGCACAGTATTGTGTGAGGTTAACCACCTTTCTATCTGTCCCTGTAGAGCAGACAGAATTTTGGGCCAAAGAGAGTATTGAGAACGAGATGGAGACTAATGCACTGTCACCATCACCAGCTGCAAGGAATATGTAAGGAATTTATTATTTCAGTAAAGTTGTATATTGGTATACTATTTACAAAAGAATGCAGTGAACAATTTTAGTTCTCTTTGCTAATGCAATTCTCGTGACTGTTTGTTGTATATATTGCACTCTAATCTTCATCCCCATGTTGCTCTTAAGGAACTTGTGTCAGCCACTGAAAATATATAGTGAACAATCTTTCTTGTATTGGCTTCTTATCTTCACTGATAGAAGCCATTGTGCAGTTTTAAATACTTTCAACTGAGACATGACATTGCTGTGAGCTGTCTACAAGATACCAGAGTATAAATGTGTTATTGATTACATACTGGGTTTAGGTTATCATTATAGAATTAGACTGTTGTGACTAGGCTGTCAATATAATGATGATATGTTGAATCACATATACAAAAAATTGGTGAGTACTTGTGCCTGTGTTTTATGGGTAATGAAGTCTGATCTTAAATAATTTGAAAATTTGGTGATCCGTATAACATTTTACACTATTGACATTGCTTGTCACTTATTCTGTAGTATAGTGCTTTGCAATTTGAAGTCAAAGTTTTAGCTACGCTAAAAAAAAATACATTGGCCTAGATTCACAAAGCGATTACGCCTGTGTAAATGTTGTTAGACAGGAGTAATTTCGATTTACGAGCGTTTTTACGCTAGTCGAAATCCTCAAACCATGAAAAGACACCTGCGTGCTAAATTTCGACTTTATTACGTGTTAGTACGCCTTCAGATCTACGCTGCCTGAAAATTGCGGCCACTGGGCGGACTGTTGTTTTTCACCTTCATGGTATGCTAATGAGCTTTTGCCTGGAATCCACAAAATTTCGAAAACGCAATCTCTTACGGCACCTTTAGTCATCCGTTTCACTATACCAGCTTTTTGCTGGTCTAATATTAGACAGCCCATGTTAAGTACGAATTTCAACGTTTTTCGATTTCTTTTATTATTTTTAACGTAAGTCGCGGGAATAGGAATGTTCGTGCTACTCGAATGACGTCACGACGTGATTTCGCGCAATGCACGGCGGGAAATTCCTGAACAGAGCATGCGCAGTTCGAGTGCTTAATTTAAATGCTTCACGCACGTATTTCGATTGAAAAAAAATACGATACAATAGCGTAGCAAAAAAACTACCTGAATTCGGCGTAGAGTCTGGTGATAGCGTAGCGTATTTCGATTACGCAAAGATTACATCTATGTGAACATTGGATTTAACAATCAGTATTTAGAACACATTCAACAAAGTAGTGCACACACAGTGTCCTGAAGATATTTAAAGGTAAATGAAACTTCTCAAAGACACGTAATAGAAAATATACTTTCCAGATCTCTGATATGTGAAAGATTGACATCTAAGCAATGTGAAGCTTAGTTGAAATGGGCATAGATAAACAGACAGGCTTAGCAGGTCTGCCTTAGCTACAAACAGCATGGAAAAATAAGGATAGATAGAAATGTATTTATTTATTTGTGACAAATAAAGCTTGAATTATTTTTAATCAAAGGATAACCTACCCAACCCTACATACACATTGCATTTACTAATGGCATGTTACAAAAAAGTGAATCCATGTTTAAAGAGAAATTGCCCTCATGTTTCAGAGACTATGTTTGATTAAAAAAAAAAAAAAAATTTTCCAGAAGTTATTTATCACTTCTGTAATGTATTAAATTTGAGCAAAATATTTCAAAGAGATAATTTGCCAGTAATGAAGCTGTTGACAAACTATAAAAAAAAGAGAAACATCAGAATGATTTCTTTTTATAGTGTGTGCTGGCATTAAATCTTTCTGACTTTTATCATACCCTTAAAGCACATCCGTGGTAGGAGAGAAATATGCTTCATTTTGATCTGACAAACTTAGATTTTGCCCTTGAAGGGCTTCTGGTATGTGCATTACATTTGACCTGCTCTTTGATTGATTATTTGTGTTTTTTTTATTTCTTTAGATCTTTGAAATACTGATGGGCTGTCAGTACTACTGAGTCCTGTTTCCTCTTTACCAATAACCTTTGGTTCAGATGTGAGTATTAACTTTATGGCAATCTATTCTCCAAGGTTATTTGAATTATATTATACTGTATTTTATCTTCAATAGAAGCACTGATGAAATCTCTACTGACAACCTGAAGAATCTATTTTTACATGTCTTCTGTTTCAAGTGTGTCCTTAGAAATCACTGCGGTGCCCTTGTTGTAATAATTCCTCATTGATGAAGTCATACACCAATGGCACAAAATTAGAAGCTTCTGGTGATAGCTTAGTAAACATATTAATAATCTGTGCTGCATTCTTTCAAGATCTTTTCTGTTTTAATGCCAGTGGTGATGAGATATAATGTTATTAAGTTTCAGTCACTGATGCAGCCAATATCCTGTAGCAGTTGTTTATGCATGATAATGTCACAAATTTGTTGCCATGGCATAATACAATGAAGAATGAAAGTGATATATAATTTCAAGCCTTTTTTTTCTGCCATTTTTTTTACTTCCTACAAAAAAAGTTATTATAATGTTCAGTACCTAGAAAGATTTAATTAACCCATGCAGCTCCTAAAAACCTATTTTGAAGAGTATTCTCACTGCCAACTTTTCAATAATACACACATACTAATGTCCTTATCAGCATGTTGCTGCAGTAGACATGTTTACTATTCTATTTCTAAGTAAATGTTGGTGGTTTTGCATACATTTTTATATATCTATTATGTTCAGGACCAATATTTTTTTTCTTCTTTATCTTAGTCAGGTAAACAAGAAATTACTTATAAATATTGAGTATTTTTACAGACATCCAGAAGGTAGAGTGTTCTGCCATTTTTTATTTTTTTCAGTATCCACTTACCTCATGTTCTAAATTACCTGGGCCAGATTCACAGAGCCCTTACTCCGGTCTATCTCGCGTTAGACCGGAGTACTTTCAAATTACGCACGTCGTTTCATTAGTCTGAATCCTCAAACCATGAAACGACGGCTTCGGGCTTCAATCCGACTGGCTTACATTTTCGTACGCCTTCGGATCTACGCTGCAATAAATTTGCGGCCGCTGGGTGGAGCTCCCGTTGTTTTCCGCGTCAGGGTATGGAAATTAGCTTTTTCCGACGATCCACAAAGTTACGAGCGTCATTCGCAATCTCTTACAGCATCTGTAGTCATCTTTTTGCCGAGTAAAGTTATTCCAGCTTTTATCTGGTCTAGTATTAGACAACCCATGTTAAGTATGGCCGTCGTTCCCGCGTCGAATTTCAACGTTTTTTTTTATTTTTTACGTAAGTCGTCCAGGAATAGGAATGTACGTAAACAACGCTACTCAAACAAAAAATTACGTAACAACGATATTTTGCGCAATGCACGGAGGGAAATTTCTAAACGGAGCATGCGCAGTTCGATCGCCGCGGGGACGCGCCTAATTTAAGTGCTTCACGCCCCCTAATCGCGTATTTCGATTCCGCCGTGAGAAATACACTACGCCGCCGTACCTTACGGGCCAAAATCTACATGAATTCATCGTAGAGCCAGGTAAAATACGGCGGCGTAGTGTATCTCTGATACTCTGCGCCAATGTAATTGTACCTGAATCTGGCCCCCTATTTTTAAAGTGCTCATTACTTCAAGTTAAAAGTCACACACAAGTTTAGCAGCCACACCCAATGTTTCAGTGAAAGACAGCGGGCCAGATTCAGGTACAATTACATTGGCGCGGAGTATCAGAGATATACTACGCCGCCGTATTTAACCTGGCCCCACGACAAATTCATGTAAATTTTGGCCCGTAAGGTACGGCGGCATAGTGTATTTCTCGCGGCGGAATCGAAATACGCGATTAGGGGGCGTGAAGCATTTAAATTAGGAGCGTCCCCGCGGCGATCGAACTGCGCATGCTCCGTTCAGAAATTTCACGAAATAACGTTGTTACGTCATTTTTTGTTTGAGTAGCGTCGTTTACGTACATTCCTATTCCCGGACGACTTACGTAAAAAATAAAAAAAAACGTTGAAATTCGACGCGGGAACGATGGCCATACTTAACATGGGCTGTCTAATATTAGACCAGATAAAAGCTGGAATAACTTTACGCGGCAAAAAGATGACTACAGATGCCGTAAGAGATTGCGAATGACGCTCGTAACTTCGTGGATCGTCGGAAAAAGCTAATTTGCATACCCCGACGCGGAAAACTACGGGAACTCCACCCAGCGGCCGCAAATTTATTGCAGCGTAGATCCGAAGGCATACGAACACGTAAGCCAGTCGGATTGAAGCCCGAAGCCGTCGTTTCATGGTTTGAGGATTCAGACTAATGAAACGACGTGCGTAATTTGAAAGTACTCCGGAGTAAGGGCTCTGTGAATCTGGCCCATCATGTTTGAGAAGAAGGTACTACTCCAATATTACCCTTAGAATTATTTGTCCTAAATATCCAATTTTCCAAAATAAAAAAAAATATATATAAAACATCATCAGTTTAACATTGAAAAAGCTAATAAAAAAATAAGGTTTCCAAGAGCCTATAAAAACCACAATTTCTGCAATAATTAAATTTTAATTATATTTTCTGCATTCAGCTAAACCTTTTTTTTTTAAGAAAATTTTCTTTAACTAGTTAAGAAACAAGTCTGTTTTTCAAACTTGGCGTTTACAAGTTAAAATCTTTTTTTTTGCCAGAAAATTACTTAGAACCCCAAACATTATATACTTTTTTTTAGACACCCATGAGAATAAACTAGTGGTCGTTGCAATACTTTATGTCACACCATATTTGCACAGCTTTTTTACAAGTGCAATTTTTTTGGGAAAAAAACACTTTTTTTAATAAAAAAATAAGATAACAGTAAAGTTAGCGATTTTTTTTATATTGTGAAAGATAATGTTACACCAAGTAAATTGATACACAACATGTCACGCTTCAAAACTAAGCCTTATGGTATTTTTTTTCCAAGATTTTTTTACCCTTTAGGACCATTGGGCGGAAGTGACGTTTGACATCGATTCCGTCATCCAATGGTATGAAGCCGAGGCGGGGGCCATCTTTCCCTCACTTGACAGCCAGCCTAACAGGAGAAAGAATGCGATAGCCTTTGCCACTACCGATGGTTCCGATAGGCGGTGGAGACACCCAGAGCGCGGCAGGAAGGGAGACACGCCCAATAAAAGTGATCTCACAGCGAATCTGCCAAAGAGACCACTTTTAGCTGAAAGAGGACCATCTGCCATTGAAGAGGCTATCTGCTGCCATAACCCCGGTATTCCACTTCAAACAGCCACCATATAATGACGGCAGGTGGTCCGCAAGAGGTTAAAGCATGTTGTACTGCAAAGTACTTGTTCTGTGACATTTGGCTCCTTCTATCACCTAAAAAATCTGGATGATCCTGCCAGTTTCTGCCCTCCCCCTGTAAACTGACCATGGTATATCATGGCTGCTGAGCCCCAACACAGCCCTTTACATGCCTTCATCATCCGCAGCCCTGCTCTGTCCTTCTCTGTGCTCCTGTGTCCTCCTCCCCCCTGCCTGTCAGCTCCATTTAGTAAAAAGGGGGGTAGGGGGAAAAAGGGAACAATGCGCAAGTTATACCACTAGTAGAAGTTGTAGTATTAACGTCTACCACAGAGCAGTCATCAAAGTGATGATTATGTTGCCGTAACCTTATACTCATAAGTATCAATGTAAAAGTTTAAGGGGAGAGGGGGGGGAGGAGGGGGGGATAAAGAATGGGGAAAAGGGAGGGGGGAGAGGGAGGAAGGGGGAATGGGGGTAACGATCTCAGTGGAGATCAAGAAAAAAAGGGGTTACTGTTGGCAACAAATTAATAGTCTGGATAAGCTACTTTGGTACAAAAAAGTTTATTGGAGTATCAAAGTGTATTGCTACAAAAAGTATTTTAGCCTTTAAAAAGACCAATTATATTTTATGAGAATAAAACCCACCATGAACATTTATTACTAACAAGACACACAATGGACAACATAAAATCACAACACTAGTCTGGACTATAGGGGTTCAGGCATCACTGTCTCAGCACTATATTTCTCAAAATAGAGGGATTTTACTTGGAGTCAAACCAAGAAAATAATAATGGTACTTGGTTATATGGACAAGAATATAATCAGGGGAAAACAATGTAACGCCTGATGTCCAACCATAATGTGCCAAAAGTAGTGCTGTATGTGTTGGTAGAACCCTGTGTGTACAGAAAAAGAGAAGGAAAGGAGGCAATAATGGAATTCCAGCTGCAGCGTGATTTTTGATCCTAAACTAGTATGAAATTTCACCTTTAGTTAAATCAATAACTTGATAGTGGTCATAATTGAGGGTAACATGGTAAAATTCATATAGTTCATTTATTGATGATTGAAAAAACGCTGAAAAGAAAAAAGAATTCCTGTTGATAATATCAGTCCTGTGGGTATCATCAATATATTATTAATTTTTAGAGAGATAGTTGGAGAATATGGTTTCTATTCCACTATGCACAAATAGTCTTCATTGATTTGTCCCTTATATGGATTGAGTTATCATTGCCTAGCAGTAGGTATGTTAGGGACTTTGTTCAAACAGTATATTGTTGCAACATACTGCTGGTTTATTGTAAACACTTCTGTGACATTCAATGGTTGTATAGATTTAATCAAAATTGGAGCGCAGAGTTATGCACAATGAATATTCTGTACATTACCATGTGTCACTGGTGTTCCACCGAGGCTGAGTTGTGTATCATACCATTTGCTGTGCTGTACGATGGTGAAGTGGTACAGACCTGTATCATATGGATGGCAGTAATTCCTTTAGGTGACATCAAGATTACGGTTGAATGTAACTGGTGTTGTTATTCACCCTCGGTAAGAGTCCCATCGTTGTAGGGTTGTAGGGTATCCTTCTGGTTTCGGATGGATGGCTCTGTGATCCTGCCGTACACGCTGTATCGGGTACAGCGTCTCCGTCCTTCGTGTACACACACGATCGTAGCGTCACGTGACTAGCGTCGGATGGTGATGTCAGCTCCATGTCCGTGCTCACCCCTGTCCTCTTGCTGCTCAAATTACATTTCTTAAAAATAACAATTTTTTACACTATACACTTTGTTTAATTATGTAAGGTGCCCCAGTGTCTGTGCTTTATAAAAAAAAGCTGCTATATACCTGATTTGCGAGTGCTGATTGCCACTCACATGACTCTGCCTCTCTCTCCTCCTCCCCTACTGACTGACATCAGTGGTTGAATTTCGGCCCCGCCCACTGCAACTGTCAGTCCGAGAGAGGAGAGAGTCAGCTGGTCACGTGATCACCGATCAGCGCTCACATATCAGGTATAAAGCAGCTTATTTTTACAAAACACAGACACTGGGTCACCTTACATAATTAAACAGAGAGAATAGTGTAAAGTATATATAGTGGCTTAACAACCACTTTAAGTTTACACATCTCTAACATTGATTCATATATCTTTTTTTTTATCTATCTATATGCAGTAGTTGTTTTGAAATAAACATTTATTTAATGACAAAGGATTTCATGAGAACTATGGGTTAGCTAAGAGACAGCACAGCAGATGTTGCCTGTTTTGAGGTTGAGGCTTGTCTGACTGAAACTTTGTAAAGTTCAACTGAAATTTTAAAATATAAAAATGAGTCTAAATATGGCTCAAAAGATGAATACTAATATGGAACATTACATTTATCTTACATATTTTTTTTTATTGTACATTTTATTGTTTTAGTCCTGAACATAAAAATAACAAAATTATGCACAAAACAACTGCAGATTCCCATTAACCACTAGTAAACAAAAGAAACCTCTCAGTGTTCACGTTATTCTCTCTTGCTCAGTATTAATCAGTATAGCTGAGCTCACAAATGCTTTGTATTGCTTTAGAAAAGGCTCCTACCAGGGGATTTACAATAGATGGCTTCAAGATAATAACAAATGTGTTCCTGATGTGTAATTCAACTCATATCTCATTACAGCTACATTTGCTTAACAACACATTACAAAGTGGTATTTATGACACTTTTATATTTCTGAAAACAAACATCGTAAGTGGAAATTCTTCTTTAACCACTTCAAGTTGGACACTTTCACCCACTTCCAGTCCAGGCCAATTTTTAGCTCCCAGTGCTGTTATACATTAAACGGCAATTACTCAGGCACGCAGCACTGTCCCAAATGAAAAATAAAGCTCTATTTGTCTTAAAATGTTTTTTTAAACAGATAGAGCTTTCTTTTGGTAGTATTTGATCATCACAGTTTTTTTTGCTCTATAAATAAAAATATAGAGAAGTTTTGTCCGCCCCAGACATGTGTGAACCAGCTCCATTGAGAGTCGGGCCCATTCATATGTCATGCGAATATATATATACATATATATACATATGTGAACCAAGCCCAAGAGGCATGGTGAGTTTTTGAAGTTGTAATTTTTGTCATTTTTTTGGAAAATGAAAAAAATAAAATACAATTTGTTTTTTTTCCCCACAAAGTTGCCATTTTTTTACAAAGTTATTTTTCCCACACAGCGTGGGCAAACTTACAAAATACTACATGTGTGAGACTTTTTCCCAACCTAGATGCATAGAGGAGCCTACAATCCAAGGAGCACCTTCAGGCATTCCAGGGGCATAAATTACGCATTGAATTTCCTGACTGCTTTTTGGAGGCCTTGTAGCAGGACAATGGAAACACCCACAACTTAACCACATTTTGGAAAGAAACCACTCTAAGGTATTTTCTTAAAGGCATAGTGAGTCTTTTGAAAAAAACATTTTTTCCCACCACAAGCTTTTGGAAAATGCGGAAAGAAAATAAAAATATTTTTTTATGTTTGCATTACTTCCTGACAGACCCATACAGATGTGTCATCCATGTGCCTTCTATTGAAATCCATGAAATGGCACCATTTGCTGGTATTTATGCATAATGCTTATCTATGTGTTACTAATGTGAGGGCAATACTATTTTTAATTTTGTTTGTATTGGTTCGATTAAATACTACACTTAGGCCTCGTACACACGAGGGGATATGTCCGCTGAAAACGGTCCGATGGACCGTTTCAGCAGACATCTCCGCTCGTGTGTATGGGCTAGCGGACAGATTTCTCCACCCGACAGATTTCAAAGCATGCTTTGAAATCTATCCGGTGGGAATCTGTCCGCCCGACATGTCTGCTGGTTAGTACACTTACCAGCAGACATGTCGTCCCCCACCGCCGCCGCGCCGCCGCCGAATGGATTCGGCGCATGCGCGGAAGTGTTTAACTTCCTGGTGCGGTGACGTGGCGGCGACGTGGCGGCGTCAACGTCACCGCCGCGTCACCGCCACGTCACCGCGCCGTCCAGCGGCTGGGAATTTGATCCGATGGTGTGTACACGCCATCGGATCAAACTCCCGATCGGACATATCCTATGGAAATGGTCCGCGGACCGTTTTCATCGGATATGTCCGATCGTGTGTACGAGGGCTTACAGTGGCAAAAACTCTCTCTTTGCCTACAATAGGTTAATACTTTGGAAATGGTTTACCTCCACAGGCTGACAAGGATATCCACCCGGAACTTTGATGTGCTTACTACTAACGCCATGGATGTATAAGAGGTCACCAACTTTTTTAGGAGGAAGGGAAAGAGGAAGGGAAAGAGGAGAAGGGGAACACCGGGTTACTATACACTGGAATTATTTTTTTTATATGGTTACAGTAAACAAAAACAGTTTCTGTATTAGCCAATGTAGGTATCAGATCCATGTTTTGGTTCTTTGCTGCACTAATATTTTGTAGACACCTCAACAGCATTAGTGGGTATATATATGGGGGTATAAATATACTACATATATGTATTCGAGTATATTTTCAAATTTCGGGTTATTCTCTTGCTGCACTAATATTTTGTAGACACCTCAACAGCATTAGTGGGTATACAGTATATATGGGGGTATATATATGACTATATATATCAATTATAGCTATTCTCTGGACATCTTTGGAATTTTTTGGTACTACATACACTACCCTTCCTAGGATCTGTGTCTGTGGATTGTATTTTCCACTTGTACCTGGTTCCACCACTACTAATTATTTAAAATAAGTTGTGTCCCTTTTTTTTTCTTTTGCGTGAATCACAGGCTGGTTTATTTTGTGAGCTTTTGAAAGCCCACGTTAAAGAACATTTTAAAAAATACTTCTTCAGGCATCTTTGAATTATACTACAGTGTATTCGAGTATATTTTCAAATTTCGGGTTATTCTCTTGCTGAGGTTTACTCAACTGATCCATAAATTTACCACTGAAAGACTCACTTAATTTCAAAGACATAATTGTTGTTAAATTATTACATATCAAATGCACCAACCATAGCCAAAGGCAGGTCAGTCTCTGCTGATGCAGAAAATTGCAGACAAAAATACATGTATACTAAAATATTTACTTTAAATAAATAGAGAATTAATGAGTAGTTTAAAGCATCCAAAGAAAATAAATACTCCATACTAGTTTTACCCATAGCTGCATCAAAAGCTAAATCACTGTAAGATTAATTTAGGAAAAGACAACTTTAATTTAATCCCTATGACAGAATACCATATTTTGATTTTGTTAAAAAATGTATGAGTTGTGCTATTTTTTTTTAAATATCCATTAAGTGCAATCAATATCTGTAGATTCCTAGAACAAAATTGTTTTCCATTAGCAACATAAAATACTTGTGTAAGATGCTTAAAACATTCTTATATAAAAATAATCACTTAAAATAATAAGAAGCAGTATTGTAAAAGTATTGTAACATCTGAAATGAACAAGTAAAAATGAAAGATTGAAAAAATAAAGAAATAAATTAACCTTTAAAGACCAGATGAACTCAATCAGCTTTCAAAACCATAGCTCTAATTTCTGTGTGCAGTGTTTCTAAACACGACTCTGCACTAGTGTTAAGCCTTGTACACACAATCGGATTTTCCAATGGGAATTGTGTGATAACAGGCTGTTGGCGGAAAATCCGACAGCTTGTATGCTCCATCAGACAATTGTTGTTGTATTTTCTGTGGACAAATGTTGGATGGCAGGCTTTAAAATTTTCTCTGAACA
This sequence comes from Rana kukunoris, assembly GCA_029574335.1. Taxonomy (NCBI): domain Eukaryota; kingdom Metazoa; phylum Chordata; class Amphibia; order Anura; family Ranidae; genus Rana; species Rana kukunoris. Next base: position 613,644,478 of record CM056049.1, on the reverse strand, counting down.
ATGGTCTGTTGTTTGATTTTCAGATCGTGTGTACACAAGTCCATCGGACAAAAGTCCAAAGTACAAACATGCATGCTTGGAAGCAATGCTCACCAAACACAACAATAGCAAAGAGCTGAAAAAACACGTAGTACGTAACTACATTCTTGTTTGTTGGTCGACAATTGTGTGCCGTTTGTATGCAAGACAAGTTCCTGGTCAAAGTCCTTCGGACAAAAGTCAGAGGCTTTATCTGTAGAAAATCCGAATGTGTGTACGAGGCTTTAGACCTAGTGTTCTAAGTAATACAGATTGTACTAACACAGCTGTCAACAATATAGATATATCAAAATTAAGTGACACATTCTAACATGCAGCATATGGGGTATAAAGAAAAAAATATATCTTAGGCATGAATAAGAATCATTTAAACAAGATTGGATAACTCAGTACAAATAAGAAGGGATTGGGTGGAGAGGCCATTGGAATAGCAACAGTTCTTTTTGAGGGTTGAATATAGCACCCAGCTATTAAAAAATGAAAGAACAAAACAGCATGGGCCCCCCCCCCCAAATCTATACCAAATTTCGGTGTTTGGCGAACAGTCGAACAGGCAAATGTTCGACCCAAACTCATGCTTGAGTGGCACTGCCCAAACCTAGCTGTGTGTTTGGCGCTTTATTCTTTTAGTTTTTATGAGTTGCAAATATGCTGCTGCTATCATTGATCTTCTATCCCCTAGATAAAAAAAGACACATTTTAGCAATTTTTGATCCTAAATTTTGTTACACTTTAATTAAGGAAAACTTAAACTCTGCTTGTATTTTGACTTTAAACACTGAATGTAAAACTGATATTATAAGAAACAGATTTGTGAAACTGAATTCCTCCCTCACCTCCCAGGTTCTTATTACATATATAAATTACTACCATTACACACAGTACAAATGTATAGGGCAGTGAGACGACAAAAGGTAGAGATGGCATAAAGCAAACACTTTTATTGAAAATCGTGCAGAACAATACTCAATGTCATAATACGTTTTATTTTATGATTAAAACAGTTGAGCATCCATCTGTGTGTGTGTCTTTAATGCGATAAAGCCCCATGCAAAATGGGCATTAATCCCAGGGCTTGAAGCTGGCATTTAGATGCTGGTGAGAGGCATAGGTGTACTCTTCAGCCCCACTACTGGCAGCCTGTTAAAATCTATCAGAGGCTGGCAGTCACTGTTGCTGGACCAGACTCAATAGTGCACGGGGCTCTACTATTGTTTAAGACAGTATGTGCTAAGGGACGAATAGCCAGAATAAAAACTTTGTGTGGTCTAGCCATTCATCCCTGGGCAAATACTACCCTAAGCATTAGTTGTGCTCTGAACACCATTCTGTTCTGTCCAGCAGCTTTCAAACTCTCATAGAGGCCCTAAACCATTGAGCCTAATACACAGGGGCTTAACATCCAGTGTACATGGGTCACTTTTAATTGTGGCATATAGGTAAGTCAATCCACACTATATTACCAAAAGTATTTGAATGTCTGCCTGTACACGCACATGATCTTTAATGGCACCCCAGTCTTAGTCCGCAGGGTTTGATATTGAGATGGCCAACCCTTTGCAGCTTTAACAGCTTCAACTCTTCTGGGAAAGCTGTCCTCAAGGTTTAAGACTGTGGAAAAGTTTGCATTTCATTTGCAAATCTAGATCCCAGAGTCTGGAGGAAAAGGGGAGAGGCACAGAATCCAAGTTGCATGAGGTCCAGTGTAAAGTTTCCACGGTCAGTGATGATTTGGGAAGCCATGTCACCTGTTGGTGTTGGTCCACTGTGTTTTATCAAGTCCAAAATCAGCGCAGTTTGCAGTTCATTTGGAAATCAATATCTCAGAGTCTGGATGAAAAGGGGAGAGGCACAACATCCAAGTGGCCTGAGGTCCAGTGTAAAGTTTCCACAGTCAGTGATGATTTGGGAAGCCATGTCATCTGCTGGTGTTGGTCCACTGTGTTTTATCAAGTCCAAAATCAGAGCAGCCCTCTGCCAGGAAATTCTAGAGCACTTTATGCTTCCCTCTGCTGACCAGCTTTGTGGAGATGCTGATTTCATTTTCCAGCAGGACTTGGCACATGTTCACACTGTCAAAAGTACCAATACCTGGTTTAATGACCATGGTATCACTGTGCTTGATTGGCCACCAAACTCGCCTGACTTAAACCCCATAGAGAATCTGTGGGGTATTGTCAAGAGGAAGATGAAAGACACCAGACCCAACAATGCAGATGAGCTGAAAGCTGGGTTTCCATAACGCCAGCTGATTGCCTCTATACTATGCCGCATTGATGCAGTTATTCATGCAAAAGGACCTCCAAAAGTGCAAAAGGACCATGCAAAAGTATTGAGTGCATACTGTACTGTTCATGGACATACTTTTCAGTAATCTCACAGTTCTGTATTAAAAATCATTTATTTTTATTTTATTGGCTTTAAGCCATAATCATCAAAATGAAAAGAAAGAAATGCTTGAAATATATCAAATGTGTTGTCTGTATTTATTGGCGTATAACACTCACTTTTTTACCCTGAAAATAGAGGACAAACTGTGCCTGCGTGTTATACGCAGGGGGCTAGGGAAAGTTTTTTACTGAAACTTCCCTCTTAAAGTTAGGGTCTGTGTTATACACCTGTGCGTGTTATACGCCGATAAATACGGTATTGGAATTTCACTTTTGAAATGAATTACTGAATAAATAAACTTTTTGAAGATATTCAAATTTTATGAGATGCACATGTATCTATCTATCTATCTATCTATCTATCTATCTATCTATCTATCTATCTATCGATTTTATCGATTTAAGGCATACAACAATAAATTTGTTCTCTGTTCTACCTACTTGGCTGCAACAGTTTGTGTAAAATCATCTTTTCTGTTTTTATGCCTGCTGCTCATGCTGAGAAACATACCATGCAAAGTGGTATTTTGTCTTGCCCGACTCATAAATATTGGTAAAATCTCCATTTTAATTACATGTATCTCTCTGCATGGCTAGTGAACATATTACTGAGACACAGTATATGTGTCGCAAAGCTGTGCAATCACAGAAGATGCTGAAGGCATTTAAACTATTGATTAGAACATTTACAAAGTTGTTTTCTTTGATTCACTGCCATTCAAATGCAGGCAGCGTTCTGTTTTCTAATAAATCAGGTAGATTTGAGAAAGAGTTACCATGGTGAATGCAAGAAAATCAAAAGCACTCGGGCTACTCGTACTGTCATAAATCTCCCCCTTTGGCCTCAGCTTTTTTTTTATGTCTGAATCTCCTGACAAGGTATTATATTGTAACTACTGCAGCAGGGTAACACATTGGTTTACTGCTCAAGTGGCTACATGAATTGCTTCCATTCTTTGTGTCTCTATGGCTGATATTTACAGATCATATATTTAATATAGTTGTAACTCTGGGCATAATTACACACGCATGTGGTCTATATATCTTTGAAAAGCCCTATACATTTGTACACCTAGTCTAATATATGGAAATGCCTCCATACTCCACATTGTTACTGTAGTGCTTGGTAATATATGCTGTGACATTTAAAGAAGACAATATATTTTAAACAAATTCATTCATATGATAAACTTTTCAATAAAGCACTAGGTGTCTGTTTCAAAAGAAACATCTTACACTAGCAAAGTAACTGGTATGTTTTGAAAAAATACAGTGAATATTACCCGCTTCCGGACTGCCCAATGTACAATTACTGCCGCAGGGCAGCCTGGCTGCGCAAAGCCACATACCTGTGCGTGATTTTGCGTACATGGTTTAGGTAGCGTGCCTCTGGTGCGGTGCTCCCGCTGTCAATGGACATAGCGGGAGCCAATAAGCAGGTCCAGTGGCCGTGTTAGCTGCCGCGACCCGCTGATCATTTACAGGATAGATGGAACAGTTGTCTGCTATGTACACAAGGCTAACGGCGGATCTGTCTTTTCCTTCAGTGTGACACTGCCCCACACAGCTAGTGAGCACCTCCCTAGGGAACATTTAACCCTTTCATCGCCCCTAGTATTAACCCCTTCCCCACCAGTGCCATTTATACAGTAATCAATGCATTTATATGGCGTTAATCACTGTATTGGTGTTACTGATCCCTAAAAAGTGTCACTCAGTGTCAGATTTGTCCGCCACAATGTCACAGTCCCGCTAGAAATCACAGATCACCGCCATTACCAGTAAAAAAAGTCCCTAAATCTATCCTGTAGTTTGTAGATGCTATGCCTTTTGCGCAAACCAAGCAATATACGCTTGCAAAATATGTAGCACAATACATATTAGCCTACATTTTTTCAGTGGTTTTGCACAGAGCAACCCAGATCCTCCACTTCTCAGGTCCCTCTTCAGCCCTCTTGGCCCCCCTCCTGTTAAATGCCCCACAGCAAGAAGGTGCTATGGGGGCACCCGAGCCGAGCCACAGCTCCCTGTGTCCATTCAGACACAGAGTCGTGACCCAGCTCTACCCACTCTCTTTCCTCATTGGCTCACTTACTTTGATTGACAGCAGCGGGAGCCAATGGTGCTTTGCTGCTGTCTCAGGCAATGAGGAAGGAGAGGCCAGACAGCCCAGTGACTCGTGCAACATCGCTGGATCGAGATGGGGCTCAGGTAAGTTTTAGGGTGGCTGAGGTGGTCTGCACACAGAAGGCATTTTCTCGTAATGCATAGAATGCATTAGGATAAAAACCCTTCTGCCTTTACAATCACTTTAACTTAGTTATTTTTTGGTATAGTATCACTGCTGAGCCACTATTTCATCCTGGATTCGTTTTCTGCCGCACTTTTCTACATTAGCCCTTTTAAAACTGGAAACATAAATTATAAAGTTTTGTCGCTGTTTGTAAATAAATGCACTTATTTTCTTACTTATATTTACCCACAGTGGCAGATCATTTGACAGATTCCTTGTGCAACTTTTCTTCCCAACATAGAAAGCTGCATTGCTGAATACAAATCAGCTAGGGACATTACACATGTAGCGCTACCCCACGCAGAAGCCGCTTGGTAAGCCCTTATACAAGCTAACACCAGGAAATAGACACAAGACCATTTAGTGGTAAATTAACTCAATGTTTTGGTATGGGTTAAAATAAATAGTAGTTTGAGCACAAATAAGCACACAGTTAGGTTCAGACACATTCTGCTAGACAGTATGATCACTATGCCAAGGTAACTTAGAATAGAGTTCTATACCACTAAACTGGAACCAACAATACATAAATCAGCAAAGTCAGCATTAAACAGTGTGTAACGGTCACCACCGTTTACGATCTTCCATCCACCCAAGACAAGACAGCTTATCTGACACACCGACAAACCAGCAGACACGATCCATATCAATTCCCCAGAATAACAGAGACACACAGCTCTGGGTTCTGGTTTCAAATGAATGAAACAACACTTTAATGGTTAGCTCTCTTTTATACAGTACACGGCATGTTTCAGAGATCACAGGAACAATCAAACTCTCCACCCCCAACATCACACCATGGAGGGCTTCAATCACATTCTTTTAGTTAATGATATCCTGTTGAGATAATCATCCGCTTCGGCTTTAGGGATGGCAATCTCCATATTTTCCACTGCCGATTCATCAGCCAGGATTTCAGAGTTGTCATCTGAAATGTCCTCAAAGTCCCAGGCAATGAGAGCCCCACCCTGGTGCTGAGCAGAGTCTAGCAGCTGTCTGTAGGCGATTTCCAGCTCCCATTCCTGAATGGCCAGGAACTCCAAATCTTCCTGTAACCAGTGCCCGTCCGAGATATTAAACTTTTCCTCTCTGTACTCCATTGTGTCCTCCAAGCGCCACTCCCGATCATCCCCAAAGTCTGGATCACTGGACATCCTCCAATACAACAATCCCAGGCCATTATAGTCATAGCCTTTCGTGGGGCTGTCATCCGCTGACCACGGGCACTCTTGGGCTACATACCACCGGAGGGCTCTGTAGCTTTCGTCCAACCGCATCTCTGGCCGGATCAGTCTGCTTAACTCTGCTGTCCGCTCCTGCTTCGGTTGTTCCCCCAACAGCGGCATTCGTACGTCATACTACGGCCAGTACCTTACATGGATGGAGGGGAGGACCTTCCCCTGGTGTTGCTGCTCTAGAGCTAGCGCTTCCTTCCAGAGTTTGCAACGAATCACATCCGACCATCCCATCAGGGCCTCCTTTGATACTGGTCCTCTGTGCTGTATCCGCATTTCTTGTAACCTCCTTTTGAATTCCTCTTCCATGGAGACTGGTATCTGCACTTCTCCTCTCTCTTCAGTTGGTGCTGCTGTGACTTCAGCTGCTGCAGCACCTCTTTGATGTAGCTAAGTGGCATCCACAGCTGCTATAACCAGGTCTACGATCTCCGGTGGAGGATTAGGACTATACTGTACCAGTCCACGTCTAACAGCCCGATCAAAACTTTCTTCCTCGGGTGTCCTGTCTGTTACGCTGGGCCTTTCAGCTCTATCCATTTAGACAAGTTCTGCAATAATGTCCCTTTTCTTATGGTTCCTGGCCGGTCTGCCCCCGGCTCTCCAGTAAGTCCATGAGGGAAGAGAGCTTCTGCCGTTCATACAGCGTCTCCATTGTCCTGTGTCTTTGTAGCTGTTCTTCTGGCGATGGAATCATCCCACTGCTGCCACCACTGTAACGGTCACCACTGTTTAGGATCTTCCATCCACCCAAGACATGACAGCTTATCCGACACACCGTCAAACTAGCAGACACGATCCATATCAATTCCCCAGAATAACCGAGACACACAGCTCTGGGTTCTGGTTTCAAATGAATGAAACAACTCAAGGCATGTTTCAGTAATCACAGGAACAATTAAACTCTCCACCCCCAACATCACACCCTTGGGGGCTTCAATCACATTCTTTTAGATAATGATATCCTGTTGAGCTAATCATTAGTCATCCCCCAGACATCCCGTCTCCGCAATTAGGGGAGGTAATTACTACAGCTTGACATGTCACATTCCTTTACTAAACATAATTGACATTGTAATTCCCTACCCCTGAAGATAGACATCTGCCCTTTAGACTGCTAACTCACAATACCTCTATCATTAATAGACTTTTCACAGTGTTAGCATTACACAATTAGTTCCCCTCAATCCACATCTTAGACAGACTTCTGTCTCCGACAAAAAGGTATTCACACCTGATCATCAATGGGCTTTAAACATTGTTATCACAAAATGGAAAGGTCTTAGGAGCAGACCTGAATTAACACCTCTACAGCCTTACACAATGGATAATGGAATATCTTAGGAGTCTATTGACTTAATGTGGGTCAACATTAACCAACAACTTGTAATATCTCAAGATATCCTGCAATACATGAGTTATTATTTATCAGCCACCCTATGCCCAAAAGTGGCACAGGGTGACCTTAGACCAGCGATGGGCAAACTACGGCCCGCGGGCCGTATACGGCCCGGCAGACCTTTAAATCCGGCCCCCACCGCCGATCTCCTCTTGCCCCGATCGCCGCTAATTGAGGCCGCGGCTTTGCAGCCTATGCTTCAAAGGGGGCTGGAGCGAGGCGAGCTCAGATAGGCTGTGTGCGCTCCGCCTCCGGCCGCCTCTCGCCCCGTGGGATTGGGGAATTCCTCTGAGAGGGCGGTGCCACCCAGAGGCATACTAAGTGAGGGGGGTCGGAGTGACATTTATCTGCCAGCACCGCGGTACAAGAGGAGGGGGGGTTGTGGGGGTGACACTGCGGGAAACCATCCATCCCCTCCTCTCACAGCCACGGCCTGTTAGCGATGCTCAGGATCACAGGCACAGCCGAGTAAAGCCGCTACCACCTCCCCCTCCTCTCTGTGTGTAGGGAGGGGACCTTCTGTCCATGTCCTGTGATCGTCGCTGCACTGATCTGAGGTACTGAATGGGGAGGGGGGTGTTTGCACCTGGGGGGGTTCACTGGGGGGGGGGGTGTTTGCACTGGGGGTTTCACTAAGGGGGGTGTCTGTGTAACATGCAGGGGGTCCAGAGCTGTGGGGCCATGCCATCAAACGCAGCCATTGTGCCATCAATTGTCACCACTGTGCCATGCCAAATGCAGCCACTGTGCCATGCCATCAAATGCAGCCACTGTGCCATCAATTGTCATCACTGTGCCATGCCATCAAAAGCAATCACTGTGCCATCAATTGTCACCACTGTGCCATGCCAAATGCAGCCACTGTGCCATGCCATCAAACGCAGCCACTGTGCTATCAATTGTCACCACTGTGCCATGCCATAAAATGCAGCCACTGTGCCATCAATTGTCATCACTGTGCCATGCCATCAAACGCAGCCACTGTGCCATCAATTGTCACCACTGTGCCATGCCATCAAAGGCAATCACTGTGCCATCAATTGTCACCACTGTGCCATGCCAAATGCAGCTACTGTGCCATCAATTGTCACCACTGTGCCATGCCATCAAAAGCAATCACTGTGCCATCAATTGTCACCACTGTGCCATGCCATCAAATGCAGCCACTGTGCCATTAATTTTCACCACTGTGCCACGCCATCAAACACAGCCACTGTGCCATCAATTGTCACCACTGTGCCATGTCATCAAAAGCAATCACTGTGCCATCAATTGTCACCACTGTGCTATGCCAAATGCAGCCACTGTGCCATGCTATCAAACGCAGCCACTGTGCCATCAATTGTCACCACTGTGCCATGCCATCAAAAGCAATCACTGTGCAATCAATTGTCACCACTGTGCTATGCCAAATGCAGCCACTGTGCCATCAATTGTCACCACTGTGCCATGCCATCAAAAGCAATCACTGTGCCATCAATTGTCACCACTGTGCCATGCCATCAAAAGCAATCACTGTGCCATCAATTGTCACCACTGTGCCATGCCAAATGCAGCCACTGTGCCATGCCATCAAACGCAGCCACTGTGCCATCAATAGTCACCACTGTGCCATGCCATCAAAAGCAATCACTATGACATCAATTGCCACCACTGTGCCATGCCATCAAACACAGTCACTGTGCCATCAATTGTAGTTTTGTAAAATAACTCTTTTTATGCTTTTCTACCTTAAATTAATCAAAACATTTAATGTTACAAATTAAAATTTAATTTATATTAATTCACACAAACACACCGTCCATCTACTCTTGGTCCGGCCCCCGGGTCCAATATATGAACCCATTGCGGCCCTCGAGTCAAAAAGTTTGCCCACCCCTGCCTTAGACCCAAGAGTCCTTAGTGCCGCTGGCACAGGAGTATCCCCCATCCCTCAAAAGTCTCTGGGCTTCACGGGTAATCCCGTTACACAGTGCATTAAAGCATTAGCTGCAATGTGAGTAACACTACTAACTAACTACTAACAAGTCTAGAGTGCATTCTAGGAGAATGGCTAGGATATGGTGCAATGTCCCCTTAGAGGTACCTCTTAGCATAAACACAAAGCAAATGTCTCTGTGTCACAGCTGTAAAATGACATTCACTAGTACTGACTAGCATTGAGGCCCAGTTGTATTGTTGGTGCACATGCAAATAGTCCCAGTCTAGCCTGTGGTCAGCAATAGGGCTACAAGATGGCTATATGGTCATTTCCTAAGGGGCTCAGCGTCTCTTACTAGCAGCTGATAGTAATTCTCTAAGAGATATTAGAGCTTACCATCTGGCCACATATATCGATTCATTTGGCACACCTTGAATCATCACTCAGAATCCTGCACAAGCCACCGTTGCATGCAGCAATGGTGGTGCAGACTGGACAGCAATGTGCACTCTCTGGGCTCCCTCATGTCAAGTAGAATATGTGTCCTGTACAGCATGGGGAAATTGCCCTCCTGGCAATCTCCCTCTTGGAAATGCAGTTCAAAATCTCTTGATTACAGTAGATTCTCTCTTCTATGGACTACAGTACCCAAAGTACAGTGCTGCCTGACTCAGTCTATTTAACTCTTCCTGCTCCTCAGCAGCTTCCTCCACTTGATGATATAGCTGTTAACCTGTTCAGCACAGCAGGACAGCAGCCAAAGAAAACATCTACAGCCAGCCAGTGTTTCTCTTTATCACCATTCCTAGCTAAACACCTGGTTACAGACAATTGTAAACATTACACATTAACGTGGATCTTGAATTGAAAATGCAAGTGTGATGACAGTAAGGTCTGATGAACACCAAACTGAGTTTGGAGAATAGGGAAGTTATACTGAACATAGTGCCACCCTAATTTTCGCAAATTTTTAAAATCAGTGATGAAAATGGTCACTGGTCAGATGTAAATCTTATATCTGTAATGGAGAAGGTGTCAACTTTAAAAAGTCAGAGACCAGACTGAAACTCTCTTGGAAAAACAAAATAGGCAGCTCAAGACACAAAGCAGAGCCATCATAAGTCTCATTGAAACATTCCAGGTAAAGCATCTGTGACAAGACACAGGCCCAGGCCCAGCTGTGTAATTGACCTGCAATAGCAGAATGTCATAAATCTCCCTTAAAGTCATTCTATAGCCTGGATTTTTTTTCCACCTTATTGCATTTCCTGCAGTAAGGATAACAATATCCCAGTGTTTGTATCCCCCCTCACTCTCCCTTATATTTATCTATCTCTAGTTATATCTCAATTCAACGCTGGGCCTGTCCGCAGCAGCTCTCTCCAATCTCTCTTTTCAAAGAAGTATCAATTAGAGCCATTGGCTTCTGCTGCTTTCAATTAAATCATGTGAGCAGAGGGCTGGGAGTGGGACTGAGCTGTGCTGTGTGTGTCAACTTGGGATCGACCCTGCAGGTGTGGCTTCCTAAAGTGGCACACAAAGAAGAGAAGGGCCGGGATTGCAGGCAGGGAACCTAAGAAGATGAGGTTAGGTGTTGTTCTGTGCAAAACCATTTCACAGAGCAGGTAAGTATAACAAATTTATTTTAAGAATAAAATTCCTTTACAAATGCTTTAAGTCAGAGATTTTTAATGGTTGTCATAAATAGTCATAAAAACAGTATAGAAAGTGGCAAATTCTGAGTCTGTTTAAAAACCTGAGGTGGTAGATCCAGCATGTAATCCATAACTCTTGCTATGATAAAATTGTATTCACAAAACATGGTGACACTAATGTATAATAAAATGACCATTACTGGAAGCAGTCAATGGTTCCTCTTGATTATATAAAGAATAAACTGGATTGTGGCTAATGACAGGATTACCTGTATCCTTTGTAACTCTACTAAGAAGTTTGATGTGACATGGAATACCTGGACACGATATCTATTGGTATGTTAGTGAGTCCTTGGCTGGCCCTCTCTGTCTCTCTTTTTCTCTCTCTTTCTTGGTCTATGTTTTCTTTTCTTCATTACTTTTTTATGCTTGATTTTTCTGATTATCTCTAGAAACTTTAGGGAATTCAATTGACTCTCCATTTCATTGTATTCTTGGGTATGTGGACAGTGGTTTACCTCTACTTCCTTCCCACTGTACCCATTCCCCTCCTTCCCCTTCCCCTGTTCTTCCTCCACTGTGCAACAGCCCTTTTCACACATTGTTTACAATATACCTGCAGATCGAGCAGTTTGTTGTAAAGCTGGTTCCTAGTGGATTAGCTGCATAGTTTTTACATCTTCTGTTATGATTGCCATCTTCTTGTTTTTTAGGTTAGAGACTTTGACTAAGACCTTTAACGCTGAGGTTTTTCTACATGACTATAATTTGCATGGTCCCAGTTAGCCTTTTGAAGGACGTATCTCTCTGTAATGGCGACAATCTAAACAATTGTTTTTCACTACTGTTTTATTAATGTGAAAGTGGGGGAACTAATGCGCAAACCAACAAGGGATAACATATACTAAAAACGAAAAAATTAGCAGCCACATAAAAAGTGTTCACACACTGAGAGGTATAACAATAAAGGGGGTGAGAGGGCGCTTACTATAAACTTATTTTAAACTAGATGAAATAGCGTGCATAAAACACCAAATAATTCAAAGATGATAATTGCAAAACATATCCATATATGACTCTTCATAAAGGTCAAAATTATAAAAAAAACGCTGTGAAAAATTAATTAAAAAGTGCAACAATCCAGGATGAAAAAGTGACATTGACAGTCACGATACGCGTGAGGACAGAGAGCCGCGTTGACATCTCTTCCGGGTGCGGCCGAACCCAGAAGTCTTCCTGCACATAGTACTGTCAGTATATGCTGAATTACCTCTGCTTAAATGTGAGTGTTTGACCATTATTAAAAGTTATTTTTTTGTGTTAAATACTACACCATCTCTTTCCTGTATGTGTCTGTCTGAGCATTTAACCAGGTGTGACCATGAAGAGAAAGTGAGCAGGGATCATTTTTTATGAGGAATACAACAGAAGGCTTATTATTTAGCCTCTTAGGGTGAGAGGCTTGGGGAAATGTTTGGCACGTAGCACTGGATGAAAGCGCCTGCACTTTATTGGATATCACTGCAATTAAGAGACAACTGTTTTGCATCTGTACTGTTTGGATTTATTTGCACATTGCTGTGGAGTGTGGCTTAGAGATTTTCCAGCACAAGGACTTGCATTATTTTGCATGTTTTTTTGGAACAGTTTTTTCTGCACTTTTTTTTTCTAGTGTATGTATTTTGCATACACAGATTTTATATTATATTTCTTTACACAGGTAATTTCTGCACTGGATTGTTGTACTTTTAAATTAATTTTTCACAGCGTTATTTTATCTCTCTGAAGAGTCATTTATGGATATGTTTTGCAATTGTCACCTTTGGGAATTATTTGGTGTTTTATGCACGCTATTTCATATAGTTTAAACATTTTTTTAGTAAGCGCAACCTCACCCCCCGTTTATTATTTTATTAATGTACTTTCTACTATGGTATCTTGCTATTTCAATGACAATTATACACCAAACACACCTATATTACAAGATGCAGAAAGCTAATATAACAGATTATACTTCCTAAGCAAAATATGCACACCATATTTATCATATTTTGTCTCTATCAAATCATTTCAGTCGCCTTAATATTATGTTGCGTGGTAGATTGTGAAACCTTGTCATCTGATATATATATATATATATATATATATATATATATATATATATATATATATATATATATATAGTACAGACCAAAAGTTTGGACACACCTTCTCATTCCAAGAGTTTTCTTTATTTTCATGACTATTAAAATTGTAGTCACACTGAAGGCATCACAACTATGAATTATCACATGTGGAATTATATACATAACAACAAAAAAGTGTGAAACAACTGAAAATATATCTCATATTCTAGGTTCTTCAAAGTAGCCACCTTTTGCTTTGATTACTGCTTTGCACATTCTTGGCATTCTCTTGATGAGCTTCAAGAGGTAGTCCTGAAATGGTCTTCCAACAGTCTTGAAGGAGTTCCCAGAGATGCTTAGCACTTGTTGGCCCTTTTGTCTTCACTCTGCGGTCCAGCTCACCCCAAACCATCTCGATTGGGTTCAGGTTCGGTGACTGTGGAGGCCAGGTCATCTGGTGCAGCACCCCATCACTCGTCTTCTTGGTCTGTACTGTGTATATATATATATATATATATATATATATATATATATAAAAGTTAAGTGTTTGCTGGAGTGTTTGCTGGAACATTATAAATCACTTTAATACCCTTTCAGCACACCCCTAAAAACCTTTCATCACTTGTGTATTTTCTGTAAACATTGGGCTAGATTCACAGAGCCCTTACTCCGTTCTATCTCGCGTTAGACGGGAGTACTTTCAAATTACGCACGTCGTTTCATTAGTCTGAATCCTCAAACCATGAAACGACGGCTTCGGGCTTCAATCCGACTGGCTTACGTGTTCGTACGCCTTCGGATCTACGCTGCAATAATTTTGCGGCCGCTGGGTGCAGTTCCCGTCGTTTTCCGCGTCGGGGTATGCAAATGAGCATTTTCCGACGATCCAAGAAGTTACGAGCGTCGTTCGCAATCTCTTACGGCATCTGTAGTCATCTTTTTGCCGCGTAAAGTTATTCCAGCTTTTATCTGGTCTAGTATTAGACAGCCCATGTTAAGTATGGCCGTCGTTCCCGTGTCGAATTTCAACGTCTTTTTTTATTTTTTACGTAAGTCGTCCGGGAATAGGAATGTACGTAAACGACGCTACTCAAACAAAAAATGACGTAACAACGTTATTTTTCGCGCAATGCACGGCGGGAAATTTCTGAACGGAGAATGTGCAGTTCGATCGCCGCGGGGACGCTTCACGCCCCCTAATCGCGTATTTCGATTCCACCGAGAGAAATACACTACACCGCCGTACCTTACGGGCCGTAATCTACCTGAATTAGTCGTAGAGCCAGGTAAAATACGGCGGCGTAGTGTATCTCTGATACTCTGCACCAATGTAATTGTACCTGAATCTGGCCCACTGTTTTCAGGGATCATAAAAGGTGGCTGCATCTTCTCAGTGGCTTTCTTCTCCATTGAAACTATGAAGAAATGTTAAGAGTCATTCATTAAAGCTAGTGAAGACTTTTTACTTTCAATCCCATATTTTCTGCTGTTGCTTATTATACATTTTTTTTTAATATCTTTTCAATAAAAGTTTTTTTACTGCCTTTTCCTTTTCATTATACCAATATTTGAAATAGTTATGCATACAAATATATATGAAAAAACTTGGATTATAATATATACGGGACTTATAAGGTCGACATTTTCTCAAACACAATATAGAATATATACAGATTTAAAAATAAATCACCTTTATTTTCATCCTAAACATTTTTGTTAGAAAAAGTAAAAACAGGCTACAGATTTATCCCTTTCAATTAACTTTTTCCCCTAGGGCCGCGTACATACAAGTTGACATGTCTGATGAAAACGGTCCGCGGACCGTTTTCATCGGACATGTCTCCGGGGATCTTTTGGTCTGATGGTGTGTACACACGATCAAACCAAAATCCCAGCGGACAGACAGTTGACGCCGCGATGTCCGCAAACCAGGAAGTAAAATGCTTCCACGAATGCGTCAAATCCATTCGACGCATGTAGGGAATTTCGGTCCGCTGGTTAGGCGTACTAACCAGCGGACATGTCCGACAGACAGTTTTCCAGCGGACAAGTTTTAAAGCATGTTTTAAATTTTTTGTCCGCTGGAAACCTGTCCGCTAGGCCATACACACGATCCCATATGTCTGCTAAAACTGGTCTGCGGACCAGTTTCAGCGGACATGTTCGATCGTGTGTACGCGGCCTAGCAGTGAAAGCATAAATACTGGTCAATTAGTCCAGTGTCCCTAGTATACTTAACAAGAGAAGTATAGTTATAATTGCTTGTTTTTATTTTTTGTAATTTATTCTTTTCATTGTATTGTACAAATATGAACGGTACTATTTTAATGACTTTTGTTATGCCCTATTAAAACACAATCAAATATTCAAACAGAACAAACCAGGATATGTGCTATATGTCCCTGTTATGGATGTATATATATGAGTCACAACATGTTTCCAAAATGAGGCTTCTTCGGAGGAAAAACAGATAAGAGGCTGTGATGAAACGTTGTGATCGGAAAGATAATGTGAGTAATGACATAGTTGCACATCAAACAGGTAAAACAATCAGCAATGCCGTAAATGTAGATATTAAACATTGTATCAAAGGAGGTTCTGATATCCTCCAGTGTTGGTTAATACATATCCTGCCTCTGTGTTGATGTGTTGGTTAATACATATCCTGCCTCTGATATGTATTGTTTTGAATTCATTATGCTGAATCTTCAAATGCTGTGAATAATGAGAGAAAATAAAATAAAATAAATAAATGAAAGAACCCTTGCCTCCTAGGCCTCGTACACATGATCAAATCTGTCTGCTGGAAACGGTCAGCCCGACCGTCCCAGCAAACAAATTCGACCGTGTGTACGGGCAAGCCGACGGATTTGGCCACCCGACAGATTTCAAAGCATGCTTTGAAATCTGTCGGCTGGGAACCCGTCCGCCCGACATGTCTGCTGGTTAGTATGCTAACCAGCAGACATGTCTTCTCGCACACGCGCCGAATGATTTCGACGCATGCGCGGAAGTGTTTTACTTCCTGGTGCGGTGACGTGGCGGCGTCAACGTCACCGCCACGTCACCGACACGTCAGCGCGTACACGCGAGCAAACCAAAATGCCAGCAGACAGATCTGTTCAAATCGGTCGGTCCAACCGATTTAAACAGATAGATTGCCTCGTGTGTACGAGGCCTTAGAAGAAAAGCTATCATGTTTTAAACTCTGTTGATGTGATGGTGCTCTACCATTTGTGAGTGAAAAAGGTTGACTGTGGATAGAATGCAATATGTCACAGCAATGTCCACTGATTAGGTTTTCCCCTCCTCCTCCTTGTGAAATTACTGGTAAAAAGGATAAAAAAACTTTAACTGCTTGCAGACCAGCGCACAACTATTTACATTGACAGCATGGCACGGACAGGCAAAATGACGTATATATACGTCCCCTTTAAGAAGCCAGCATTGTGGGCGCGTGCGCGACACCAGGAGCTCCGTGACCGCAGGCATACCGCAATCATGTCACGGTGAGGAAGAATGGGTAAATGCTTATGTAAACAAGCATTTCCCCAGTCTTCCTAGTGACAGGACAGTGTAAACAGCTTCCTGTAATCGGAAGCTGTGATCACTGTCTTGTCACACATATCCCATCCCCCCTACCATTAGAACACATCTCTAAGCACACTTAATCCCCATCAGCGCCACCTAGTGGTTAACACCTTCACTGCCAGTGTCACTGTAACAGTGCATTTTTATAGCACTGATCGCTGTGACAATGACAATGGTCCCAAAAATGTGTCAAAAGTGTCCAATGTGTCTGCCATAAAGTCGCAGTCATGATAAAAATCGCAGATCGCTGCCATTACTAGTAAAAAGAAAAATAATAATAAAAATGCCATAATTCTATCCCCTATTTTGTAGACAATATAGCTTTTGCGCAAACCAATCAATATACACTTATTGCGATTTTTTTTTTATACCAAAAATAAGTAAAAGAATACATATCGGCCTAAACTGAGGATTTTTTTATATATATATATATATATATTTGGGGAATATTAATTATAGCAAAAAATATTGCATTTTATTCAAAATTGTCGCTCTATTTTTGCTTATAGCGCAAAAAATAAAAACCACAGAGGTGATCAAATGCCACCAAAAGAAAGCTCTATTTGTGGGGAAAAAAGGAGGTCAATTTTGTTTGAGAGCCATGTCGTACAACAATTGTCAGTTAAAGCGACGCAGTGCTAAATTGCAAAAACTGGCCTGGTCTTGACCAGCAAAATAGTCCAGGGCTTAAGTGGTTAAAGTGGTTGAAAAGGTTCAGTTCTTTTTTAAAACAAACATGTCATGAAACAAGAAATATAATTAGCGCTGCTCCTATCAATTATAATATATATACATATATATATATATATATATATATATATATATATATATATATATATATACATATATATATATATATATAACAAACATGCTCAATGCCAGTGTAAGCAAAATGACTACAATCAATAAAGTCCATAAAAAACATGAAATGTTGAGCCAGTGACAAGTTAAAATATTCAGGTGATATTCCGTGACAACGTCAAAATAAAAAATTCGGGTGACTGTTCATGCTCCCCTCCTGGGTCCCCACTCACCAGTTGGAAATGATATATGTGCCTGTATTGAGTTGGTGATGTCTGTCCACAAACTTTTTTTTAATTGGCCTTGGAATATAGATGTCTGCTGACCTCCTCCCGGTAGAAGCTTCTGATGATGCCCCGTGGGGGGGGGGACGAAATGCATTAAGCTATCTGTGAAGGCTGTGTGGATGCCAAGGTGCCAATCCCTGCATAATTTTATCTTTTTTGATGCATGTGTAATGATTTAAAACATTTTGAAATAAATAGCAGTATTACACTATATGCTCTCTGATCCGTTTTTTGTTGGAATGATACCACTGTGGATTGCTGCTGATCAAGTGAGCCTGAGGGACCTTGATTATCAGGAGGAGGCCAGCAGACACCTATATTTCAGGGCCAATTACAACAAATTCCTTGGACGGACATCACCACCTCAATGCAAGCACATATATCATTTCCATCTAGTGAGTGGGGACCCAGGAAGGGAGCACGGACAGTCACCTGAATTTTTGATTTTGAAATTGTCACGGAAAGTCACCTGAATATTTGAGCTTGTCACGGCTCAACATTTAAACATTTTTTGGACTTTATTGATTGTAGTCATTTTGCACTATACTGGCATTGAGCACTTTATTTATATATATTAGGGCTGTGAAAAATAACTATTAATTAATCGATTAATCTTTAATTTCTTTGATCGATCAAAAACAATTTGATCGATCAAAATTCTTTTGATTGGTACTCAGCCTTCAGGGATTTCGTCGGAGATCCGGTGACATCACTGACACCAGCGGGGCTTGCCGTGTCCATCTGAAGGGCTCCTTTGCTGTGTCATCATATCTGCATGCCAACAGGACCTTACTATCTGCCACACACAAGGGCTGTTACACTTCCTTCTATCACTTCCCTCTATCAACCTGGGATTCTACAGCCATCCACTGGAAATTGTGATTGTTCCCTTCACGGGACATCTACATGCCGACGGACTGATGTTAACCTCTCCTCATCTGGATTCAGCAGTGGCATCGTTGTACACATTTTTATACCAGTATCATACTTAGCTACATGTTTTTATGACTGCTTTTGCTACCGTTTGGTATTACTCGCACCATTTTTACAGTTTATGTAGCTACATCGATTTTATCTCCAGTGCAATATTTATTTTGTTACCTACTTGAAGACTATAAAAGTTTTAATGCTATTCCCATCGAGCACTGCCTGTGTGTTTTTTGTATCCTGCTATCCATTTTTCCAGTGGTTGGTAGCCGTACTGGGATTCAGCCTGCAAGGAGATCAGCTAAAAGTAGTTGGATCTGTATGTGCGTTATAATTAATCAAAATTAGTCGATTAATCAATTAAAAAACAAATCGATTAATCGAACACAAAAATTTTAATCAGTAACATCCCTAATATATATATAATATATATATATATTGTAATTGATAGGAGCAGCGCTAATTTAATTTATTTTTTCAAACCTTTGGGGTACCTTATATTTTAGCAGCAGCCCTAATTATTTATTGTTTGGACACATTACCATATCACGGGTTTGTTAAATGTTTCTTTATAACAAACATGTCATACTTACCTCCACTGTGCCGTTAGTTTTACACGGCGTGGCCCCGATCCACCTGTTCTGGGGTCCCGTCGTGGCTCTCGCGGCTCCTCCCTGCAATAGATAACCCCCTCTGGGAAGCTCTCTCCCGAGGGTGTTAGCTTTGACTTCAGGTCACGATTCTTGATTACCTGAGAACTAGATGTAAAGGCTCAGAGAGAAGAACTTTCCAAAAGTGCTGCTCATCACCTTGTACTTTTTCAGTGCCGGTACATTGTCATCTGCGTTATTAACTAATTCATGACTTTGGCAGGAAAAGAGGCAATGCATCTTGTTTTCAAGAGCAAGACAATGTGTTCTCACAGCCACTGGATTTTTAGCTGACAACTCCCAATTAAAATCCTGGCACCCTCTCTTTGTTCAAGTCACTCGTAAATCAGCACTAGAAACTATCCATCTCCCACAGGCACAATTGATAGTGAGAAAACATCTGAGGTTTACTGTCGGCTTAAAGATGTAAAATGTTAAGAATGTAAATCAAATCCATTATTTTCTTTCTAATAGAACAAATAAAGTTTATCACTCCTAATGTAGTTATTATCTGAAAGTTACATAACGTGAAAACATATGACACTTAAAATCTGATCTCAAATAAATATCCAGTTGTTATACACATGTAAAGTGCATAGCAATGTATCTGCATCTGTTTTGTCTGCAGCAATGCAAAGAATTATTCATGTAGCAAAAAAAGGAAGTATTTTTCCAAACAATAACCTGTTTCAGTAGTTTCTGAATACCATTACATACCACGCAGTAAGCTTTTCCCCACCATAATGGCCAAGCAGCTGCTTAGCCACATCATTTGCTATCACATGAAAGCTGACTGTCCGCTCTAAAAAAACAGTACCTCTGGCTGCAGGCATAAACCTGATTTAACCATTTCAACTAAATGATATACAGGTACGTGATTTTGCGTGAAGAGGTTAAAAAAATACATGTAATGGTGCATTAATGTTTGTCTGCTATATCTGCCTGAAGTTCAGCTTTAACATTTTAAAGCAGGATCCAACTTCCACACAGCCTCCTATGTAAAGTCAGACTCCCCGAAGCCCCCTGTGGATATATTTTTTGAAAACCTTGTACACAAAACTTTTTCCAGCAGTCTTCAGGCCGGTACAATGATGTCATGGGCCCTTTTTTTCTTGGCTGCTGCTGCTCTTAAACCTGGATTGAACAGTGCTCACATATTGGCATGTGAATGCATTTAGTTCAGGAATTCTGTATGCCCAGGCTACTTCATGATAATACCCCAGGGAGTGGGTCTAGGATGACATGTACTCACTGGAAGTGGGTTTGATAATGCCAGCTGTCATTCAACTCCAATACTGGCTGAGAAGTAGTAATACATGGGAAAACTCCAGATTGAAGCTGAGTATTGCTTCAAAAGATCATTTTTTATTTTACAGATTAGAGGATTTATAAAATGATGTAAGACTAAAAAATATAAAGATTTTAGAAAGACAAAGGTACTCTCTGAATATAGAGAAATATGAGATATGAAACAAGTCTATATATATTGCTCTAATTCATAGTTAATTGTTTGGGGTAAAATAGTTGGTAAATTATTGGTAAAATGTAAAAAGTAATAGTAACAAATCATTTCTAGGAAGTGTATAGAGAATACCTTTATTTCCATGTGGCCTTTTTCAGTGACATGAATACATAGTATTCAAAGCCCTCCAAAAAGATTCCCTGGGGTTCCTGGTTTCCAAGAAGACCTGAGATTATGATGAGGAGCAGAGGCATGCCAGAGCTAAGATGTGTTATGTTGAATGATGACTATAGTTCTGTATAGATAAGGATAAAAGGAACTTTATTCATACACATAACACGTTTCACAGTTCATTGGCTGCTTCATAACAGCATACAGCACTATACCGTGTTCAGATTAGGTTTTCAGTATCCAGAACATCCACAACAGTTATTTCCAAGAAAAGCGTTGCATATGCAAATAAAAATACAATTTTCTTTATCCATACTGGCTGAAATCTGCATCCTAAATTTTAATCAGTGCACCTGAGACTACTATGCCTCTGAAATAAAATATAAATCTGTACATGTGCAAGCAAGGTTTGCTGATAGAAGAGAAGCTGTGACTTAGCTGAACGTAAAAGTTTAAAACATAGAGTTCCAAACAAGAGCATAGAAAACAAGGTAAGTCTTTGATTTTCTAACAAATTCTAATGCCGCGTACACACGATAATTTTTCAGCATGAAAAAAACGTTGTTTTAAAAAAATGTAATTTAAAATGATCGTGTGTGGGCTTCACATAATTTTTCGGGTTCTGAAAAACGCCAATTTTTTTTCAAACATGCTGCATTTTTTAACCACTTAAGACCCGGACACATATGCTGCTAAATGACCCAAGGTGTTTTTACAATTTGGCGCTGCGTCGCTTTAACAGACAATTGCGCGGTCGTGCGACGTGGCTCCCAAACAAAATTTGCGTCCTTTTCTTCCCATAAATAGAGCTTTCTTTTGGTGGTAGTTGACCGACAATTTTGAAAAAAATCACTGTTTTTTACGTTTTGTTATAAAAAAAATCAAATAAACAAAATTTTAGTAAAACATTTAGGCCAAAATTAATTCAGCCACATGTCTTTAGTAAAAAAAAAATCGTAATAAAAAAAAAATAGCCACCTAGCGGGAACAGCGACACTAATACAGCGATCAGAAAAATGATCGCTTAGTGACGCTGGCAATAGGGAGTGAAAGGGTTAACTAGGGCAGTGATCGGGGGGTTACAACTTTATTAAGGGGGGTACGGGGCTACCCTGAACCTAACACTAACTAACTTTCACACTGCCTGTCACACTGACACTAAATGCAGTGATTAGATCACTGCATTCAGTGACACTGTGACAGGGGGGTGTGATCACAAGGGGTTAATGTGCCTATGTGTGTGTGTGTCAGTGTTGTGTGGGTGCACACTTACTGTGGATGTCTTCTCTCATCAGCAGAAGTGGAAAACACCACTGCGATGAGAGATGACATCATTTCCTCCTCCTGTGTAAACACAGGAGGGGGAACTGACACGAAGGTGGAGCACTCCCATTGGCTGGGAGCGATCGCGGGGGGGCGGAAAAAAACGGACATTCGCCCGCCCGTCGGCGATCGCTCCCAGAGCCAGGG
This sequence comes from Rana kukunoris, assembly GCA_029574335.1. Classification (NCBI taxonomy): domain Eukaryota; kingdom Metazoa; phylum Chordata; class Amphibia; order Anura; family Ranidae; genus Rana; species Rana kukunoris. Next base: position 613,622,061 of record CM056049.1, on the reverse strand, counting down.
GGACCGCCGCACGCCGCGGAGGGGGTCCCGATCCGCACAAAGGCGAGGACGTATATATACGCCCTTGTGCCTGTACGAGCCATGTTGTAGACGTACATAGGCGTGCGGCGGTCCTTAAGTGGTTAACGACATTTTAAACAATGACATTTTTCGGGTTTAAAAAAATGATCGTGTGTGGGCTAAAACGACGTTAAAAAACGTGCATGCTCAGAAGCACATTATGAGATGGGAGCGCTCGTTCTGGTAAAACTACCATTTGTAATGGAGTAAGCACATTCATCACGCTGTAACAGACAGAATTGCGCGAATCGTCTTTTACTAACACGGAATCAGCTAAAGCAGCCCCAAGGGTGGCGTCATCCACATAGAACTTCCCCTTTATAGTGCCATTGTACGTTACTGCGCTTTGCTAGAGCATTTTTTTTAAAACAATGGTGTGTGGGCAACGTCGTTTTAATGACGAATTTGGAAAAACTTAGTTTTTTCTACATGCCGAAAAATTATCGTGTGTACGCTGCATTATTGTTGTTCTTGTGGTTAGAGCAAGAAATCACATTTCATTACGTGTTAATTTTCTTTTTTTTGTATATTATCTATACATTTTTCAATTTAACAGCATTTAAAATAGGTGTCTCCACCTTACATTTAGATTTCATAACAATCCAAAACATGCACCCCCCCCAAAAAAAAAGGCCTACCCCTCTCTCTCTCCCCCCCTCCATCCACCCTGGACTTGATCAATCCTATTTCAGACCACGCCCCATTTTCTCATGGAGCTCTGTCCTCCTTGTTAATTCTCTTATGCCGCGTACACACGGTCAAACTTTCCGACAAGAAAAGTTAGATGTGAGCTTTTGGTCAGAAATTCCGACCATGTGTAGGCCCCATCTGACTTTTTCTGACAGTAAAAATTTGAGAGTGGGTTCTCAATTTTTCAGACACGCAAAAAAACATGCATGCTCGGAATCAATTTGAGGCATGCTCAGAATCATTGGACTTCATTTTTCCTGTCTCGTTGTAGTGTTGTACGTCACCGCGTTCTTGACGGTCAGAATATTGTGTGACCGCGTGTATGCAACACAAGCTTGAGCCAACATTCCGTTGGAAAAAAATCCATGGTTTTCTTGTCAGAGTTTTCGATCGTGTGTACGCGGCATTAGTGAAAGCATCTCCAAGTAGTTTATCATCACATGCTCCATATTTGGAATACTGTACTAAGCACATCTTGGCAATGTAATGGAAGCTAAAAGATGATTTTATTCACAAGTTAAAAAGTTATATCGCACATACAATCTTCCCATTTAAAGTGGAACTCTAATAAAAAAAATGCAAACAGACGTACTCTTGTGCATATAAATTTCTTAGGCCTCGTACACACGATAGGTTAAACAGAGGACAACGGTGTGATGGACTGTTTTCATAGGTCAAACCGATCGTGTGTGGGCCCCATAGGTTATTTAACCATCGGTTAAAAAAAGCCAACTTGCTTTAAATTTAACCAATGGATTCCTAACCGATAGGTCAAAATCGATCGTTAGTAGGCACGACCATCGGTTAAAAATCCACGCATGCTCAGAATCAATTTGACGCATGCTTGGAAGCATTGAACTTCATTTTTTCAGCATGTCATTGTGTTTTACGCCACAGCGTTCTGACGGGATCGGTTATATAACCAATGGTGTGTGGGCGCGACAGACCATCAGTCAGCTTCATCGGTTAACCGATGACAACGGTGCTTCAGACCGTTCTCATCTGATGGACTGATCGTGTGTACTCGGCTTAACATTTCTGTTCACATTGTACCAGAGCATGCGCAGCAGGGGTGATGTCATTTTGGTCCAGCCAATCAAAATAGCAGAAGATCAGGAAACCAGAAGATTAGCCGAAGATGTCAGTGGCCAGTGAGGGAGATTCAGGACACCGCAGTGCTGGAATGGAGGTGAGTATAGTTCTGCTTTAATTCAGGCATATCACAAGTCCACAAGATGATTCTCACTACAATGATGCACAGGAGGCAGTCTACCCTCTTGTGGCTGGCCTAAGGAGAGTGCTGTGTATCTGATAATGGCATAGTAAGGGTAGCACTTGTAATGTCTTTACTGAAGCTAAACAGATTGCTAATGATAATAAAATACTTCTCACAATTTTGTTTAAAAAATATTTTAACCATAAGAGAAATATGTGTGAAAGTAAGTAGAAGTAATGCAAAAATAACATATTATTTAGTTATGCAGTAATTAAAATATAATTAAATGTGTTTAAATGCATCTGATATGATATCATCTTATTTTGGTCCCCTTTACTGCAACGGTCAGGGAAAGGGTAAGACACCACTAGAAGCCAATCCACTGTGCTGCATGTAGGCACATGCTGTAGTGTGTCCACCAACTTGAAAGTCATACTGTACTGCTCCATCAGGTTGCTAGATGCACATGGGACTAAATTGTCCCCTGGTATTGGCTCCAGTTGGCCATCTTGGGGAGGGCAGTGTTATATTGGAAGCCAAATTCTTGGCTGAAATAGTGGCCTCTGCTAGTTGAGCCCCTTGATTGAAGAGCACCAAACATAATATAAAGAAGCTGTAATTTTACTGCTCATACTGTATATATGACATCTTCCTTCTTTTTTTGGTTGCTACCAAAATCTGGTTAATGTCGACCAAATTCAACAGTCATAGAATTCCTGAGAAACATAAAAGGTGGAATTGATACTATTGCCACAACCCCATTGGCTGAAGATAGTGCCCAGGCATGAGGTAGTGTGCCTATTTATTGTGGAAGCTAAGAAAAAACTGCAGTGGGCTACTGTGATAGTTGAACCTTGCTGTGACCTGAAGTTATGGGGAGACTGGCTGATAGCTAGAACCTTGTTGTTGGTGTAACAAGGAAGGGTAATAGCCAAACTGGCAACAGGCTGGAGGAAAGGGGCGTCACTAATATCATGAGGGATTGCTGCTACAGAGTCCAGAGTCACCACCAGTTTCACAGGTTCTAATTATGAGACAGTGGGAGGAGGCTCAATAACAGACAGCATAGTGGTGTGAGGACACGGACACAACTCCAATACCCGCCTCTTAAATGGACAGCACAACTCTGACTTGAGGCTTAGTCTGGGGACTAATGCCCTTTACCCTGGGCTACAAATATACCTGAGTACTCCAATGCAGGACCCTTGGTCCCAAAGTGTATTACCACACTGACCAGTGGCAGGGGTTTTAAAAAGAACAAAGGATATTTTATCCTTTACTACCACCTTTCATTAGGACCCCCCTAGACCTCTCTGGACCCATTGGCAAAGCACCGTAATATCAATTTAGTTTCCCTTTGTAAGAAGAATTTATTAATATTGCCTCCTTTTTGATTTGGATGAATCCTGTTGAGTGTTATGACAGTCCATCAATTTTATAGTTATAGAAATATGCAAAATGCCTCCTATTGGGCTCTGTAATTTGTTGTTAGGGATGTCAAAGGTTTGGTCATATATTCACATAAAAGAATTGAATAAGAAGGGTTTAAAGGTGACACAGTGTGGAGCATGTGAAGGTTGCACCTTTGGTGTGGTTGAAGATGGCACTGGATATGTGCACATTAGCACTGCAGTGACTATGTTATAGAAACTGGTGTTTATGCACAGTTTTTTGTATTTTACACACAATTATATGTGTTTAGAAATGATTTTAGTGTTTTAAGAAGTTTGTAGAGCAAAATGCACTTTGAGTTTTTACACTTTAACTTAAGGAGACAGTGCACTTTTTCAAGTTTTAAGAAGTTTGTAGAGCACACACAATTTTGAATTTCAACACTTAAATTAAAAAGGACAGTTCACATTAATAAGTTCAAGGTTAATTAGTATGGGAAATCAGCACTATATCATCCGTATAGATCTTGTGTTATACTTATTAGTAGGGCTGTGCAAATTTTAATTTTTAAATGAATCGATTAATCTTTAATCTTTTTGATCGATTAAAATTCTTTTGATTGGTACTTATCTCTCCGCCATCTTCTGGGCCTTCAGGGAGTTTCGTCGGCGATCCGGTAACGTCACGAACACCGCCGGGGCTTGCCGTGTCCATCTGAAGGGCTCCTTTGCTGTGCCTTCATATCTGCATGCCGGCGGGACCTTACTATGTGCCACACACAAGGGCTGTTACACTTCCCTCTATCACTTCCCTCTATCAACCTGGGATTTTACAGCCATCCACTGGGAGTTGTGATAGTTCCTTTCATAGGACAGCTACATGCCGATGGACTGATGTTAACCTCTCCTCATCTGGATTCAGCAGTGGTATCGTTGTACGCATTTTAATACCAGTATCATACTTGGCTACCTGTTTTTATGACTGCTTTTGGTATCGTTTGGTATTATTCGCACCACTTTTACAGTTTATGTACAGTGCAGAAAATAAGTATTTGAACACCCTGCTATTTTGCAAGTTCTCCCACTTGGAAATCATGGAGGGGTCTGAAATTGTCATCGTAGGTGCATGTCCACTGTGAGAGACATAATCCAAAAAAAAATAATCCAGAAATCACAATTTATGAATTTTTAACTATTTATTTGTATGATACAGCTGCAAAGAAGTATTTGAACACCTGTCTATCAGCTAGAATTCTGACCCTCAAAGACCTGTTAGTCTGCCTTTAAAATGTCCACCTCCACTCCATTTATTATCCTAAATTAGATGCACCTGTTTGAGGTCATTAGCTGCATAAAGACACCTGTCCACCCCATACAATCAGTAAGAATCCAACTACTAACATGGCCAAGACCAAAGAGCTGTCCAAAGACACTAGAGACAAAATTGTACACCTCCACAAGGCTGGAAAGGGCTACGGGGAAATTGCCAAGCAGCTTGGTGAAAAAAGGTCCACTGTTGGAGCAATCATTAGAAAATGGAAGAAGCTAAACATGACTGTCAATCTCCCTCGGACTGGGGCTCCATGCAAAATCTCACCTCGTGGGGTCTCAATGATCCTAAGAAAGGTGAGAAATCAGCCCAGGACTACACGGGAGGAGCTGGTCAATGACCTGAAAAGAGCTGGGACCACCGTTTCCAAGGTTACTGTTGGTAATACACTAAGGCGGCGTACACACGATCGGACATATCCGATGAAAACGGTCCGCGGACCATTTCCATCGGATATGTCCGATCGGGAGTTTGATCCGATGGCGTGTACACACCATCGGATCAAATTCCCCGCCGCCGGAAGGCGCGGTGACGTGGCGGTGACGCGGCGGTGACGTTGACGCCGCCGCGTCACCGCAACGTCACCGCACCAGGAAGTAAAACACTTCCGCGCATGCGCCGAATCCATTCGGCAGCGGCGCGGCGGTGTTGGGAGCCGACATGTCTGCTGGTAAGTGTACTAACCAGCAGACATGTCGGGCGGACAGATTCCCACCGGATAGATTTCAAAGCATGCTTTGAAATCTGTCGGGTGGAGAAATCTGTCCGCTAGCCCATACACACGAGCGGAGATGTCTGCTGAAACGGTCCATCGGACCGTTTTCAGCGGACATATCCCCTCGTGTGTACGAGGCCTTAGACGTCATGGTTTGAAATCATGCATGGCACGGAAGGTTCCTCTGCTTAAACCAGCACATGTCAAGGCCCGTCTTAAGTTTGCCAATGACCATTTGGATGATCCAGAGGAGTCATGGGAGAAAGTCATGTGGTCAGATGAGACCAAAATAGAACTTTTTGGTCATAATTCCACTAACCGTGTTTGGAGGAAGAAGAATGATGAGTACCATCCCAAGAACACCATCCCTACTGTGAAGAATGGGGGTGGTAGCATCATGCTTTGGGGGTGTTTTTCTGCACATGGGACAGGGCGACTGCACTGTATTAAGGAGAGGATGACCGGGGCCATGTATTGCGAGATTTTGGGCAACAACCTCCTTCCCTCAGTTAGAGCTTTGAAGATGGGTCGAGGCTGGGTCTTCCAACATGACAATGACCCGAAGCACACAGCCAGGATAACCAAGGAGTGGCTCTGTAAGAAGCATATCAAGGTTCTGGCGTGGCCTAGCCAGTCTCCAGACCTAAACCCAATAGAGAATCTTTGGAGGGAGCTCAAACTCCGTGTTTCTCAGCGACAGCCCAGAAACCTGACTGATCTAGAGAAGATCTGTGTGGAGGAGTGGGCCAAAATCCCTCCTCCAGTGTGTGCAAACCTGGTGAAAAACTACAAGAAACGTTTGACCTCTGTAATTGCAAACAAAGGCTACTGTACCAAATATTAACATTGATTTTCTCAGGTGTTCAAATACTTATTTGCAGCTGTATCATACAAATAAATAGTTAAAAAAATCATACATTGTGATTTCTGGATTTTTTTTTTTTTGATTATGTCTCTCACAGTGGACATGCACCTACGATGACAATTTCAGATCCCTCCATGATTTCCAAGTGGGAGAACTTGCAAATTAGCAGGGTGTTCAAATACTTATTTTCTGCACTGTAGCTACATCGATTTTATCTCCAGTGCAATATTTATTTTGTTACCTACTTGAAGACTATACAAGTTTTAATGCTATTCCCATCGAGTGCTGCCTTTGTGTGTTTTTTGTATCCTGCTATCCATTTTTCCAGTGGTTGGGAGCTGCACTGAGAGTCTGCCTGCAAGGAGATCAGCTAAAAGTAGTTGGATCTATATGTGCGTTACAATTAATCGAAATTAGTGGATTAATCGATAAAAAAAAACAAAAAAACGATTAATCGATAAAAAATTTTTTTGATCAGTAACAGCCCTACTTATTAGGGGATATTTATCTAAACAGCAGCTGGGGTTTGATATTTACAGTACAGTGTGGCACAGACACAATACATATTGTATATGCAGTATATATTATATTGTGTTTTATCTGACCATTTGGATTTTCTTGATAAATGTTTAGATTGGGCTAGATGTATGGATTGTTTATGTGTTGTGTGTCATTGTTACCCCCATGTTTCCTGCTGCCTAACAAAAAAACTGTGATGATTTTGGAATTGCTCTTGCTGCCATTTTCTGTGTATATTCATTTTGTGGCAAGTCTACATCTGAGTGCTGATTAGGTCTGTTTTATATTCAATTCCAAGTGCACGTTCTAGTGCGAGCAGCAGTGCACTTCTAGTGCAGAGTGGATTTGCCTTTAGTAAATCAACCCCTATGTGTCTGTAGGACTATAAATATACTCTGCTTATGTTGTATAATAATGCATCCAATAAAGACTTAAAAAAAGGGTATTTTTATCATATACCAAGTTTAAAATCTAAACTCTGCTCCCACTACACAGTTTTAATTATATTATTACTAAGAATTCAATATACAAAATATGTCAAAAGCTTTATAATCATAGAAAGCTTAATGTATAAAGTATACCAGTCTATGTGTTTAACAGGATTATCATTTCTTCAGAACTTTAAATTGAGCTTTCCTGTATGATTAATGGCACATACACACGGTCAGAATTTTCTACAAGAAAAGTCTCATGTGAGCTTTTGGTCGGAAATTCCCACCGTTTGTAGGCTCCATCGGACTTTTCCTGTCGGAATTTCCGCCAACACAAATTTTTGACAACTGGTTTTCAAATTTACCATCAGAAAAAATTTCAATCGGAAATTCCGATCGTCTGTAGCAATTCCGATCCGCAAAATTCCGATGCATGTTCGGAAACAATTCAACACATGCTCGGAAGCATTGAACTTCATTTTCTCGGCTCGCCGTACTGTTGTACGTCCCCGCGTTCTTGATGGTCGGAAGTTCAGAGAACTTTTGTGTGACCGTGTGTATGCAAGCCAAGCAGTGGAATTCCATCAGAAAAAAACATCCAAGGTTTTTTTCGAAGGAAAATCCGATCGTGTGTATGCGACATTAGATCAAAATCCATCTGCAAAAAAATAACATAAATTAACATAAACATAATGCATACATTTTATATACAGTTTATACTGTCCATCTGATTAGAAAATGTGGAAAAAAGAGAAAAAAAGCGGTGGAAATTATGATTAACCGCTTAACGACCGCCGCATGTAAATATACGTCCACAGAATGGCACGTACAGGCAGATGGATGTGCCGGCACGTCCCTGCCTTCCCGCGGGTCCGATCGAGACCCCCCGATACATGCGGCAGTCGGTAAGCCTCTGGGAGCGATCCGGGATGAGGGGGCGGCTGTTTGTTTCTGTCCGCCCCCTTGTGATCACTCCCAGCGAATTCTCTTTCCCCCCCGCTGACTTTGTAATGTAAACACAGAGGAAGTGATGTCACCTCTCCTCTCAGCATTATTTTCGTTCCGGCGAGAGGAGAGAAGACATCACAAGTGAGTTGCACAACAGCACAATGACACCAGTACACATAGGCACATTAACCCCCTCAGATCACCCCCCCTGTCACAGTGTCACTGATTGCAGTGATCATATATTTACTGATCACTGCATTTAGAGTCAGTGTGACAGGTAGTGTAACAGGCAGTTAGTGTTAGATCCAGGGTAGCCCCCTACCCCCCCTAATAAAGGTGTAACCCCTTGATCACCGCCCTAGTTAACCCTTTCACCCCCAATTGCCAGTGTCACTAAGCGATCAGTTTTCTGATCACTGTATTAGTGTCACTGTTGCCACTAGGTAGCTAGTTTTTTTCGATATTGCGATTTTTTTTACTAAAGACATGTGGCTGAATACATTTTGGCCTAAATGTTTGACTAAAATTTAGTTTATTCGATTTTTCTTATAAGAAAAAGTAGAAAATATCATTTTTTTTCAACATTTTTTGGTCTTTTTCCGTTTATATCGCAAAAAATAAAAATTGTAGAGGCAATCAAATACCATCAAAAGAAAGCTCTATTTGTGGGAAGAAAAGGATGAGAATTTTGTTTTGGTACAACATTGCAGTTAAATCCAGTTAATGCAGCGCAGTGCCAAATTGTAAAAACACCTTTGGGCATTTAGCAGCATATTGGTCCGGGGCTTAAGAGGTTAAAAATGGTTGAATTTAGAGGCCAGGAGGATCTATAGACTTAGAGCTACTCAACCGTTGGGCCTGAACGAGCATGTAAGTTCTGCACCTTTTTTTGGAACATTAATTTGTGCTTTCAATAATATTTTAATGATTGATCATTGTTCATGTAATATTCTTTGAGACCTCTGAGGGCTTCAGGAACAGCCCAGGATTCAGTGACCCCTGGTAAACCTCATTTACTGACCCCCAGGTTGAGAACTACTGATCTAGAAGGTTTTTAAACCAACCCCCTATGATCACCATGATTGGTTGTTATTGTTATCACACCATCAGCTGTTGTGAGACTAGCATTAGTCAGTAACAGAACTGTCTTAAAACTAGGAACAACCCAGAATATCTTCCTAAATGAATCAGAGTATCTGAAAGAACATGGATCTTCATGTTGCTGTATACTTGGTAGGGTAGTGGGGCAGGAGGTAGTGAATTAGGATAAAAGGGTGTGCATTCTGTTTTGGTTACAGGAGAAGTCCTTTTCTTTACTTTTATCTTCAAAGGAGTAATAGTTTAGTGTATAGTTAGTGTCAAATACAGACGTTGGTTGGTGTAATTTTGAGATAGGAGTTTTTTTTTCCCATCTTTTAGAACGTCTTGGAGTGTAGGGTATAGGTAGAGTTAAGCCCCATACACACAATCGGAATTGGAAATTCCAACCGTGTGTATGCCCCATTGGAGTATTTCCATTGGAAATTCCGATGAATTCCATCAGAGTTTAGATAGAGAACATGTTCGATTTTACTCCTATGGAATTCCAATGTGATTTTGGTCGGACAAAGGTCTGATCGTTTGTACGGGCCTTTGGGGAGTTAAAGGAGTTGTTAATAAAAAAAATGTATGCTGAAATTACTGTTTACAGGGTATAGAGACATAATAGTTAACTGATTCCTTTTAAAAACGATTAAAAATAGATAAAAATCAATCATATAATGTACCTGTAGTTTCTAGTTTAGTTTTTTCTTTTTTTTTCTTGCCTCTCTGCTGTACAGAGCATACAGAGTCACAGAGCAGTCATGGTTTGAAAAATGAAACTGATCCAATAGGGAGGTGCTGTGGGGTTTTAGACACATAGTAATCACACCTCCTTGAAGTTTGTGACCACAGAGAGAAAGCTCCCAGCACTGTGGTTATCAGGAAACAGACAACCAGGAGGTGTGGAGATTAGAGAAGAATTACAGCAACTTGAACAATGAACAATGAGGACATGAAAACAGCACTGCATTAAGGTAAAGGAAGCTATTAAGATAAAAAAAAATCCTTTACAAACCCTTTAAGTGTAGGATATAAAAGTTTAGAAGAAAAAAAAATAATGTGTTGCAAATAGCAACCAATAGGGTTTTTCTTTTTTTACTTACCCACAGAAGCCTAGGTAATGAATTGTAGAATACTATTAATAAATTAGTGACAGAGGCAGATTTGAGTACTTTTGCCAAGTGTATGTATAAATACAGTTAATGCTTTTTTAATCAATCCATAACTAGCTAAAATTGTATTTTTTTTAATATTTGTATAATATTTAAGAACAAAAAAAAGTCATCTAGTTTTACACCTAAACTATTAATGTTAGCATAAACAAATCTGTGAATTTTAGAAAGAGTATCACTTTCCCTTGTTAGTTTCTTGGATTAATATTTAACTTTGGCAATAGGTTTGTTTAGAAGAGCCATTTAAAGCCTAATGAGAACAATTTCAACATAATGAAAATGTGATTAACAACTTGTGCCAATTGGCAGCACATTTCTTGATAATGAAAAATGACACAAATTAGTGCAGTGCTGGATAACTATGTTACACTTATTAAAATGTACAAATCAAATATTCTTTGTTTTTAATGATTTGATCTGTTTTTCAGCTGCCTCAGAGTGGAGCAAAGATATACACATTGTTCTACGTATAACCTTAAGAAGATAGTTGCAGATGCATATCAATTAATGATAAAAATATAAAAATATCTATTCTTCTGTTGCTATTTATTAGGCAAAAACATTAGGCCAATATATAATATACATATAATATACATATAATAATACATATATAATATATAATATAATATATAAAATAATATACATATAATAATACATAATATAACCACTTAAGACCCGCACCAAAATGCAGGTAAAGGACCTTGCCCCTTTTTGCGATTCGGCACTGCGTCGTTTTAACTGACAATTGCGCGGTCGTGCGACGTGGCTCCAAAACAAAATTGGCGTCCTTTTTTCCCCACAAATAGAGCTTTCTTTTGGTGGTATTTGATCACCTCTGCGGTTTTTATTTTTTGTGCTTTAAACAAAAATAGAGCAAATTTTGAAAAAAATTCAACATTTTTTACTTTTTGCTATTATAAATATCCCCCAAAATAAATATAACATTTTTTTTCCTCAGTTTAGGCCGATACGTATTCTTCTACCTATTTTTGGTAAAAAAAATCGCAATAAGCGTTTATCGGTTGGTTTTCGCAAAATTTATAGCGTTTACAAAATAAGGGATAGTTTTATTGCATTTTTATAAAAAACATTTTTTTACTACTAATAGCGGAGATCAGCGATTTTTTTCGTGACTTCGACATTATGGCGGACACTTCGGACAATTTTGACACATTTTTGGGACAATTGTCATTTTCACCGCAAAAAATGCATTTAAATTGCATTGTTTACTGTGAAAATGACAGTTGCAGTTTGGGAGTTAACCACAAAGGGGCGCTGTAGGATTTGAGTGTTCCCTGTGTGTGTTTACAAATGTAGTGGGGTGTGGCTGTAGGTGTGACATCATCGATCACGTCCCACTATAACAGGGATGTCGTGATCGATGCTGCGGCAACAGTGAAGCACGGGGAAGCCGTGTTTACACCCGGCTCTCCCCGTTCTTCAGCTTCGGGGACCGGTCGCCGCACTACAGCGGCGATCGGGTCCGCGAGTCCCGCAGTCCCGGTCCCGGAGCTTCGGACCGGGTCACGGGAGCGCGCCACGGGCGCACGCCCGTGACCCACGGCTGGGTACTAGAACCAACGTATATATACGTTGATGTGCCCAGCCGTGCCATTCTGCTGACGTAAATGTGCAGTAGGCGGTCCTTAAGTGGTTAAAGTGGTAGTAAACTCTATTCTACTAGACATGTGTGGTTAGTTTTGTTCTGAATTAATATTCGGACATATATTTTGTCATTCGGAGATTCGGATTTATCTGAATACCTGAATTACAATATAATCGAATCTTACATTGAACTCCAGTTGAATTCTCCCTACACATGTTGCTGAAATCAAAGACTGTGTGTGTTATTAGAGTACCATTTCGAAATAATGCTGTTTTTGTTAAGCCAAAGGTGATTTAGTCATAGTAATCATTTGTAACATTTTCCTTTTGACTGATTTAAAAATGCATTGATTTGATTATTTCAAAACCAAAAAATCTGTAAATTTGAAGAAAATTTTAAATTCCGAATATGAATTCCGAAAACAAATTCTGAAAATGAATCGAACAAGTCAACCGAATTTAACTAAACAAAATAACTAGATTAACGAATCAAAACGAAACAAAACAAACCAAATTTTTTCTTAATGCACATGTCTATATTCTACAACTTATAACTACAGGCACGCCTATAGTAAGGCTTACTTGTAGGTACTGTAAATATATCTTAAACTTGCACAGTTGAGGAGATATTCAGAGCGCATGCACCCGGTAATGTTACCGGCACATGCGCTCTGAAGGTCCGGCATACAGTCCCGGACCATCAGAGCCCATGTCGTAAATGGCGGCTCCCACGTGCATGCATCGGGAGTGACGTCATTGCGTCCTTGGCCACTCATGTACCTGGAGGACACGAACCCAGAAGGTATCAGCCCTCTCAGTGGTGACAGCATGGTGCTGGAGGGCTTTGTTCTAAGGTAAATCTTTCATAATGTGCTAGTATGTGATGCATACTAGCACATTATCACATTGCCTTGCAGGGAATTTTTTTTTATCCACTGTGGTTTACTACCACTTTAAACACAGTATATTAGCAGTGAATTTCGGTAATTATATTATTTTTAGGCTGTGTTATTTTGCCTATCTGTAATCATTCTTTATTTTATATTTTCTTTACAAATATTTTTTTGTCATATAAACCAACAGTACAGGTTCACAACAGTATTATAACATACATAGTATAAAGTAGATCCAGGCCCGAGAGCCCACATCAGCATACAGAAAATAAGGTCTTATGATATACTCTATTGAAAAGAGAAATTAAAAAGTCAATAGAACAAAAGTCTGTTCTAAAGTCTGGGCTTCACCCGGCTGTCTGTAAACCTGTAAAATGAGTGTGCCATTCACAACAACAAAAAGATCTGACAGTTGGCATCCTCTAGAAAAAGTACAAACTGAGAACAGCCAAGGTGGAGACTGTAAAGGAGTAGAAAAAGAGAAAAGTGGAGCAGAGCGAGAGTAAGAATAGAAGGTGAAGTGGGAGAGAAAAGAGAAGGGGGTAGAAGGTCCACAGGGTGTGCGCAAGAGGAGTCCTATATTGATAGTAATGCGGTGTCAAACCTAGAAGGGTGGTAGTATGTGATCCAAGGTTGCCAAACCCTGAGAAACGTGTTGTGCGTATCAGAAAGGACAGCCGTCAGTTTCTCATTAACCATTACATCATTCAGGCAGTTCTTGACCACCTCAAAGCTAAGTGTAGGGGGTCTTCCAAGCTCTCGCAATTGTCACCCGAGCCGCAGTAAAGAGATGCTGGGCTAGTTGCCTTTCAGGACGCAGTAATTCCACAATTGGCTTACCAAGAAGTGCTACATAAGGGTCCCTTTTAATGTTAATCTGAAATAGATTACGAAGGAGAGTGTATACTCTAATCCACAATCTGCACACCCGCGGGCAGGACCACCAAATATGCGCCATGGAGCCCTCCTGGGAGCACCCCCTAAAACAGAGCAGGGAATCATTTGGGATAAAGCGGGCCAACCTCGCCAGTGTGTAGTACCACCTATACAATACTTTATAAGCATTTTCCAAAATCAACACATTACGTGAGCACTTGGACAAGGTTAGTGTCATCACCCCGCCAGTCCTCAGGGTATAGCTGCTTCCTCAACTCCTCCTCCCATTGGAGGTGATAAGGCCTCAATGGGGGTCTCCTTGAAGATATCACAGTCGAATATATTAATGATATTAAGCCCGGAGAATGGGGTCTGGCTCTACAGAGGCCCTCAAAGGGGGTCCAAATATAAGGGGTAGGTTAAGTCTTTATAAGACTCAAAACAAAGTGGCAAAGTTGCAAATAGCGATAGTGCTCTCGCAAGGAAATAGAGTGGGAAGAGTGTAAAGCTTCAAATGTCAAAATCCCAGTAAGCCTCAAGGGCGAGTGAACATCTGTGAACCTATTCACGGTCCACCACGAGAATTGGGAGGAATTATCACGGCCTGGGGGAAATGTTATTTTATATTTTCATCAAGTTCTACAGCACCTAACAACTTAATAGTTATTCTGAAATGGCTCCTGAGAGAATAAAGACTGAATTCAAAAACAGTCTTTAAGCAGTATTAAACCCCCCAAAAATGTATCAAATGGCAGCTCCCAATTTCTTAGATGCGGTGGCTGCATTTGTTTCTTTTTGTTTTCACCTGGCACCAGTTAGTCAGTTATTTTTCAACTTAATTGAACAGATCAATCTGTCCAGACAAAGTAGCAGTTAGAGGTTTGAGACAAAATATTTACCCATGACAGGGATACTTACAATAAACGGTAATGCCTCGTACACACAAAAGCGATTTCCGACATGAAAACCAAATTTTTTTCAGCAGGAAATTTGTCTTGCATACACACGGTCACACTAATCTTGGCTGAAATTCCAACCGTCAAGAATGCGGTGACATACAACACGTACGACGAGCCGAGATCAATAAAGTTCAATAGGCAGTTTGGCTCGATTCTGAGCATGCGCATTTTTTTGTGCGTCGTAATTGCATTCAATAGGAATTTTTGCTGAGATTCTGCTCTCAATCTTTTTTTGGCAGGAAAACTGGCAGAAAAAGTGTGACAGAGCATACACACAGTCGGTTTTCCTGACAAAAACCTCACATCACACTTTTCCTGTCACGAAAACCGATCGTGTGTACGAGGCATTAGCTGGAGTTCAGCTACAATATGTTAGTCAAGTATATCTAATACTGCTTGCATAACTTCACCCTCTCCCTATACCAGGGGTGTCCAAACTTTTTTCAAAGAGGGACAGATTTGATGAAGTAAACATGCGTGAGGGCCGACTATTTTGCCCGACATTCTTTGAACCATTAAAATTCGGTCTAAGTGTGTTTGTCCGAGCAACTAATACACTGCCCAACAATAATTATCTTGCCTTTGTGGCTGTGTGTAGTGAAGAGATGAGCTTGGGCGTGTTATTTGGATATACTGTATATATTTATTTTGTGGCCCCAACAAATCCCAGAGCGCTGGATGAGCTTGGGCATGTTATTTGGATATACCGTATTTATTGGGGTATAACACACACAGGCTTACCATTGCCATTAATGCAGCCTCATCATTGCCATGAATGCATCCTCACAATTGCCATGAATGCAGCCTCACCATTGCCATGAATGCAGCCTCACATGTGCCATAAATGCAGCCTCACATGTGCCATGAATGCAGCCTCACATGTGCCATGAATGCAGTCTCACATGTGCCATGAATGCAGCCTTACATGTGCCACGAATTCAGCCTCACATGTGCCATGAATGCAGCCTCACATGTGCCATGAATGCAGCCTTAACATTGCCATCAGCGCAGCCTGATCGATGCCCATCTGCAGCCTCGGAGAGCAGAGGGAGAAGGGTGGGATGAGTGCCAACCGATTACAAACAGGAGAATCTCTTGTTTACTCTGTGGCCTCTTTATTACAAAGTCCTGCCTTCTATGATAGACAGAACAGTTGTCCAATGGCATCCCAGGAGACTGACTTCCAATACAGACGCTGCTGAGTAAACAGGAGATTCTCTGTATGTAATCTGACGGAGCTCGTCCTGTCCCCTTCAAGGCAGCGCCGATTAAATATGGTATATATCTTTTGTGGCCCGGGGGGCCACAAACAATATATATATCCATATCCCCAGGGGGGGCGTCTTAAATCAACAGGGGGGCCGCATTTGGCTCGCGGGCCGGACTTTGCACATGCCTGCCCTATACTGACAAATTAAATCCTGCTGTCCAAATATGTCTGCTTTATTACTTCATACAAAATGCAGACAGCTTATGACAGGAAGTGTGTTACTGGCAGGATCACTAGGTGAAATCAAGGGAAATAGTGCTCCATCGCTGTCGTCAAAGACTCAAACTGATACAGCCACATCTTATGCTGCGTACACACAATTATTTTTCAGCATGAAAAAACAAAACGTTTTTCGGCATGTAGAAAAAAAAAAGTTTTTCCAACTTCATCATTAAAACGACGTTAAACAGAGAGCTGCGGTGGCTCAACGCGATTGGCACTGCGCTGACAAGCCGTTCACCTCTGTAGCTAAGGGTTCGGATCCCGGTCTCGGCTGCATGTGAATTGAGTTTGGTGGTCTGAGCCCGGCTCCCGGTGGGTGTGCTATGCGAGGTAAACCTGCGCTTAATACGCCCACCCCCACCCCCCTCCCACAAAACCACCACACTTACACACACTCGAAATTGGGTTAACATGCACGTACTTTGGCCATGCAGTCTCTAAAAAAGAGAGGCGAAGGAATAACAGGGCTGGCTGAGCGGGCTAGGTCCTCTCACTCCCTCATAGGGGAGTCCCTCTGCCCCGTTGGGCTTCAAAGCGGAGCAGGTAGGGCGGGCTGTGTGGGAGGACCCCCTCACACCCGCCATTGCCATCCGGGGGCATGGAGAAAGATGGCAGATTGCCTCTGGGGGAGGCCTGCCTACTCCCAGCTCCTGCAGTCCGGCTCCTCTCTCGAGTACACACACAAATACACTTAAAAAAAAAAAAAAAGACTTTGCCCACACACCATCGTTTTAAAAAAAAGATGGCTCTAGCAAAGCGCGGTGACGTATAAGGGGGAAGTTTTATACGAATGACGCCGCTGCTTTAGCTGATTCCGTGTTAGTAAAAGACGATTCGCTCTTTTCTGTCTGTTACAGCGTGATGAATGCGCTTACTTAGTTAGAAATGAGCACTCCCATCTCATAACTTGCTTCTGAGCATGCGCAGGTTTTTAACGTCGTTTTAGCCCACACACGATCATTTTTTACAACCCGAAAAACGACATTGTTTAAAACGTTGTTAAAAAATGCAGCATGTTCGAATTTTGATTGGTGATTGGTCTTGTATCCACTCCCTATTCTTTTTTTTTGTATGTGGACAGCCTGTAGTATGTGGGGTATGCTGGGTCCCTCCCACAGAGTGGCTTTCTGCAAAAGCTATGTGCAGCAAATTTATGATGTTGCTGCTAATTATATGGTAATAACTATATGTTTGTAAAGGCATTTGGTGCACACAGCTTTATATCATTTGAGGCTATTTAGGAACATATTTAAATACAAGTTTTTTTTTGTCTTGAGATTAGGTTTAAGGGACTATTTACTAAAATTTTACTGGAAAATTCTCCTAGTGAATAAATAATAGGCATTCCCTCAAGTGAAATTCAGTCTGCATTCCGCAATCATTTTTTTACAATAGAACAAATGTGCACCAGGCTAATTTAGCTGTTGATGGACAGTTGTCAAATCTCACATGTACAGAATCAGTAAAGAATAGGATTTAGCTTGCAGGCAAATCTGTTGGCAATGGCTCTCCATGGTGCTGAAACGGTGTATATACACATTTGGCACTAGCAGGGTTTATTAATATCTCAGTCTAAGAAAAAATGTAATAAATTGCAGCTTACTAGTCTTTGGATGTAATGACTACATTAGTTTTATTTTGTAGGCTAAAAACATTCAGCAAGTTCAGCAAGTATGGAAAATACTAATTTATCTCCCAAAAAATATTTTCTGTGAACTGAGCTAGTAGAAGCTACTAATCTCTTAACTCCCCCTTGCAATCAGATTTAGAGAGGGAGATATGGTTGTCCAACCTAGTCTGGGCAAGAACCATGGCTTCCAACTATAGATACAATTTAGTGTAAGGAGTGTAGCCACCCTAGGACAGGAAGTTTATTGTTTTCATTTACATTCCGACAACAAAACTGTGGATTTTTTCCAAAGGATGTGGGCCCAAACTTGCCTTGCATACCCACAATCACACAAATGTTGTTGGAAACTGCGAACGTCAAGAACGCGGTGACGTACAACGAGCCTAGAAAAATTAAGCTCAATAGCCAGTGCGGCTCTTCTGCTTGATTCCAAGCATGCGTGGTTTGGCAAGATTTGTTGTCGCAAAATTTGAGCTCTCAAATTTTTGTTGTTGGAAATTCCGACAGCAAATGTCCGATGGAGCCCACACATGGTTAGAATTTCCAACAACAAGCTCCCATTGAACATTTGTTGTCGGAAATTCCGACCGTGTGTACAAGGCATTAAGCTATTTTTCTCTTAGAAGGTTACCCTGTGAAAGTCAATAAGGAAACTATTACACACATTACAGGAATTATTTGTTATACTTGTACATTTTATAAAGTGGCCCCTTAAATGATTTTTTATTTAAAATGTGATACATAAAGTGAATATTAAAGGGGTTGTAAAGGTACATGTTTTTTCATCTTAATGCATTCTATGCACTAAGGTGAAAAAACATCCGATGATTAGCGCCGCCCCCCCCAGCCCACCGTTTACTTACCTGAGCCCTCGAAAGTCCAGCGTCGCGAACATCAATCATTGCCCGGGCTTCTTGGCTCTTCTCGGCTCTTTATTGAATAGTTTAATAGAAGCGTAGCCATTGGCTCGCGCTGCTGTCAATCAAATCCAATGATGTGGTGCATCGGGGGGAGGGGCCGTGTCATACACTCGGCGGCTAAGCCCTCTGACTGTATCACACGGGGGCGCCCCCGCAAGGTAACCCACTCAGGAGAGAGCTTCCCATAGGGATTTGCTTTTTCAGGGAGGAGCCACTAGAGCTGCCGTGGGACCCCAGAAGAGGATGTTTGGGGCCCCTTTGTGCAAAACGAAGTGCACAGTGGAGGTAAGTATGGTATGTTTGTTATTTTTATTTATTTTTAAACCACAAAGCTTTAGCACCCCTTTAACCAAAGAACTTTGGGCAAGCATTGAGTCAAATTATTTATACGTATACTGTACCTTTTTTTTACATAATAAAAGAAGCAAAATGCTAATGAGAAGCACATCACCCACTGCTACAAATCAGAATCTGAGAATCTGTCTTGTGCTAGTGTGGCTACAGTAACATGGATTCTGATTGGATGGATAGCTTTGATTTCCTTCCTTGAAATAATATATAAAGATGTTGTTACCTCAACTGCAGCTAAATCCCAGGATGTTTTGATTGGGCAAAGCTTTGACACCTCTTGGTAGCGGCCTTATACCTATAGTGTGTTTGGAACAGTTGTTTTACCGGAATTTGACAGGAACAATTTAATGTGTGAATCAGTACCAGGGAGTGACAGAATTATTAGGCAAGTTGTATTTTTGAGGATTAATTTTATTATTGAACAACAACCATGTTCGATTCAATGAACCCCATTAAATCTGTGATTAACTATAGCTAATTCATTAGGGGGATATCTGTGTGTGCAGGTGACTATTACTGTGCATAATTATTAGGCAACTTACAATGCATAAAACAAATATATACCCATTTCAATTATTTATTTTTACCAGTGAAAACCAGATATAGCATCTCAACATTCACAAATATACATTTCTGACATTCAAAAACAAAACAAAAACGAATCAGTGACCAATATAGCCACCTTTCTTTGCAAGGACACTCAAAAGCCTGCCATCCATGGATTCTGTCAGTGTTTTGAGCTGTTCACCATCAACATTGCGTGCAGCAGCAACCACAGCCTGCAGACACTGTTCAGAGAGGTGTACTCTTTCCCTCCTTGTAAATCTCACATTTGATGATGGACCACAGGTTCTCAATGGGGTTCAGATCAGGTGAACAAGGAGGCCATGTCATTAGTTTTTCTTCTTTTATACCCTTTCTTGCCAGCCACGCTGTGGAGTACAAAAGTTGGACAGTACATTGTCCTGTATATGTTTTTTTAAAAAAAAGTCCATGTGACATCTGTTTGAGCTCAATTTCTGCAGTCTTCTTTTATGTTCTTCTGAGTGAACTCCATCCCAGATCTTCATACTGGAAGCTGCAATAATTCCTTGGGATCTTTTGCATGCCATTCAAATCCTCTATCATGGACTTTATAGATTTAATTTATGGTAAACCAAAGTGTAGCGCTAATATACTTGGCCAAACTCAACAATGTGTCTTTACTACCATGCTCTGAGGCACACTGGTGGCACATCCATAACATAAGTTGCATCTATACAAACCCAACACATATTAATGAGGTAGCCTGAACAGTTCAAATGTGAAGAGAACGTTACAAAGTCTATATGACTTAAGGTTGATGGACATCAAGTCCTTCTTTTGAATGATTGGTGCAGATGAAGGCTTTGCCATCCAAAGAAAGGATAAGTTGGCCTAATAATTATGCACACCTGATATAGGGTGTTGATGTCATGTAGACCACACCCCTTCTCATTGACAGAGACGCACATCACCTAATATGCTTAAGGTATGAAGTAGGTTGTAAACACGCTTAACCAGATAGGATGATGTGGTCAAAATACTCATTTGCCTAATAATTCTGCACTCCTGTATACCTGACAGAGAGTCTCACATTTTTTAATTGATCCATTTCGATTGGTGCCCAATCTGTGATTAACTATACAATTCATTAAGATGCACCGGATGATGAAAAAGACAATGCCAGAAACACCTTTTCATTTGCAAACCGGGATAAGATACCCTCTAACCACTCCAACCTCCCCTTTCCCTGTGATGTCGCTCTGACTTCTGTCAGCGAACTGCACAAATTACAGTGCCATTGGTATCTAAATTAAAATGGTCTTTTTCATCATCCACTGCACTCCACGCTGGACAAAAGTTACAGTACAGTATATGTTTTGGATGTTTGACATACTGTTTCACTAATTTCTGCGAGTCTTCTTTTATGTTCTTCTGAGTGAAAAGTGTAATCCTTAGACCATCAATCAAGAAGTACAGAAAAGGATATGGCTAAGGCTCCAATAAGCCATAGGGTGAGTGATATGAAAAAAAATTGTATATTTTTGGTCCAATCACTGAAGGCACACCATATTAGATAGGCACCACATCCCAGACATTTTGAAAAATGGAAAAAAGGAGGGGGGAAAGAAATGGGATTTTCTAAACGGTGCAATTAGCAAAAAATAATAATTGTTAGCAAGAGAAAGAAAATATTGTACAGACCAGAGAAGTACAAAAGTAGGAAATATAATTTATTCAGTATACAATAAAGAAATAATTATTCACAGAAAACACAAAAATTCTATGAATATTAAAACAGACAAATGATCGGTCAGAGATAAGTAGAATCAGGTTTCAGCCTACAGTTGATTGTTGTATCCCGACAGTTTCGCTTATAATAAGCTTTCTCAAGGGTAGATGGTAACAATCACGGCTTTTAAATTGATTAGACTACAAAATGTAGAAAAACATCATTGTTAATTTTATACATACATGAAATGTAGGTACAAAATATGCATATACACATTAAATATGATATTACTGGGCTGCAGAGGCACAAACCCTTAAGCTCACCCTTTGACCACAGGATATCTCAGGCCATCTCATATCTTGCCACCAGGGGGAGCAAAACCACCCAACCTAAAATACACAGGTTGACATAGACCACAAACGACACCTTGATCGTGTAGATAGACAGGAGATCTAGTACTTGAAAAATAAAAAATGGAATAAATGAAAATTGGATATGATCATTGGAAGGGGAAGGGGAGAAAAAAAAAAAAAAAAAAAAAAAAAAAAATTGGGAGAAAAAATTATGTTTAAAGTTGAATCAGGAAAAGACAACTTCACTTACATGGAGCGAGTGATATGCTTGAAAATGGAGGTGGTTACTAGAGGAACACTGGACATGGACTGCAGGTGTGCAAAATATAGCACAAGTAACTCTAAACATGATGAGAACCAAAAGATAGAAATAAAAAAAGAATATCAAAAAGTGAAAAGTGAAAACGGGTAACGAAAAGGGACTTACAGGAATTTGCATAAGTACTGGAAAGTATTTTATTGCAATACATATTATGGAAAGGACAAAGAGTCTCAGATCCATAGGCTTATAGAGCAGCATCAAACATGGATGTATGGATACTAGGAGAATAAAAAAAAAAAAAAAAAAAAAAAAGATAAAAAAGTACTGTGTAAAGGACTGAGAGACAAAAAGAGAATATATGTATCAGAGTAAGGTCTTACCGTGCAGTGGTGTAAGCAATTACAACCAGTGTCATCTGCGCTGTGTTGTGAAGCAGACGGCTATTTAAGAGACAGACTCGTCTGATGTAGCAAACACGTGATCAACGTGACGAGCAGGTGACGCAAACGACGCTGGCCGTTGAGACAGAAAAAATGCCCATCGAGACTACACATCCCAGAAGGCAACGGGATGGTCACGTGCAGACGTTCATGACGCCTCAGTGTGAGACTCAAGGCTCATACAAAGCATATTAAAGTTAGAACAACCAAAACAAACAGAGGAGGCATGTCAGAGGGATTAAATAATGAAAAAACACATGGATACAAGGGAGGGGTTAGCTGTCATAGGCCGAGTGTGTAGATAAGGAGAGGGGGGAAGGGGGAGGGGGAGGGGAGGGAAAAAAAAAAAAAAAAAAAAAAAAAAAAAAAAGGATGTTTATGTTTGCTAGACCGGGCGCCAAAGCAGAGACAAACCAAGCACACAGGGATGGATAGGGGGAGCATAGGAAAGAATCGAAGGGTAGACCGAATTGCCTCCGATACTTCCCTAGTGCCTCTGCAACCCAGAAAAAATATGAAAAAAAAAAAAATTTATAATAAAAAAACAAAACAAAAATACATATGAACAATATCATAACTACTCAAAATATATTTAAATACAAAATGTAACATTGATTCATTAGATAGATATAAATAATTATTAGTCAATTGTGTAGCGCAGCGCTATACAGAAAAGCATACCTCGGGTTATCATAGACCCGGGGCAGTGGTATGTTGCCAAAAAAGAGGGGGGAAAAACAGTGGCAACGATAAGGGACTGGAAATGGGGAAGGGAAATGGGGAAAAAAAAAAAAAAAAAGTTGTTAGAACTGATGGGAGAGGGTACTCAAGGATCTTGGGTATCATATAAAAGGTTTAAAACTAAGACTTTCATTAAACCCGGGATAAATGGTAGCCCTAAGCTTGTATATCCAGCGTGCTTCAAGCTGAAGCAGAGTTCCATCCACGCTGCCTCCTCTTGTGTCAGGCGGGATATGTTCAAGGGCAAAAAACTTTATGAAGTTTGGGTCAAAGTTGTGATGGATTCCTACATGTCTACTGATCGCAGTAACAATTTTCTTTTTCAGAATAGGTTTTATGTGATCTTGAATTCTCTTAAAAAAAGGTCTTTTAGTTTTACCTATATAAAAGCCTCCACAGCGACATTGGGCTAAATAGATAACACCCACTGTTTGACAGGTAATGATCTTTTTGGTCGAGTGCCAATCACCATTGGGCAATTTAAATTTTTGTTGATCTCCAACAAACATACATACGTCACATTTGCCACAGGGGGCAGTACCACCTTTAGTTGGTGTTTGAAATGGGTCAGCCATATTAAAATGGCTATGTACTAAACGATCTTTAAGCGATGGAACACGTCTAAAAGTCACTTCTGGGGATTCTCTAATGAATTTTTTTAACTTTGGATCTGCAGATAACAACGGCCAAAAATTCCTTAGAATATTGCGCATCTCTCTGTGCTGACTGGAATACTTGGTGATTATTCTTACTGTGTCCATTTTGCTTTTAGTGTTAGAGGAGAAGATAAGTGAGCTTCTCTTTTGAACTTTCACCCGATTATACGCACGTTTAAGTAGCCTATGGCTATAGCCTCTTATTCTCAATCTGTGATAGAGATCCTTTGAGGTTTTCTTGAAGTCACTATCAAGGCTGCAGTTGCGTCTCAGCCTAAGATATTGACTATAGGGAATACTTTCAATTAGAGAAGCAGGATGTGAGCTGGTGGCGTGAAGAATTGTATTTCCAGCTGTAGGTTTTCTAAACAGACAGGAATGTAGAAAGCCATGTTTGTCTTTAGAGATTTTTAGGTCTAGAAAATCAATGTCAGTTTGACTATAACTAAATGTGAATTTTAGATTAAAATCATTAAATTTAATTAATTCCATGAATTCATGCAGTTGCGATTCGCTACCAGACCAAAAAATCAAAACATCATCGATATATCGATGCCAACTAACTATGTAGTCCATAAGGGGTGTTAAATCATCACGGGAAAAAATGTTTCTCTCCCACCCCCCCAGGTACAGGTTGGCATACGATGGGGCACATTTAGTCCCCATCGCAACCCCCTGTACCTGGAGGTAGTGGGAGGAACCAAAAACAAAAACATTATGTCGAAGAATGTAGTTCAGAAGTTTAAGAACAAACTTATTATATTTGGAGGCTTCCGGTCCTCTCTCAGATAGGAGACCGGAAATAACCTCCAAGCCCCTATCATGGGGGATGGTATTATACAAACTTTCAACGTCTAGGGCTACCAGCCATGTCTCAGGTGGAAGTTGAATACCTTCAATAGTTTTGAGCAAGTCTATGGTGTCTTTAATATATGAACTCAGTGATGTGACATGTGGAGATAAATAACAGTCAACCAGTGAACTGGCGTTCTCTGTTAGACTGGCACAGCCAGATACAATAGGCCGGCCAGGGGGATCTATTAAAGATTTGTGGGTCTTGGGTAGAGCATAAAAGGTTGGAGTTCGCGGATCTTTAACCTCCAAAAATTTCCACGTATCTTGATCAATGATTCCTTGATGGAATGCTTGATAAATTAGTTGGCGATATTGCGTGTGGAAATTAGCTAGCACCGTTTTGGAGATAGGTCTGTACCATTCTACATTGGATAAGATTTTGATACACATGGCTTCATAGTTACTAGTATTCATGATCACTAAATTGCCTCCTTTGTCAGCAGGTTTTATAGTGATTTCTAGATTTTTTTGTAGTGATTTAATGGCATTTTTTTGTGATATTGTAAGGTTTGATTTGGTACAAGGTCTAAAGTTGCTTTGTTCTATGTTTTGCGTAATTTGTTGTACAAAAGCCCATAAATTTGGGTTCGTATTCAGTAAAGGAAAATGTCTGGATTTTGGTCTGAATGTTTGAGGCGGGGGGAAAGACAACCCCGCGACCTGTACAGTGGAGGAAGAATCCAACCACTGCTCCTCGTCGAGGGGATGGCCCTCCTCCCACAATTCAGCCAGGTCAGTTAATGCACGTTGTTCCAAAATGGTGTTATCCATATCGGTAAGACTAGGAATTTCAAACTGTGCAAGAGGTCTATCAAACATGGCTTTATACATTAGGCGACGTGCAAACAGATGCACATCCTTGACTAGATCAAATTTATCTATATCTGAGTCAGGGCAAAAAGTTAGCCCTAGCTTTAAGACCTGTTCTTCCTCACTTGTTAGATTATAAGATGATAGATTTATAATGGATAATTCAAATTCATCCCTTGTGGCAGTAATTGATGGTGGAGGAATATTAACACTTGAGTATAGATTTAATCCTTCACTAAAAAAATCGGTGCTAAACGAATATCTCCAGACAGTGGTGTCCCCGAAGGTGACACAATAATTTC
This sequence comes from Rana kukunoris, assembly GCA_029574335.1. Taxonomy (NCBI): domain Eukaryota; kingdom Metazoa; phylum Chordata; class Amphibia; order Anura; family Ranidae; genus Rana; species Rana kukunoris. Next base: position 613,596,242 of record CM056049.1, on the reverse strand, counting down.
AGGGTGGCTTACCTTGTTACTAGTCTCGGAGTGCATAGGTGATGCCGTGATGGAAGTGGAAAGCGCTGTGGGAACTACCGCAAGCGATGCTGTTGGTTGTGGCCCACGAGGGGCAGTTGGTACAGATTGGGGAAGAATTGCGGAGTGCAGTGATGTTAGTCTCGAGTGCGGTTCATGTGTACGACGTGGTAAGGGGGTACCGATTTGGTGTCCAAGGGATTCCGTTGACGCAGCGTCCGAATTACCTTTCCGTTTTTTAGGTATTCTGCCTACCGACATATCGCGATAGGTGGTAGATTGGCTAGATGAAAGAGAAGAAGCTGAAGATAAGTTAGAGGCATTTTCATCTTTTTTATTGAAATTTCTATGACTTTCATTTCTAAAAGATTTTGGACCTACATTAGTTGTCCATTTGTAGGCAAAATTATTAGCATAAGCATTCATGTCACGTAGAAACTTATTTTCTTTTTTACCTATGATGTCAATCGTATAAGCTTCAACATGTTCTTTAAGAACTTGTTCTTTCCTGATAAATCTTGTACTGGTTTTTATTAGACTAAAATCTTCATACCATTTGTGTACCGCATTGTCCAAAGAGACAAGTTCTTGTTCGTACTCTTTGCACAGTAAGTTCATCATGCCAAAAGAGCAGGTCTGAAGATTAGTTTCCCATAGTAGTTTCAGAGGATCCCCTATCTTTCTTAGATTAGGGAATATCTGAACTCTGAGTCCCCAAGGTACTATCTCATTTTCAATATATTTTTCAAAATAACGTTTGTGCCAAAAAATTCTGACTTTCCGTTCCAAAATGCGCTGTAGCCTAACAAAGGCATGATCTAAATCCTTATCTGTAATAGAGCTGGAATTTATGGTACGCTGAACCTTGTTCATGAGCCCATCCCATGCTTCGCCACTGAAGGCGGCCATAGTCTAAAAGAAACAATAAAAAAGAGGGAAAGGGGAACAGAATGTGTACAAATGGACACGGGGAAAAAAAAAAAAAAAAAAAACACACAACAAGGGTTATCGAATACACAGGGAATCTCTACCACAATTTAATGGCAAACATACAACATCAGGTTGGTTATATCATAAATTAATAACAATATATTCTTTCTCAGTGCTTATAGAGAATGTTTCTGTTTTCCTTGAAACACAGAAAAAGAAAGTATAAAGTAGGTGTGGATGTATGTTCAAAAAGATGAGCTATTTGTTGTGTGCATCAGTGAGGGACCCGGAAGGTATGGTGTACTGAAACACCTGGAAGAAATTGTATATTTTTGGTCCAATCACTGAAGGCACACCATATTAGATAGGCACCACATCCCAGACATTTTGAAAAATGGAAAAAAGGAGGGGGGAAAGAAATGGGATTTTCTAAACGGTGCAATTAGCAAAAAATAATAATTGTTAGCAAGAGAAAGAAAATATTGTACAGACCAGAGAAGTACAAAAGTAGGAAATATAATTTATTCAGTATACAATAAAGAAATAATTATTCACAGAAAACACAAAAATTCTATGAATATTAAAACAGACAAATGATCGGTCAGAGATAAGTAGAATCAGGTTTCAGCCTACAGTTGATTGTTGTATCCCGACAGTTTCGCTTATAATAAGCTTTCTCAAGGGTAGATGGTAACAATCACGGCTTTTAAATTGATTAGACTACAAAATGTAGAAAAACATCATTGTTAATTTTATACATACATGAAATGTAGGTACAAAATATGCATATACACATTAAATATGATATTACTGGGCTGCAGAGGCACAAACACTTAAGCTCACCCTTTGACCACAGGATATCTCAGGCCATCTCATATCTTGCCACCAGGGGGAGCAAAACCACCCAACCTAAAATACACAGGTTGACATAGACCACAAACGACACCTTGATCGTGTAGATAGACAGGAGATCTAGTACTTGAAAAATAAAAAATGGAATAAATGAAAATTGGATATGATCATTGGAAGGGGAAGGGGAGAAAAAAAAAAAAAAAGGGAGAAAAAATTATGTTTAAAGTTGAATCAGGAAAAGACAACTTCACTTACATGGAGCGAGTGATATGCTTGAAAATGGAGGTGGTTACTAGAGGAACACTGGACATGGACTGCAGGTGTGCAAAATATAGCACAAGTAACTCTAAACATGATGAGAACCAAAAGATAGAAATAAAAAAAGAATATCAAAAAGTGAAAAGTGAAAACGGGTAACGAAAAGGGACTTACAGGAATTTGCATAAGTACTGGAAAGTATTTTATTGCAATACATATTATGGAAAGGACAAAGAGTCTCAGATCCATAGGCTTATAGAGCAGCATCAAACATGGATGTATGGATACTAGGAGAATAAAAAAAAAAAAAAAAAAAAAAAAAAAAGATAAAAAAGTACTGTGTAAAGGACTGAGAGACAAAAAGAGAATATATGTATCAGAGTAAGGTCTTACCGTGCAGTGGTGTAAGCAATTACAACCAGTGTCATCTGCGCTGTGTTGTGAAGCAGACGGCTATTTAAGAGACAGACTCGTCTGATGTAGCAAGCATTTCCCTTCCCCATTTCCAGTCCTTATCGTTGCCACTGTTTTTTGCCCCCCCTCTTTTTTGGCAAACATACCACTGCCCCGGGTCTATGATAACCCGAGGTATGCTTTTCTGTATACGCTGCGCTACACAATTGACTAATAATTATTTATATCTATCTAATGAATCAATGTTACATTTTGTATTTAAAATATTTTGAGTAGTTATGATATTGTTCATATGTATTTTTGTTTTGTTTTTTTATTATAAATTTTTTTTTTTTTTCATATTTTTTCTGGGTTGCAGAGGCACTAGGGAAGTATCGGAGGCAATTCGGTCTACCCTTCGATTCTTCCTATGCTCCCCCTATCCATCCCTGTGTGCTTGGTTTGTCTCTGCTTTGGCGCCCGGTCTAGCAAACATAAACATCCCCTTTTTTTTTTTTTTTTTTTTCCTCCCCCCCCCTCCCCCTTCCCCCCCCTCTCCTTATCTACACACTCGGCCTATGACAGCTAACCCCTCCCTTGTATCCATGTGTTTTTTCATTATTTAATCCCTCTGACATGCCTCCTCTGTTTGTTTTGGTTGTTCTAACTTTAATATGCTTTGTATGAGCCTTGAGTCTCACACTGAGGCGTCATGAACGTCTGCACGTGACCATCCCGTTGCCTTCTGGGATGTGTAGTCTCGATGGGCATTTTTTCTGTCTCAACGGCCAGCGTCGTTTGCGTCACCTGCTCGTCACGTTGATCACGTGTTTGCTACATCAGACGAGTCTGTCTCTAAATAGCCGTCTGCTTCACAACACAGCGCAGATGACACTGGTTGTAATTGCTTACACCACTGCACGGTAAGACCTTACTCTGATACATATATTCTCTTTTTGTCTCTCAGTCCTTTACACAGTACTTTTTTATCTTTTTTTTTTTTTTTTTTTTTTTATTCTCCTAGTATCCATACATCCATGTTTGATGCTGCTCTATAAGCCTATGGATCTGAGACTCTTTGTCCTTTCCATAATATGTATTGCAATAAAATACTTTCCAGTACTTATGCAAATTCCTGTAAGTCCCTTTTCGTTACCCGTTTTCACTTTTCACTTTTTGATATTCTTTTTTTATTTCTATCTTTTGGTTCTCATCATGTTTAGAGTTACTTGTGCTATATTTTGCACACCTGCAGTCCATGTCCAGTGTTCCTCTAGTAACCACCTCCATTTCAATCAAGCATATCACTCGCTCCATGTAAGTGAAGTTGTCTTTTCCTGATTCAACTTTAAACATAATTTTTTCTCCCAATTTTTTTTTTTTTTTTTTTTTTCTCCCCTTCCCCTTCCAATGATCATATCCAATTTTCATTTATTCCATTTTTATTTTTCAAGTACTAGATCTCCTGTCTATCTACACGATCAAGGTGTCGTTTGTGGTCTATGTCAACCTGTGTATTTTAGGTTGGGTGGTTTTGCTCCCCCTGGTGGCAAGATATGAGATGGCCTGAGATATCCTGTGGTCAAAGGGTGAGCTTAAGTGTTTGTGCCTCTGCAGCCCAGTAATATCATATTTAATGTGTATATGCATATTTTGTACCTACATTTCATGTATGTATAAAATTAACAATGATGTTTTTCTACATTTTGTAGTCTAATCAATTTAAAAGCCGTGATTGTTACCATCTACCCTTGAGAAAGCTTATTATAAGCGAAACTGTCGGGATACAACAATCAACTGTAGGCTGAAACCTGATTCTACTTATCTCTGACCGATCATTTGTCTGTTTTAATATTCATAGAATTTTTGTGTTTTCTGTGAATAATTATTTCTTTATTGTATACTGAATAAATTATATTTCCTACTTTTGTACTTCTCTGGTCTGTACAATATTTTCTTTCTCTTGCTAACAATTATTATTTTTTGCTAATTGCACCGTTTAGAAAATCCCATTTCTTTCCCCCCTCCTTTTTTCCATTTTTCAAAATGTCTGGGATGTGGTGCCTATCTAATATGGTGTGCCTTCAGTGATTGGACCAAAAATATACAATTTCTTCCAGGTGTTTCAGTACACCATACCTTCCGGGTCCCTCACTGATGCACACAACAAATAGCTCATCTTTTTGAACATACATCCACACCTACTTTATACTTTCTTTTTCTGTGTTTCAAGGAAAACAGAAACGTTCTCTATAAGCACTGAGAAAGAATATATTGTTATTAATTTATGATATAACCAACCTGATGTTGTATGTTTGCCATTAAATTGTGGTAGAGATTCCCTGTGTATTCGATAACCCTTGTTGTGTGTTTTTTTTTTTTTCCCCGTGTCCATTTGTACACATTCTGTTCCCCTTTCCCTCTTTTTTATTGTTTCTTTTAGACTATGGCCGCCTTCAGTGGCGAAGCATGGGATGGGCTCATGAACAAGGTTCAGCGTACCATAAATTCCAGCTCTATTACAGATAAGGATTTAGATCATGCCTTTGTTAGGCTACAGCGCATTTTGGAACGGAAAGTCAGAATTTTTTTGGCACAAACGTTATTTTGAAAAATATATTGAAAATGAGATAGTACCTTGGGACTCAGAGTTCAGATATTCCCTAATCTAAGAAAGATAGGGGATCCTCTGAAACTACTATGGGAAACTAATCTTCAGACCTGCTCTTTTGGCATGATGAACTTACTGTGCAAAGAGTACGAACAAGAACTTGTCTCTTTGGACAATGCGGTACACAAATGGTATGAAGATTTTAGTCTAATAAAAACCAGTACAAGATTTATCAGGAAAGAACAAGTTCTTAAAGAACATGTTGAAGCTTATACGATTGACATCATAGGTAAAAAAGAAAATAAGTTTCTACGTGACATGAATGCTTATGCTAATAATTTTGCCTACAAATGGACAACTAATGTAGGTCCAAAATCTTTTAGAAATGAAAGTCATAGAAATTTCAATAAAAAAAGATGAAAATGCCTCTAACTTATCTTCAGCTTCTTCTCTTTCATCTAGCCAATCTACCACCTATCGCGATATGTCGGTAGGCAGAATACCTAAAAAACGGAAAGGTAATTCGGACGCTGCGTCAACGGAATCCCTTGGACACCAAATCGGTACCCCCTTACCACGTCGTACACATGAACCGCACTCGAGACTAACATCACTGCACTCCGCAATTCTTCCCCAATCTGTACCAACTGCCCCTCGTGGGCCACAACCAACAGCATCGCTTGCGGTAGTTCCCACAGCGCTTTCCACTTCCATCACGGCATCACCTATGCACTCCGAGACTATAAACAAGGTAAGCCACCCTGAAATTATTGTGTCACCTTCGGGGACACCACTGTCTGGAGATATTCGTTTAGCACCGATTTTTTTAGTGAAGGATTAAATCTATACTCAAGTGTTAATATTCCTCCACCATCAATAACTGCCACAAGGGATGAATTTGAATTATCCATTATAAATCTATCATCTTATAATCTAACAAGTGAGGAAGAACAGGTCTTAAAGCTAGGGCTAACTTTTTGCCCTGACTCAGATATAGATAAATTTGATCTAGTCAAGGATGTGCATCTGTTTGCACGTCGCCTAATGTATAAAGCCATGTTTGATAGACCTCTTGCACAGTTTGAAATTCCTAGTCTTACCGATATGGATAACACCATTTTGGAACAACGTGCATTAACCGACCTGGCTGAATTGTGGGAGGAGTGCCATCCCCTCGACGAGGAGCAGTGGTTGGATTCTTCCTCCACTGTACAGGTCGCGGGGTTGTCTTTCCCCCCGCCTCAAACATTCAGACCAAAATCCAGACATTTTCCTTTACTGAATACGAACCCAAATTTATGGGCTTTTGTACAACAAGTTACGCAAAACATAGAAACAAAGCAACTTTAGACCTTGTACCAAATCAAACCTTACAATATCACAAAAAAATGCCATTAAATCACTACAAAAAAATCTAGAAATCACTATAAAACCTGCTGACAAAGGAGGCAATTTAGTGATCATGAATACTAGTACTATGAAGCCATGTGTATCAAAAATCTTATCCAATGTAGAATGGTACAGACCTATCTCCAAAACGGTGCTAGCTAATTTCCACACGCAATATCGCCAACTAATTTATCAAGCATTCCATCAAGGAATCATTGATCAAGATACGTGGAAATTTTTGGAGGTTAAAGATCCGCGAACTCCAACCTTTATGCTCTACCCAAGACCCACAAATCTTTAATAGATCCCCCTGGCCGGCCTATTGTATCTGGCTGTGCCAGTCTAACAGAGAACGCCAGTTCACTGGTTGACTGTTATTTTATCTCCACATGTCACATCACTGAGTTCATATATTAAAGATACCATAGACTTGCTCAAAACTATTGAAGGTATTCAACTTTCCACCTGAGACATGGCTGGTAGCCCTAACGTTTGAAAGTTTGTATAATACCATCCCCCATGATAGGGGCTTGGAGGTTATTTCCGGTCTCCTATCTGAGAGAGGACCGGAAGCCTCCAAAATAATAATAAGTTTGTTCTTAAACTTCTGAACTACATTCTTCGACATAATGTTTTTGTTTTTGGTTCCTCCCACTACCTCCAGGTACAGGGGGTTGCGATGGGGACTAAATGTGCCCCATCGTATGCCAACCTGTACCTGGGGGGGGTGGGAGAGAAACATTTTTTCCCGTGATGATTTAACACCCCTTATGGACTACATAGTTAGTTGGCATCGATATATCGATGATGTTTTGATTTTTTGGTCTGGTAGCGAATCGCAACTGCATGAATTCATGGAATTAATTAAATTTAATGATTTTAATCTAAAATTCACATTTAGTTATAGTCAAACTGACATTGATTTTCTAGACCTAAAAATCTCTAAAGACAAACATGGCTTTCTACATTCCTGTCTGTTTAGAAAACCTACAGCTGGAAATACAATTCTTCACGCCACCAGCTCACATCCTGCTTCTCTAATTGAAAGTATTCCCTATAGTCAATATCTTAGGCTGAGACGCAACTGCAGCCTTGATAGTGACTTCAAGAAAACCTCAAAGGATCTCTATCACAGATTGAGAATAAGAGGCTATAGCCATAGGCTACTTAAACGTGCGTATAATCGGGTGAAAGTTCAAAGAGAGAAGCTCACTTATCTTCTCCTCTAACACTAAAAGCAAAATGGACACAGTAAGAATAATCACCAAGTATTCCAGTCAGCACAGAGAGATGCGCAATATTCTAAGGAATTTTTGGCCGTTGTTATCTGCAGATCCAAAGTTAAAAAAATTCATTAGAGAATCCCCAGAAGTGACTTTTAGACGTGTTCCATCGCTTAAAGATCGTTTAGTACATAGCCATTTAATATGGCTGACCCATTTCAAACACCAACTAAAGGTGGTACTGCCCCCTGTGGCAAATGTGACGTATGTATGTTTGTTGGAGATCAACAAAAATTTAAATTGCCCAATGGTGATTGGCACTCGACCAAAAAGATCATTACCTGTCAAACAGTGGGTGTTATCTATTTAGCCCAATGTCGCTGTGGAGGCTTTTATATAGGTAAAACTAAAAGACCTTTTTTTAAGAGAATTCAAGATCACATAAAACCTATTCTGAAAAAGAAAATTTTTACTGCGATCAGTAGACATGTAGGAATCCATCACAACTTTGACCCAAACTTCATAAAGTTTTTTGCCCTTGAACATATCCCGCCTGACACAAGAGGAGGCAGCGTGGATGGAACTCTGCTTCAGCTTGAAGCACGCTGGATATACAAGCTTAGGGCTACCATTTATCCCGGTTTAATGAAAGTCTTAGTTTTAAACCTTTTATATGATACCCAAGATCCTTGACTCCCTCTCCCATCAGTTCTAACAACTTTTTTTTTTTTTTTTTTTTTTTCCCATTTCCCTTCCCCATTTCCAGTCCCTTATCGTTGCCACTGTTTTCCCCCCCTCTTTTTTGGCAACATACCACTGCCCCGGGTCTATGATAACCCGAGGTATGCTTTTCTGTATAGCGCTGCGCTACACAATTGACTAATAATTATTTATATCTATCTAATGAAATCAATGTTACATTTTGTATTTAAATATATTTTGAGTAGTTATGAATATTGTTCATATGTATTTTTTGTTTTGTTTTTTTATATTATAAATTTTTTATTTATTTTTTTATTTTTTTTCATATTTTTTCTGGGTTGCAGAGGCACTAGGAAGTATCGGAGGCAATTCGGTCTACCCTTCGATTCTTTCCTATGCTCCCCCTATCCATCCCTGTGTGCTTGGTTTGTCTCTGCTTTGGCGCCCGGTCTAGCAAACATAAACATCCCCTTTTTTTTTTTCCCTCCCTCCCCTCCCCCTCCCCCCTCCCCCCCCTCTCCTTATCTACACACTCGGCCTATGACAGCTAACCCCTCCCTTGTATCCATGTGTTTTTTCATTATTTAATCCCTCTGACATGCCTCCTCTGTTTGTTTGGTTGTTCTAACTTTAATATGCTTTGTATGAGCCTTGAGTCTCACACTGAGGCGTCATGAACGTCTGCACGTGACCATCCCGTTGCCTTCTGGGATGTGTAGTCTCGATGGGCATTTTTTCTGTCTCAACGGCCAGCGTCGTTTGCGTCACCTGCTCGTCACGTTGATCACGTGTTTGCTACATCAGACGAGTCTGTCTCTTAAATAGCCGTCTGCTTCACAACACAGCGCAGATGACACTGGTTGTAATTGCTTACACCACTGCACGGTAAGACCTTACTCTGATACATATATTTTCTTTTTGTCTCTCAGTCCTTACACAGTACTTTTTTATCTTTTTTTTTTTTTTTTTTTATTCTCCTAGTATCCATACATCCATGTTTGATGCTGCTCTATAAGCCTATGGATCTGAGACTCTTTGTCCTTTCCATAATATGTATTGCAATAAAATACTTTCCAGTACTTATGCAAATTCCTGTAAGTCCCTCTTCGTTACCCGTTTTCACTTTTCACTTTTTGATATTCTTTTTTTATTTCTATCTTTTGGTTTCTCATCATGTTTAGAGTTACTTGTGCTATATTTTGCACACCTGCAGTCCATGTCCAGTGTTCCTCTAGTAACCACCTCCATTTTCAAGCATATCACTCGCTCCATGTAAGTGAAGTTGTCTTTTCCTGATTCAACTTTAAACATAATTTTTTCTCCCAATTTTTTTTTTTTTTTTTTTTCTCCCCTTCCCCTTCCAATGATCATATCCAATTTTCATTTATTCAACATTTTACAATGTTGTTTGAAAAAAAAAAAAAAAACCTGAAAAAAAAAAAAAAAATTACTCACCCGAAATAGCTGTTGCTATGCGGAAGTCCGTAATCTGCCTCTTCCTGAACCGCGGTGTGTTTTCTTCTTGTTCTTCTCCTTGTGAATGGGGCGCGCTGCTTCCCTGGGAACTGTGTGTGTTTCTCAGAGAGCAGCGCGCCCATTCACAAGCCAGCGTGAGACTCACGCAGGCGCAGTAGGAAATGGGCAGTGAAGCCGTACGGCTTCACTGCCTGTTTCCCATAGTGTGAATGGCGGCGCGGGAACCGGAGCGATCGTGGGACCGGCATCGGGGGGGGGGGGGGGGGGGGGTCCGTCAGCGGGCGGCCCTAGGACAGGTAAGTGTCCTTATTTAAAGTCAGCAGCTACACTGTTAGTAGCTGCTGACTTTAAAAAAAAAAATTCCCGCGGCTGGGAGCTCCGCTTTAACTAAAATGCAGAGAAAACAGCGAAGATATGGTTAAATCTAAAAGCGCAACATGGAAATGGAGAATTACATTTGTACAAAAAGGTCAGCCATCCAAATTATAAGTAGACCCTGTGTTGTAAAATGTTTTTATTAGTTCTGCCAGGTGTGATTATTAAAATTGGCCACATGAGGGCAGTGCAAGACTGCATCACGTCTTCTATTCCATTTTTCCTTTTGTGCGACTAAAGCGTGAACATTAAAGTCCCTTCAGCTTAGACAGGTGGGTTAATATACAAATGTGCTGTCATCTCTTCTTAAAGCAAATCTTTAATGAGACAAACATGGTGATCATCACTGACCTTCTTCAAAAATGTTAATTGGGTGGCTGTTATGTACCCCCAATGATCTCAATGTAATCTCAGACACCAACTCAGAACCCGTGTTAATTAGGAAAGTCGGAGAAAGTGAGGTCTAATTTGCTTACTTGTTCTGGTTCGGTAACGTAAACCACAGAAGCAAGAAACTCAGTGGCCATATCATTTATGAAGTCCCTGGAGACTTATGCCCTGTACACACGATTGGAATTTTCGATTGGCATAAAGTCCGATGGAATTTTCTGTCGGAATTCCGTTCAAGCTGTCTTGCATACACACACTGTCAGACCAAATTCCAACCGTCCAAAACACGGTGACGTAAAACACTACGACGAGCCGAGAAAAATGATGTTCAATGTTTCCGAGCATGCGTCGACTTGATTCTGAGCATGCGTTTTTTTTTTCCCCGTTGGAGTTCCACACAGACGATCGGAATTTCTGATCATGTTCTAACATGTTCTATTTCTAAACTTCGACGGAAAAAAGTGGGGCCCACACACGGTCAGAATATCCGATGACAAAATTCCGTCGGACTTTTTTCATCTGAAATTCTGATCGTGTGTACAAGGCATTAGGCCTAAATACTACTTATTTCTACTTAACTATCATTTGATAAAGAGTAAACAGGTCTTTTTATTTGGCCAGCTGGTACATGAGAGGCCAAAATTGGTCTTGCCCATAGGCCCTCTTGGTGATTTGGTGGTTTCTGTCATTATGGCAGCCAGACAACTGGCATTTTCAGCAATGGAAGCCTACATATTGTAATTGCATTTTCAGCAAACTGCCTAATTACATCTTATATTTAACACTGAGGGCCAGATTCAGTAAGAAGTTACGTGGCTTATCCCTAGATAAGCCACGTAACTTCTTAGATGCGCCGGCGTATCTTTCTCCTGTATTCAGAAAACAAGATACGCCGGGATTGAGTTAAGATACGAGCGGCGTAATTGTATTACGCCGTCGTATCTTAACTGCATTTTTAAAATTGCCGCTAGGGGCGTTCCCTCTGATTTACGCCTAGAATATGTAAATCAGCGAGATACGCCTATTCACGAACATACGCCCGGCCGACGCAGTGAATTTACGCCGTTTACATAAGGCGTTTTCTGGCGTAAAGATAAACCACCAAAAAGATGGCGCATCCTATGTTAAGTATGGACGTCTTTTGCGTAACTCGTCCATGAATGGGGATTTAACGTCAATTACGTTCATGTCGAAAACAATGCGTCGTAGCGTCATAATTTGGAGCATGCGCACTGGGATATACGTCCACGATCGGTGCATGCGCAGTTAAAAAAAAAACGTAAAAAAAAGGGGGTCACAACACATTACCATAAAACATGCCCACCTCATTCACATTTGAATTACCCAAGCTTACGCCAGCCCATTTACGCTACCCTGCCGTAACTTAGCTTGGTGAATACAGCATTTGCCTCGCTAATTTACGGCGGCGTAGCGTAAACAAGATATGCTACGCCCACCTAAAGATACAGCGGGCTACATGAATCTGGCCCTGAGACTTCTATTTGTTTGAGTGGTTCAGCCCCTATTAAAAATGTTATTGTTCTTATGCACCTCCTAGTACAGAAAGAGGCTTAGAAAATGTTGCTTACTCCATATAAATACTGTACCTGAACACGGTGTAGAAGTCATCCCTTTTCCATAAAAAAGAAAATACTATTTAAAACAGGACCAATCTATTAAAGCAGAGCTCTACCCGAAAGTTAAAAAAGCTCCGCTTGTTCGCACCCCCCTTTTCACAGCTACTTCCTGGTAAGATCGCGGGACGCTGATCTACGTAATGTCCGGACCCTCCTCCTCCCCCTGCTGATTCTGGGACACATAGAGGTCCCATGCATAGGTGTGCGCAGCCTATTGCATTAGGGTGTGCACCCCAAAGTAATAGGGCAATGGACAGTGTTGGTAAGCAGTGAGTGGACGATGTCAAAAGGCCAGAGACTGGTGTCATTTTATTTTTTATAATTACTTTTTTACAATTTTATATTTTTTAAATATATTCTGTTTTTTACAATATTATTATTATTACTATTTTTTTTTCTTTTTAGGAGCCCCATGGGGCCTAGTGACATATCAGGGGTCTAAACAGACCCCTGATGTCTCACTTTTGAGACAGAGAAAAGGACTGAGGACAAAGATTCCCCAGGTCCTTTCTCTGTAGCAGGGGGAATCTGCCCAGCACAGGGTCATTAGGCTGTGCCCAGGCACACCTGATACACCCTGTGTGCGCATGCCTATGGGTCCCAGAATACAGCAGGATTAGTCAAAAAGCGAAGCATGACTTGCTCATGCACACACTTTCTGCTTCCCTTAATACAGATGCTGGTGCCTACACCCAAAGTCGACTGACAAATCAGCTAGGGGTGCCGACATCGTGGGATCCCTGAATAGGTAAGTGTCCTTATATTAAAAGTCAGCAGCTACAGTATTTCCTTAACATAGGCAGAAAGGAGGGATGAGGATGTAAGATACTCAAATGCACAGACCTCAAAACCGATCGTGTGTGGGCCCCATAGGTTATTTAACCATCGGTTAAAAAAAGCCAACTTGCTTTAAATTTTAACCGATGGATTCCTAACCGATAGGTCAAAACCGATCGTTAGTAGGCATAACCATCGGTTAAAAATCCACGCATGCTCAGAATCAAGTCGACGCATGCTTGGAAGCATTGAACTTCATTTTTTTCAGCACGTCGTTGTGTTTTATGTCACCGCGTTCTGACCCGATTGTTTTTTTTAAACGATGATGTGTAGGCGTGATGGACCATCAGTCAGCTTCATCGGTTTACCGATGAAAACGGTCCATCAGACCGTTCTCATCGAATGGACTGATCGTGTGTACACGGCTTTAGAGGAAAAAAATCCTGATTTAGCAGTATTGGGCCCAGTGGCAAAACTACCAGGGTTGCAGCAGTCCACTTGTGACCAGACCCTGTCGTTTTGCCACTGTGGGGGAGCCCCAAGACCCATCATCTCCCTCTGTACCTCCAACTGTCAGCTCACTATTCAGAGAGAGGGCAGGAGAGGACTATAGGCATACCCGTGGTGCCTGCATGGAGAGGGATCTCCCTCGGCTATCAGTTCACTACGCCCTACACAGTAGAGAGGCCTCTGACACGGGCAGGTATTGGCTTCCTTGTACAAGCAGAGCAACTCACCTGTTTACTAAATGCGGTGCCAGCCCGGGTCAGAGGCCTATGTGTGACCAGTCGGTAAGCAGGTTGAAATGCTGGTTAGTGAGACCGCTGCTGCCCAAGCCAGAAGGGAAAAACGGAAAATTGTATCATACTTACTACAGTAATTTCCTTTCCTGGTGCCTATCCATGGCAGCATACCTGTGACAAGCCCCTCGCCTTGGCTCCTCCCTCAGGACTAGTGAATATTATAAAAAGGTTGGCTAGCACTGCCCCAACATTCTCCGTAATATAAACACCGAGGGTGGGATTGTATCTGCCATGGATAGGCACCAGGAAAGGAAAATTACTGGTAAGTATGATACAATTTTCCGTTTTCTGGTGCCTCCATGGCAGCATACCTGTGACAAATAACTAGCTGAGATGGGTGGGATGATGCTTAGAGGTTTATTTCAAAGGAATTATTATTGATTATTAGAGGAGGCAACCGCTGACTTGATTGTCCGTCTGCCGAACTCTACCGACGAGAGAGCTCCTGGGTCTACCCGGTAGTGCTTCATAAATGTATGTTGGGACGACCAGGTGGCTGCCCTACAAATGGTTTCGATTGAAACGTTTGCCCTTGCCGCCCAAGAGGCAGATACCGCCCTTGTGGAGTGCGCCTTGACCATCAAAGGGGGGTCCAGACCCCTAGCCCTGTACACCTTGTGGATGAGCTTCACGATCCATGAGGCAATTGTCCTTGATGACGCCTCCTTGCCTTTGTTCTTTCCCCAGGGGATTATGAGCAACCTAGTAGAGTCTCTGAAGGATGCTGTGGCCTGAAGATAACATCTCAGAGTGGAGGCAATGTCCAGTTCGTGAAGAGAGTCGGAGTCCTGTTCCAGAAACGTTGGGAGTGCCCAGGGTTCCGACATGGTCAAGGATGATGCGACCTTGGGGATAAATCCCCGCACTGTTCTGAGTTCTACTCTGTCAGGGTAGAATATGATATGATTATCATCTGCCCCAAGAGCTTGGAGCTCCGAAACCTGTCTGCCGGAGGTTATGGCTATCAGGAAGGTAAGCTTCAAGGTTAGATTCCAAAGTGATGCCGAGTCCAAAGGGGCGAAAGGTGGGCTGGTTAACGACTCTAGGATGATAGCAAGGTCCCAGGTGGGAAAAGACTGCTTAGTTGGTGGTCGGATCTTTCTGACGGCTTTGAGAAATTGGATTATTAACGGATCCTCCGCCCACCTTCTACTGGTTGCTGTTGAAATTGCTGCTATCTGTACTTTTAACGTACTTAGAGCAAGGCCCATGTTCAGGCCTGCCTGCAAAAACTCAAGAATTTGAGAGGATGATGGGGAATCCGGATTACTGTTTCTGCCCATCATGAAGGCCCTGAACCTGTTCCACACCCTGTCGTATATACTGTTCGTTGAAGGCTTTCTGGCCCTGAGGAGGGTTGCAATAACCTCATTGGAACATCCTAGGGATTCAAACCTTTGCCTTTCAGCTGCCAGATGTGAAGGTTCAGCCTGCCTGGATCTGGATGGGTGTGATGCCCCTGAGACAGGAGGAAGGGTATCAACGGGACTTTGACCGGAGGCTGAATACTCAGGTACATTGCCGTAGGAAACCAAGGATGTCTCAGCCAGAATGGTAGAACCGCTATTACCGTTGTGGATTCCGCCATTATTCTCGCCAGGAGCTTTGGAATGAGAGGCCGTGGAGGGAAAGCATAGGCCAGGTCGCATGCCCAGGGGGCTAAGAGAGCGTCCACTGCTTCCGCCTGGGGATGCGGGAGCCTCGAGATGAATCTTGGTAGCTTGGCATTGCCTGCTGTCGCAAAAAGGTCCAACTTGGGGGGCCCCCACTGGTTCACTATCCAGTTGAAGATTCTTGGGTGCAGAGACCATTCGTTGGCATCTATGAACCTGCGAGACAGAAGGTCGGCTCTTGAGTTCAGATGACCGGGTAGGTAGACCGCCCTCAGGTCCTTCAGATTTCTTTCCGCCCAGAGGATTATGGGTTCCACCTCCCTCAGCAGGGACCTGCTGTGCGTGCCTCCCTGTCGGTGTATATAGGATACAGCGGCTCTGTTGTCCATCCGTAGAAGAACTGGACTCCCCGTGACCTCGAATTCCAGGGCTAGCAATGCACGATAGGCCGCCCGGATTTCCAGAATATTTGATACCAGGCCAGTCGCCTGAAAGGACCATCTCCCCTGCACCGAGATCTGGTTGCAGTGTGCTCCCCCCCGCCTGCTAAACTGGCATCGGTGGTAACTATGATCCAGTTGACATGCCCTAACGGGCGTGACTTCATCAGCGTGTGTTTCTTCATCCACCAATGAAGACTCCTGAGCATCAGGGTCGTCAGGAGTATGGGCTGAGAAAGATATCGTTTGTTCCACTGCCTCAAGAATTCCAGTTGAAAATATCTCAGATGCCAATGGGCCCAAGGGACCATAGGGATGCATGACGACATCCGACCGATCAGGCTCAGACAGTTCGAGGCGGTCAGATGGGATCTCACACTCACACTCTTCATCTGCCGAATAATAGATGCCACCTTCTGAGGTGGAAGGGACACTGTTCCCCTCTCTGTGTTGAACAGAGCCCCCAGATAAACCATTTCCTGGGTTGGAGAAAGGTGACTCTTCTCCCGGTTTATCTTCCATCCAAATTCTGTTAGTGTTGACAGGAGAACTTCCCTGTGTTCCACTAATTGGGCTGGATCCTGCGCCAGGAGAAGAAGATCGTCTAAATAATGGTAAACTCGAAGCCCTTGCTCCCTTAGAGGGGCTACGATGGCAATTAAGGTCTTTGTGAAGACTCTTGGAGAGGTGCATAGGCCAAATGGGAGACTCCGGAATTGTAGATGTACCTGGCCTACTGCGAACCTCAGATACTTCTGGAAGGAAGGGAGTATGGGTATATGCAGGTAAGCATCCCGTAAGTTTATTGATATCATCCAATCCCCCGGATGGATTACCCGGACGATGGTTTGTAGTGATTCCATCTTAAATCGCTCTAGAAGAATGTAGCGATTTAACCTCTTTAGGTCTATGACGGGTCTCCAACCTCCGTTTCTTTTGGGGACTAAAAACAGGGTGGAATAAAAACCTGTAAATCTTTCTGACGGAGGTACTGGAATTACTGCCTGCTCTTCCTGCAAGGAGAGAAGGAACTGCTGAAGTGCCTCTGCTTTTTGAGGGGACCTTGACACCCTCGTTGGAGAGAAGAACTCTTTGGGGGTTTGTCTAGAAATGTCCAAAAGTGCCCATACTTGACCGTGGAAACTACCCAAGGATCCCTGCACTTTGCCTCCCATATTTTCGAGAAACGTTGGAGTCTGGCCCCCACAGGAATCGCTTGGAATGGTTTGGCGTCAAAAGGACTTAGCGGGATCTTGTGGAGTAGGCATGGTTCCCTGTCTACGGTTCTTGAGGAAGGTGGACTGCGTGCCTTTCCAATTCTGTCTGAAGCCTTTTCCCTGCCTGGACTGTCTGTAGTCCTTGCCTTTAGAATACTGGAATCTTGGTGCGAATGCCTTGGGGCGCCTGGGTCGCCTGTCCTGGGGCAACAGGCCCGACTTTCCACCAGTGACACGAGAGATGGCTTCATTTAATTTCTCCCCAAATAGGGCTTTTCCATCAAATGGTATTTTGCACCAATTTTGCTTCGATGCGATATCTGCTGACCATGGTTTCAGCCACAAGGCCCGTTTGGCCATTACTGTGTGGAGCATTGCTCTTGCGGAGCATCGGATTGAATCAATAGCAGCTTCCCCAATAAAGTCTGCTGAGAGCTTAAGCTCGTCTAAGGCCTTTATAATGTCTTCCTTAGGGATATCCTGTTGGATCGCTGACTCTATATTATCCGTCCAGGCCCGTAGCGCGTTGGATACTGATGTTAGGGCTATCGCAGGCTTACAAGCATTGCCCGCCATCTGGTAAGCTTTCTTGAGGTCCAGATCCATTCGTCTGCCGAGGGGATCTTTAAATGAAGTCGAGTCCTCCATGGGCAGCATAACGTTCTTTGCTAAGCTTACCACCGCTGCGTCCACCACTGGAGGGGCTTCGAGCATTGCCGAGTCGGCTTCCGAAAGAGGGTATAGCTTTGCCATGCGATTAAGGGAAAACCTTTTTTCAGTCTTTTTCCACTCCTCCTCAATCACGCCTTTAATCTCGTCCATGAGAGGGAAAACGGAAATTTGGCGCTTAAGAAAGGGGAAGTACGCCTTAGATTTCTTGACCTCTGTCTCAGCCTCCTCCCAGCCAATCGCCTGTTTTACTGCCTGTACATAGGGCTGGACCATGGCGAAGACAAAGCCAGAGGCATCCAAGTCATCAGAGGAGTCCCCTGAGGCGTTATCCTCCTCCTGATGCTTAGAGGATGAAGCAGGTGTCATACGAGGCATTCCACCCGTGGAAGGCCCGGGAGTGGCCTCCTCAGCCGGATGCCCCTGAGGAGGAGCTACCGGTTGCTGCGTTGGCATTGAGGCCACCAATTCTGCAAAGGAATCTTTTATTGCCTTCTTAAGCAGGTCCGCCACTTGCAGGCCCTCGGATTCTCGGTCCGCCGCATAGTCCCTCAGGCAAGCTTGACAGATCCGTTTATGTGGGAGAGGGGTGGCTCCACAGGCCTGACACTTTGGAGATCTGGATCTCGGGGAGCGTGAGAGATGGCGTTTTTTGGCTGATGACTTCCTGCCACTCCTCTGGTCCCCTCGCCTGGAAGACCTATCTCTGCTGGGGCTTGAGTCAGAGTCTTCATGTCGCCTTGAGGTCTTCTTAGACGTCTTTTGGCGTACAGGGCTGTAACACATAAAGGTACGAGCCTCAGAGCACTCTTTTTTTTTTTTAAAAAAAACATGCTTAAACTTACCTGGACGTAGGTCCTTACCTTAACTGTAGAGTAGGATCTTGTATGGGCGGCGAATGGCTCATATTAGGTGGACTAGCAGAGGAAGCAGCTAAGAAAAGAGCAGGAAAAGGGGTAAAGGTCATGTTTAAACTCGGCTAAAAAGAACCATGAATACTGTTTCGCCGTTCCCTTTTTTTTTTTTTTTTAAAACCACCCCTACATTTCCGCCAAAAAACATATACGTCAGTCCACCCCTCTTTCTTTTTTTTTTTTTGTGTGGTTTTTTTTTTTTTTTTCTTTCTTTACCTGAGAAAGGGGGGGGGAATTTTGCCCTGGAGCTCTCTCCACTGAACCTTCCCAGACAGCCTCAGGAACTCTACTGGGGCAGTCAGGGAGATAAAGAGGAGGACCAGGAGAAAAGGGACGCCTCTGCCATGCATTTTGGAAAGAATGGCAAAAATTCGCCACCTTTCCCCTTTCCAAGATGGCCGCCGAGGCTTCCGCGCGCACCGCGCATGCGCGAACCGGCGGCTCTAGGACCCGGAAGTCCCAACCGTCGGCGTCAGTGCAGAGCGCGGCGAAGGACGCCGCTCGTGCACTTAAATGAGTGGGGGTGAGCGCGCGTGATCCCTAAGGGGGAGAGGAGGACAGGGGGGCGGCGGAACACGGGGGGAAACATAAATGAACACTGCGGGAGGAGGGGGGGCGGACATGATGAGAAGCAAGAAAGTTTGAAGAAAACGCCTAAGAAAGGGGAGAGGGGAGTGAAAAAAGAAGAGAGAGAGGGGAGAGAGAAAAGAAAAAGGGAAGGAAGAGAGAGAGGGAAAGGAAAAAAAAAAAAGTACTAGCTGCTGCTTCTGTTACCGTGGGAGCCAGACGCCTCTTAAGATGTACTGCAGATAGAGCTCTTAGCTTAAGAGACAAACTGCCTGTCCCAAAAGACCCTACAGAAGGGACTCCCAACCTTATTAGCGCGTTTAGCTGCCCAAGAGAAGGGACCGCACCCGGGAGAGGCTTGAACCCGGATGGACGCTGCCGACTGCAGAAGGTAGGACGTTCGACCAGCATTCACTGCCTTGAGGTATAAGGAAAAAAAGGAGAATGTGGGGGCAGTGCTAGCCAACCTTTTTATAATATTCACTAGTCCTGAGGGAGGAGCCAAGGCGGAGCTTGTCACAGGTATGCTGCCATGGAGGCACCAGGAAATAATTTTCTACAATGCACTGAAACACAAGCTATTGGTGTAACAGAATCAGAACATATTGAACATAATTTATTTTTCTCCCCAACATAAAAAATAGCTGCCTTATTGTATGCAGGGGATGGTTCTACTTTCATGTTTTCCATTTGTTACTGTTTAAATATGGGAGATTAATGAAGTAGCCGAGACAACTCTCCCATTCATCCCTTTAGAAATTGTTGTCACACCTATGCATTACAATACAGATGCAAGGCAGAACAATAGATGTAAACTGTGCTAAGTGTGGAGAACCAGGCAGTTTGAGAAGTGGGTCTGCCCTTCATATGAGGTCTAGGAGAGATCCATATAGAATCTTTTTTTTCAAAGTGAACTTGTACAATGAAGTAAATCAGCCACATATCTGGGAAAGTTAAACTAAGCATATGATGGAAGAACTCATATTTAAAGGATTACTCGGTGAAAGCCACATCAGTGGATCCAAAGATATATGCAAATGAAGATCTCATCATTTCTTGTAAAAGTCAAGTCTGTTCCCACCCCTTCCACCTCTCCATTGGTGTTTTAATTCTCTGAGAAGCCTCATTGTCAAATAGATAGGCTAAAGAGGTGGAAGGAGCCTAAATAAGCTTGACTTTTACTGGAAATGGCAAGATTTGCATATTACTTCACCTACCTTTATCTCTGGATTGTTTTGACATGCACTGCTAATGCATTTTTTCTTTGTCATGTGCTAGTTCTACCCAGTGGGGTAATTTAAATCATATATTTTTGTTTTTCTGTTCTATTTCACGTGACTTAGTCCTATAATAATAATACAATATACTTCCTCCATACTTTAATCATATGACTAATTATTCAGTCATATGACTGGCAAGGGAAGTTAGTAATATAGGGCAGTTTCCAAGCCTGTTTATCTGAGATATGCCCATCTGTTATATACTGTCATACAATGTTTATTGGTATGAGCTTTGGTTTACAACTATATAACTGATTTGTTACATTTCTTCCAGTGTGACTAAACACTTGTATTGTTGCACTTTTCAAGGACAAAGTCTAAAATAAAAATTTCAGGACTCGAGTAGTGAAGGAAAAAGGAAATGGTGTTGTAGTCTGTAGCAATCATTTGTGCTCCAGCTGACTTTTGTTTAGTGTAGATTAGCTGAACAGGGATGATTAAATGAATTTAGGAACTTTGGGATGTGATTGAGATAAGGCCTTCTTAATTGAAGTAGAGATTTTTGTCAAATATTTTGCACTTTAAGATATACAGTAGGTGGCATCTAGACAGCTTCTGAACATAGCCTCTTATGCCTCGTACAGACGACCGGTTTTCCCAACGGGAAAACTACCATGTTTCCTTTTGGTCAGGAAAACTGTCCGTGTGTATGCTCCATAGCAGTTATCCTGGCGTTTTTTTGCTCGGCAGTTTTGCAGTGGAGCATACACACGGCCGGTTTTCCTGACCAAAGCTGTCATGGCAGTTTTCCTGTCATTAAAATCGCCCGTGTTTACATGGGGAAAAGCAACCGAGCAGGTTCTCGGTTTTCACACCCTCAGTTTTCCCGGCAGACTTTTGACCGCCGGGAAAACCGATCGGGTGTATGAGGCATTAGCCCTCTCATGCTCCCTTTTGCCTTGTATTAACTACTGTTATAGGCTAGGTTAGGTAAATAATGGAGCCTTATAGCCCAATAGTGAAAAGGGGTAGATAAGGTGAGAGCAGGTTAAAAAGTCAGCGAATGGTAACTCACTGTCATCAAATGTCAACAAATTTTTTCCTTGGTAATTTTTTATTCATCCAACCAGTGTGATTATCATCCAGTGCTATTAGCATAATGAAATATATTTTATGTATTGTTATGACAGGTATTTACACATCAATTCCTGCTCTCAAGAAGCTTACAGTCTAGGGTCTCCATTAAGGATGCGCTCAGGAGTGTTCGCAACTCCACGTGCCTGTGCCCACGCAAGCCAGGAAGCTGACACTCTGGATCGGGAAATGTCTCACTGCCTGTAATTAGTGCGTCAGTTTCCTGGTGGGCACGTGGAGTTGCAAACACGCCTGAGCCCATTCTTTTCTCTGTCTCACATACACAGGTGCACTAGGGTAGTGGTTCTTAACCTCAGTCCTCAAGTACCTCCAATGGGCCATGTTTTGGAAACTTCACTTATGGCCCATACACACGATCCAAATATCGGACGAAAACGATCGTCCGATGATGGATCGTACGATTTTCGGATCGTGTGTACACTACTTTCGACAGCCGATCACGACCATTCATCCGATTAAATTCGATCGGACAAGCGCGAAAATTTTTCTCATCCGATGTCCGATCGTCCGATTTTCGTTTAGTCAGTACAGCCGTCGTCCGACAATACAATACAAATACATTACAACACGTGACATCACTTCCGATCGTTTTTTTCTATCGTACGAGAATTTTCGTGAGTTTAAAAACCTATTTTATTTTACTCGCGATTATTAAGCGAAAAAAGTCGTACGATCCGTCGGCCGATATTCGGATCGTGTGTATGGGCCATTAGATAAAATAACTCTTATCAATACCATGTCATTGATATTGATTCTAAGCAGCTGTGCAAAGTAAAGGAAAACATGCCCCTTTGGGAGTACTTGAGGACTGAAGTTGAGAACCACTGCACTAGGCTGCATGGGTGCTCAACCTGTTGCCCTCCAGCTGCTGAGGGACTATAAGTCCCATCATGCCTCTGCCTTTGGGAGTCATGCTTGTAACAGTCAGCATTGCAATGCCTCATGGAACTTGTAGTTCTGCCACAGCTGAATGACCACAGGTTGAGCACCCATGCACAAGGGTCAGTTCAGATGGGAGCCAGTTAACTTACTGCCATATCTTTGGCGTGTGGGAGGAAACAGGAGTAATGGGAGGAAATGGCCACAAGCACATGGAAAACATGTAAACTCCATGCAGATATTGTCTTGGCCAAACCTACAACTGCGGTGCTGCAAGTGTTAGTTACTGCTTTTGTAACGTAGCTCTATGTTTAATTGTGCTCTAAAGTCTAGGGGCCTTGAGATAATTGCCCCCCCATTAAAAAAAAAAAGACATACGCACTTTATATTTAATAATCTTTTTGCCAGTCCCTTGACATTACAGGTCTTTCCTCTGCTTCTCATACAGTGGTAAAAATAGGAGTTATTTTTACTGCTGCACTGAACAGTGTTCACTTTATAACGTTGGAGTCCCACTAAGGAGTTTCTTGATGGCCTGGGCTCAGTGAAAGTGGGTTGGCCATCATTCTACCTGGAAGACATCTATTAGTGGAAAAAAGTACTGTAGGGGATAGCTCCAAATTGAAGGTAAGTATTACAGCAAAAGCTGCTTTTTTATTTTTATTTCTATTACTTGCCTACATATCTATATTTCTTTATCTGGAGTTTGGATTTTACCAGCTATATAATTGTTGGGAATAAATATAATCTAGTCACATTATACTATAATTATGCCGCGCGCACACAGCCTTTTTCCATGACGTGAAAACTGCTATTTTTTTTTATGTCATTAAAAACTACCGTGTGTGGGCTCCAGAGCATTTTTCATGACGTGAAAAATTGCCATTAAAAATTTAGAACATGCTCTAAATTTTCACATTGTTTTTCACGTTGATGTTTTTTCACGTCGTAAAAAATGATCGTGTGTAGGCTTTAACAACGGGAAATAAACATGCATGCTCAGAAGCAAGTTATGAGACGGGAGCACTCGTTCTGGAAAAACTAGCATTTGTAATGGAGATAGCACATTCGCCACGCTGTAACAGACTGAAAAGCACGAAGACTGAAAAGAAGGACAAGAAAAACGGCCGTGTGTACGCGGCATTAGTGTATTGTCGTACTTTTAGCTTGGTGGTTCTAACCTTATTGACTCAACCATAGTGGCTGACAGTAAAAAATGCAAGGATTCACTATGTAATGGGGACCACTAGTCAGCCTGACTAACATTATTTTGATGTAGTTATTTCATAGAAAATTGTTTTTTGTTTTGTTGCTGCACACACTTGCATTTTCACTAGGGTTGTCCAGATACTAGTATCGGCATCGGTATCGGGACCGATACCAAGTATTTGCGGGAGTACTTGTACTCGCCCAAATGCTCCCGATACCTAAATAGAATACTTTTGTTTGTATTTATCAACATGTTCTGTGAAAATTCTTTGAGTTTTTTACTACTGCGTGACAAGCAAATAAAACATTTTTATTCATTTTTATTATTTTATAATGTCTTGAGTTAGAGTTCTTCATATTTCTAAAGAAAATATCCTTAGTCTGTATTGTGGTTTGAAAACTGTCACATGACATTTAAAAAAAGTATCGGTATTCGGTATCGGCGAGCACATGAAAAAAAGTATCGGTACTTGTACTCGGTCCTAAAAAAGTTGTATCGGGACAACCCTAATTTTCACTGTGCTAATTTATAAAAAGGGGGCCCTAAACTAAACTAGAACAATGCAATGCAGCACTATGAATGAGAGATGGGAAAAATGTTTTGTTTTCTGCCATGATGTTTTAACCAAAAAACTGATTTTACCAGCTTTGTCTGGAAATGCAACATATGGTTGTTTGTAATCAGATGGTTAATTATAATAATTGCTGAATACCAGTCAAAATGGGGACTGCAAAGTACAGTACATTGCAACAGAGACCATTGATGAGTCTGCAGAGTACTTATCCAAAATTTATTTCCTCATAGCTCATGTGGAAAAAAAGAACAAAAAGTTACATAAATGTGCAAATGTCAGAATTAGCACGTCAGCAACTGAATGCAGATAATTGTAAAGTACAAATTACTTTTAGCGCTGTCGTTGAATTTTTACGCAGACAAAGTAAGAAAATATTAAAATGATGTCACATTTTATAAGAACATTAAAATAAAATATACAAATGGCTGTTCACAATTTTGATATATCAAAACAGTTTTAAAGGAAGTAATTGGTGCTGGTCATAGATGGAACATGAGGCTTTATCTTATCAATGACAGTATCCTGTATTTCTATATTAATTTCTGCCCACTAAATTCGTGCAGATAATTTTTTTACTTGCAATAGTGCATTGTGCTCCCTACTTGCTATCACAGCGTTTCTTTAGACAATTAAGGCTTATTCAAGAAAAATAACACCCAAAACATTTTTTAATGGACCAAGTTTCGTGAAGATCGCACACTATAGAGTGTCTCGCCTATCTCTATCTGCTGTTCGCTCTCTGCAATTCTCTACAGTACAACTCCATAACATGGCCTGCATTTCATAGTCCATTCATAAAATGCAGGCTATGGTGTGGAGCCTGTGTATCTCACAGAGTTCTTTCTGCTTAATGAAAGAATTCTATAATTGGTGGAAAGTCGCTCTAACGACTTTGGCAAGTCACATGACTAGGCATTTCTCTCAGTTTTTGTTTTTTTCCCTTACAGGCTCATTTATTTTAATAGCGATCCCACATTTTCATGACTCTGCTAAGCACATTTATAAAGCTCATTACTATGGAGACACACTTTGTATTGTAGTGCACGGCATCAGAAAACATGGTGGTGACCGATTTTGATTGCACTGTGGTCCATTTTAAGTAAATGGGTTGCCCTAATACAACATAACCTAATGCAGCGCACACACGACTGTTTTTCCTTTTATGCAAAAAAACAAAGTTTTTCTCGACGCGATTCATTGTGATTCCTCTCAAGCCTGCCTTGCATACACACGTTCATGAAAAAAAGCACTCGAGCAAAGCGCGGTGACGTACAACACGTACAACGGCACTATAAAGGGGAAGTTCCATTCAAAAGGCGCCACCCTTTGGGCTGCTTTTGCTGATCCTCGTGTTAGTAAAAGTTTGGTAAGAGACGATTAGCGCTTTTCAGCCTTCGTGCTATCCGGTCCGTTTCAGAGTGACGAATGTGCTATCTCCATTATGAACGCTAGTTTTACCAGAACGAGCGCTCCCTTCTCATACTTGATTCTGAGCATGCACATTTTTTTTCCCTCGGAAAAGCATACACACAAACGGTTTTCGCGGCAAGAAAAAGAACAAGGGGAGAAAACTACGAGAAAAAATAAAGCAGGTTCTAATTTTTTTGCATGCAGTTTTCTCGTCGAGAAAACTGCTATGGAACATTTACACGACCGGTTTTCATGACCAATCTAAAAAATTGCAGTTTTCTCATCATGAAAAACGGTCATGTGTCAGGTGTCATAAGAGTGTCAGGTGAAAGCATAAGGTGATATGAGTCCCTACCATCATTCCGATCTTATACTGGAAGCTCTTGATAGGTCACGTATAGAGGTTGATTTACTAAAACTGGAGCCAATCAGCTTCTAACTTCAGCTTGTTCAATTAAGCTTTCACAAAAAAAATGGAAGCTGATTGGTTTCTATGCACAGCTGCACCAGATTTTACACTACACTACAGTTTTAGTAAAATCAATCCCATAGTGTCCTGTTTTTTTTTTAGAATACTTTATTAAAATCTCTCAACCCAAAATGGAAAATCCAGTCCAATGCTAAATACAAAATATCTTGCAGCTGGGTTTGTAATGCTTTAGAATCTTTGGATGAGACTTGGATTCCATTGCTGGACAAGCAGAACCTACTTAGCCTTTATGAATGTTTTATGGATTGTATTCAGGGCCGATCCTAGGCAGGGTGCACAGGGTGCATTGCACCCAAGCGCCTGCAGAGGTGGGGGCGCTGAAGTGCCACAGTTCTCCCCTCCCTCCTTTTCTCCTTGTTTGTGTCGGTCCAGAACTAGTGTTCTGAGCATAGGTATGTGTCTGTCCAGAACTGATGTGTGTGCATTGGGCAACCCGTCCAGCCTGGCAGTGCTCGGGGGAGGGGCCGCTCCTCTTCCTGAGTTCTAGTTTTCAGTGATGTGCAGGAATGAATTCCTAACACTGGGAGTCTTGGATTCCGCACTGTCTCCACCAACTCCAGTTGGAATGCCTCCCCATCCCATCTCTATCTCAGGTTACACAGAGAGAGAGAAGGTGAGTCACAGTGTTCAGTGTGCTGTGTGCTGGGGATGGCACTCCCAGCATCCCTTTACACGTACCCCTGCTCTAGATGTTTTATGGCATGATAGATTGCATAGGATACACAGCCCCTGCCCATTCCTGCGCCTAGTACATCTACAGATGTGATGTATAATGAGATGGAGGAGTTAGTAAAATGACAACACCCATGTGGGGGCGCCAGAAATATTTCTGCACCCAGGCGCCTATGACCCTAGGATCGGCCCTGATTGTATTAATATGAAACTTTATTTGATGATAGGTTCACGTTAAATGTGTTACAGTAGAAGAAAATTCTGTAGTTTTTGTGTACAAAAGCCATACTAAAGTTAAATGATAGGTTAGCAATCCGCGTGTATTAAATGTGTTACAGCAGAAGACAATAGTGTACTTATTGTGGACACAGGCATGCCAGACTAGCTGTACTAAAAATATTGCCTAGCATAGCACAGTTCATTGCACCTACTTCTCCTTTGTATCTTCAGGGCATTGACTTTGTAAAATGTCATTGTCTTCTGCAACATTGTGTGCAGGCCTCAGGCACACAGGCACATTTTTTCATCCCCTGGATGCCTTTGCTCTAGAGAAGAAAACAAGTGTCAAAAACTCATTTTGCAAATGTGTTTAGTGCTTGCGTGTTCTCTCATTCCATTGGCCAGAATATTAATTTATTCTGGCCGCTGGAAAGAATGAACAATCAAACGCTAAACACGCCTAGCACTTAAGCGTGTTTAGATGCATGTACACGCATTTACTCTAGGTTCACACCAATGCGTTTTTTAATGCGTTTGGCAGAAACACACTACAGTCCCTTTAACATGGTTTCCTACGGTACACGCCCACATCAATGCGTTTTTCAGCCGGTGCATTTTTTTAAAAGGGTCAGGGACATTTTATAAGGCAGCACACTGTGTTTTGCGTGTAATAAACTTTAATGGACCCGCACCAAACGCAAGTGTTTTTTTAATAACAAATTGTGAATATCTGGTTGTTAAAGAGAGGGCCAGAAAGCTGGCTGCTGCATCCTTAAAGGGGTTGTAAAGGTTAATTTTTTTATTTTGTAAATAGGTTCCTTTAAGCTAGTGCATTGTTGGTTCACTTACCTTTCTCTTCGATTTCCCTTCTAAATGTTTTTTTTTTTCTTTGTCTGAATTTCCCACTTCCTGTTCCTCCTCAGTAAGCTTGCCCCCATCATCCGAGCCATTCCGAACACAGCGTCTCCCCGCAGGGATGTAGTCCCAAAGGAAGGGGGCGAGCACGCTGACTAACCCCCAGCCAGAACGGCTTGAATGATGGGGGCAAGCTTTCTGAGGAGGAACAGGAAGTGAGAAATTCAGACAAAGAAAAAAAAAACATTTAGAAGGGGAATCGAAGGAAAAGTAAGTGAACCAACAATGCGCTAGCTTAAAGGAACCTATTTAGAAAATAAAAAACCAAACCTTTACAACCCCTTTAACATCCGATTAGCCTTTGGGTCTGGTATGGATTTTGAGGAGAATCCCATACCAAAAAATAAATAAATAGTGTGGGTAAAATTAACATGTACATAATGCTGGAAGATTGTAGTTTGTAATCATTGTTTTTTTTTTTTTCTTTCAGAACAAAAATTATACGGAGACCTCCAATTCAACTGTAGCAGTCATTGCCATTAAAGCCACAAATGCCACATGTACCGTATACATAGCTTGCTACACAAAGGGAGGCATTGGACCATATAGTGAAGCAGTACAGCTTTTTATTCCAGGTGATGGTGAGAGCCTTTTTTTAATCAATATTTAGCACTAAACTCTTTCTCTATAGGAGTGTTTCTTAAACTATGGGTTGGACCTCAAATTGGGTCATCGATGTGTTCGGGATAGGTCACAACTATTGACTTTGGGCCAAAATGCGAATGAACAGATCAAGCGATGGCTTAGTGACAGCAAGTATGACTGACAGTATGGACACATATGGGAAACTGGAATGCAAGTAGTGGGGTAGGACAGGGAGGTTGGGTGGGGGATGGCAAGGAGACAATTATTCAGACATGATTGCAAGGTCTACAGAACACCCACAGCATGAAAACAAACCTATTGGGGTTGATTTACTAAAACTAAAGAGTGCAAAATCTGGTGCAGCTGTGCAATCGGCTTCTAAGGCAGGGTTCACACTGGTGCGACAAACGCTCCGACATTGGGAGCTCATGTCGCCTGACGTGTGAATATCAATGTTTCCCTATGGGCGCCGTGTTAACTGGTCCAACACTTGTGGGTCCGACTTTGAAAATGCTCCCTGTACTACTTTGGTCCAACGTTGATTCTACTTCAGCCCATTGAATAGCATTGAAGTCGGAATAAAGTCGTTTTTTTTTTTTTATTTGGCATGGAGTTCCCCCTCAAGATACATACTAAACACCTGGTATTGGCAGGGATCCAAGTCGGATCCCCGTTCATTGAAAGTCAGATTTATGTCGGCTTCAAGTTGCAGGGAAAAGTCGGATCCAAAGTAGGAAGACTGTCGTGTCGCACTAGTGTGAACCCAGCCTAACATCAGCTTGTTCAATTAAGCTTTGACAATAAAACCTGGAAGCTGATTGGTTTCTATGCAGAGCTGCACCAGATTTTGCACTCTACGGCCGCGTACACACGATCAAATCTATCTGCTGGAAACGGTCGGCCCGACCGTCCCAGCAGACAGATTCGATCGTGTGTACGGGCGAGCCAACGGATTTGGCCAGCCGACAGATTTTAAAGCATGCCTACCAGTTTTAGCAAATCAACCCTATTGATTTCTTGAAGTTGTGCCTAATGAAAATCCAGCAGAGAGTAAAGAATTAGTCACAAATTTTGCCTGTGGCCTCCCTGGGGCTGATCTTCTTTCCCCTATTACTGACTTACCATGCCTTGTTCTGCACTGTGTCTCTGTGCAGAGGTGGCCATCTTGGTGGAAGCAAGGGAGAAAGCAGGGCTTTGCTTTCTTATGCCTCCAGCATGGAGAACGGTGATCAGTACAGCGTTGACATCACCAGATCCCACTTCAAATATAGAGAGACTAAGGGTCCTTTCACACGTGCGGACCGTTTTTTAGATCAGTTTTTTATCATCAGTTGATCCGTTTTTTCATCGGTTTTTTCGTCCGTTTTTCATCAGTTGTCATCCGTTTTTCATCCGTTTTCATCCGTCTTTCATCCGTTTTTTTTTTGTTAGAACTTTATTTTCATTACATATTTTGATGAAAAACGGATGTTAGCGGATCGGATGTTAAACAGATCGTACGCTAACATCCGTTTTTCGTCCGTTCCGTTTTTTTGACGGAAGAAAAATAGGGTTTTCTTCCGTTAAAAAAAACGGAGCTTAACGGAGACGGATGTTAACGGATGGGTGTGAAAGGACCAATAGGAAAGCATTGCGGTCCGTAAATGGACGTCTAAAAAACGGATGAACGGTCGGCACGTGTGAAAGGACCCTAACAGCCGGAGGCAGCAGGTCCTTAGATCTCACCTTACACAGGAGTGGCTAGGCACACTCATATTCAGGGAAGTGCACTGTAATTTTTGAGGCTAGATTTTTCAATGTTCTGATTAGGCACATTTCTAAATTTTACCGATAGCATAGCAAATTTTCGGTTCTTGAGCTCAGTTCCAATTTAATAGTAAGGCAACAAGCTTCACAAAACATTGTTTCAATTGTAGAAGGGTAGGTCATTTGAGGCAGAATTAGCTTGGCAGACAGTAGTTGTGGATAGCTGGGATCATCACACCAGTTTAAGCACCACTCTGCATTAATTACTGTTGGTTCGTCTTCTTTTTTTGTATTATGCGACCACAACATTTTGATACAAATTCTTGAGTCTCAGAATGAGTCTCAGTAGGGTGACAATTTACGTATCTGCTCAATTGGTTTTTAAGACATACTTAAAAAGACTAAGGACCGGTTCACACTGGAACATGCTCAATGTTTATGTGCAATCCCTCGTATTCCAGTGTTGGCAGCTTATATGTGAATGGGCTGCCAAATGTACAGAACTGTGCAAAATGTAGTGCAGGCATTACTTTTTGAAATCATGCTACACCAAATCGCATGGTACTGGTATAGTATGGTGGCCGCAAATGTGATGCGTTTGCAAGATGCATTTGGGGAGTCATTAACTTTTAATGGCACCCACATGCATCTCCCAAGAGCAGCACTTTCACATGTGGTGTGGGAAATGCACATGGAATGCTTTTTTTCCCACAGCACATTCCAGTGTGAATGGGCCCTTAATGTAACTAATACACTAAGGGTCCTTTCACACGGGCGGATCCTGTGATGATCCGCCCCGTGAACATCCGCTGGCTCAGCGTGGATCGCTCCATTGATCCCCGCTGTGCCGGGGGATGACATGGTGGTCCCTGCACACTGTGCAGGGACCGCCCTGTCAGATCGCTGCTCTCCCCTATGGGGGGATCGGATAAACACAGACTGTCTGTCTGTGTTCACCCGATCCGCTCTGCAGACGGATGGAAAAATAGGATTTTCCTCCGTCTGCAGAATCGGAGGATTGCGGACACTGATGAGATCGGGTGTCAGCGGATGTTCATCCACTGACACCCGCGATCTCATAGGGATTAATGTATGTCCCTTTTTCATCCGGACACGGATGGATGAAAAAACGGACATACGGTCCGCAAGTCTTAAATGAGGCTGTAGTTATTTGTAACAGATTTGATGTGCTGCCCTGTCGTGTAGCATCAGGAATTTAGTTAATTATGTCGTTCAGTATTTATATGCAATTTTATCAATATTTCTATTTACATAAACATTTTAATAAGATTCATTCATAAATAAGAATATGCATGGAGTAATTCTCATATACAGCATATTTTTAGAACATCAGATTACCTAATAGGAAGTATTGTGTGTTTCTAAATATATGCTTAAAATAATTGGTTCATCTTGTTCCAGGCACAGTAGCATCCGCGACTTCTTCAACTCCGGCAACAGGAAATGTCAGCCCCTACTTGATATTGCTGGGCTTTATCTGCAGCTTAATGATACTTCTTCTAACGATTTATGGTGCAGTAATATGCATCAGAAGAAAAAAAGAAACAGAGTTTGGGTAAGTTTAAGTAACACTTGGTACCTAGAAAACTGGGCTAGCAGGCTGCTTTTTTGGTGCCTTCCTATAACCACAAATCTTCATGGCTGCACAGATCATGAAAACTGGTATAAAATACATAAATTTATAATGCAGTTATATGAACATGTTTATTTATTTTTACTCTTCAATACAGACTAACTTCCACTTTCTTTAACTCTTAAAATACACGTGGATGCCCCAATTTCCATCTCCATAACATAAGGAACATAATGGAGAGATGCTTTGTAGGGCAGAAGGGGATAACTGGGTAGGGCTGATAACACTATTTGGGATTTCAGTGCAGCGGAAGCAAATTCACAGGAATTTGGGCACTCTTCTGGTAGATTAACAAATATCTTTCTGTATTTGCAGGAAAGTGGAAATGTACATGCATCGCACAAATGTATTGTGTATGTTTTGCTTTATTTTTCCCTGACATACACTTGAATGAAAACCATTCGTAATATATTGTCTGAGTCAGATGGTCACTATCTAACCACTCTCAAGGAAGAACATTGATCGGTTGGGTTTCAAGACCTGCCCTAAATATTTATTTTACCTGTGAGGCTTTGTACACACGATCAGTCCAAACTGATGAAAACGGACTGAAGTTCAGTTTCATCGGTTCACAGACTGATGGTCTGATGTGCGTGTACATCATCAGTTCAAAAACCGATCGTGTCAGAACGCGGTGACGTAAAACACGAAGACGTGCAGAAAAAAATGAAGTTCAATGCTTCCAAGCATGCGTCGACTTGATTCTTAGCATGCGCGGGTTTTGAACCGATGCTTTTGCATACTAACCATCGGTTTTGACCGATGGTCAGGCGTCCATCAGTCTAGTTTTAAAGCAAGTTTTAAAACTTTGGACTGAAGGACAAAAGACTGATGGGCCATACACACGGTCGGTTTGGACCGATGAAACTGAACTTCAGTCTGTTTTCATCAGTTTGGACTGATCGTGTGTACGCGGCCTTAGGTTTGTGTTAGCATCTGCCTGTGCTGCTTTTTGCCTCCCCCTTCCCCTATCAATAAATAAATATTCAGCCAATATGAGCATATATATATATATATATATATATTATATATATATATATATATATATATATACTTAGTGTGATTTCCAAGTTCTGGAGAGCAGTTGGATTGTGTCTATTTATTGACACCCCCAGGCTGTCCGTATGTATAGTGTTTTAGCTTGTTTAGCATAGAGGATGAATGAATCTCCTGCTGCTAGCTATTGTGTTCTGACAGTTTGCACCCAGGGCTGGTCTCGACTGTAGCAAATAGGTTGCAAGCACTGTTAAGCCAACTTTTTCTGGTTAGAATTGATCCTTCAATTTCTCTGTTGAAATTTGTTAAACTGGGTTTGTTGAGCCAGGTGACTTTTGGCTGGGACTGGCAGAAATGCAAGCCATGTATGGCCAGTTTAAGAAATGATATGTGATAATGAACTAAAGATCAGTAGCCTAGGTTCACATTGGAGTGATTGGTCATGCGATTTGAATGATAAGTCGCAGCCTATTGGAGGTCATGGCACTGTTCCAATCGGTGCGACACCGATTTTGTGATGCCGCACCGATTTGCAAAAGTAGTTACTGTACTATTTTTGCCGATTTCAGGTGCGATTTCAATAGACATCTGTGCATGAAGCCACACAGATGTCTATCAAGTAGAAGTTGAAATTGCGCTAACCTTGCTACTTTGAAATCGCGCTACTTTGAGTGACTTATCGCGATTTCAAAGTAGCAGCAATGTGAACCAGGGCAAAGAACAACCTGCTAATGGGACGGTAAATTGAATAAACACTGATAAATGCAACCAAGATGTTATAAATAGTGGAAGAACATACAGTCTAAACTGATTAGGGTTAAATCCATTAAATGTACATTTATTGTATAAGGAAAATTGAAACATATGAATTAATGTGGTACAATTGATTTTAAAGGGTTTTCTTTTAAAGGGACAAACAGAATATGTTGAATATTTAAAGCGTCACTAAAGGAAAAAAATATTTTTGCTGAAATGACTGTTTACAGGGTATAGAGGCAGAAGTTAACTGATTCCTTTTAAAAATAATTAAAAATAGATAAAAATCAATCATTTAATGTGCCTGTAGTTTAGTTTAGTTTTTAAACTGGTTTCATGTTTCTGTGAAGTAAAGAGACACACAGAACAAGAACAAATAAATACAGGGCAGTATTTGTTTTTAAAATGAATATGAGGAGTTTTAGACACACAGTAATGACAGCTTGGACCACAGTGAAAAAGCTGCCATGAGTTTTTTCATAAGGAGCCAGACAAGCAGGACGTGTGGAGATTAGAGAAGTATTACAGCAACTTCAAAGCAAAAATGAACAATGAGGACATGAAACCAGGACTGCAGTAAGGTAAAGGAAACTATTTAGCTAAAAACATTTTTTCCTTAGTGACCCTTTAACAATAAATCCCTTTATGCTTGATAAAGGGCAACTAATTATTTTGAGTACACCTGTGAACTTGCCAGGCTTCTATTCTTCTCAAATCACGTTAGTTATGTTTTCCAGTGTTAGTTTGGGTATCTGCCCTACCACAAGACAAGAATTAAAGTTTCACATTTTACGTACCACCAACTGTACTACCAATTTAGTTGTTATTGCACAGTATCCATAATTATAGAATCTAGGCATTTTGGTGGAGATATATTACCCATAATGTCAATAGAATAGAAGGAAAAGCAAGTGGTTTCACTTACCAGCAACCTTACAAAACTGAACTATACCTTTTAGGTTGAGCTGACCTTGATAGCATTACTGTACCTAATTACTGAACTCTATGGGCCAGATTCACGTAGATTCCGGTGTAGCGTAGCGTAAGCCATTTACACTACGCCACCGCAACTTACTGGATTATTCTCCAAGCACTTGCTCCGTAAATTGCGGCGGCGTAGTGTAAATGGCCCGGCGTATCCCTGCGTAGTTCAAAGGGGGCGGCTTGTATTTAAATTAAGGCGCGCCCCCGCGCGCGATCGAACTGAGCATGCGCCGGCCGTAAAAATAGCCCAGTGCGCATGCTCCAGCTCACGATGGTAAACGTCAATGAAGCCGACGTGAGCGTCATTGACGTAAAGCCCTATTCGCGACCGACTTAGTAAAACGACGTAAACGACGGAAAAAGACGACGCTGTCCCGACGCCATACTTAACATGGCATACGACGGACCTTCGTAAACGTTCGGGAATCGGCCTATTAGGCTCATTTGCATAGTCAAATGAGAAATCAACGTAAACGCCACCTAGCGGCCAGCGTAGAATTACATGTAAGATCCGACGGTGTAAGTGTCTTACACCTGTCGGATCTACGCCGTATCTATGCGTAAATGATTCTAGGAATCATACGCATAGATACCCGGAGCCAAAAACAGAGATACAACGGTGTATCTTGAGATACACCGTCTTATCTCTTATGAGAATCTGGCCCTATTACTATATCCAGAGATATCAAGCAATTGTACATATAGGGCCTTACCCTTTCTTCCCTGAACTTTAAGAGCTGAGATTACAGACCCATTTATCTATGTGAGTTTAGTTACAGTACAAGGATCATTATTGAAAACAAGGGCGGCATTTAGGGATCCTTTCAAGATACTACAGTCAGATTTCCACAGCTGGCTTTCTGAATTTACATATAATGGGGATGAATACGGATTAACTAAAATGTGCAAGTTAGGCAGATTCCCTTCTCAGTTTTGCCTGCGTTACAATATAACTACATATCCATAGGACCCCCTAGTTGTAATTAGAAGAACTGTTGTACTATAGATCCCTATTTTATTTTTTATATATATGGGGAAACTTCAATTAAATTTCTGAAAAAAACACAAAT